>CAJQUN010000228.1:0-600000 GCA_907163345.1 Haberlea rhodopensis
TTAAAGGCTTTCTTAAAGCTCATGGGCTTAAGCCCATGATTTAATTAATCCTTATGATAATTATTAAGACTCCTCTTAATTATTTAATTCATCCCATGAATTTAATTTCCCTTCTCGATTTAATCTTTGTGCGACCCGATAGGATCTCGTAATGTTGGCAGTGACATAAAATCTCATTTTATGTCGCAAGCATCGAGCGGTATCTAGCAACACATCGATGCTACCCAAATTACGAGAATGTCATGACTCGACATAACCTTTAGAACTCGTGATAATATTAATCATGTAACTTAATCCTTTGTCCTTTGTGTTTAGATTGAACACGAGTCATGGAATAGTCATACTCGTATATTCAATCTCTATTTCTTGATCCCCAAGTAGAACTAGAATAAACGAATAAGCTCGATATCTCATATCGACTCATTCGAGCATGGCCATGCATTTTAGTTCTCACTTGATCAAGGGCCAAACACATCTCCTGTTATATAGGAGGACAAATCCTATCTCGATCAGTCAACATCCCTCTACATAATTCGTAGTGTATCCAATAGTCGCCTTTATAGTATACCCTGTTACGGGTAACGTTTGACGATATCAAGATACATAACTCCTTATGTTGGGATTCTCTGATGATCACAGTCGTAAGGATTACATACATTATTATCACTATGAGAATTGCATATGACGATCATATAACTATCCATGTTGCATTCTCATGGTGGGTCTGTTCAGTACATCGTTCTCTAACATGTACCCATATGTTGATTTGATATCTCATATCAATGAACAATTCATCGATCAACATATACTAGTCTCTACGTATTATCATTATCCCTTTCATGATAATACTTGACTAGGAACATCTTTAAGAATAATACAATATTATTCTAAGGACATTAACATATATATTAATTCACAATGCACAGTTAAAAGAATAATATACAATAATGAATTGCCATTCATAAATCAATAAACATTGTATGTCTTAAACAATCATCTAATGACTTGTCTTAGGGCATGTCCCAACAATCTCTCCACTTGCACTAAGACCACTCAAGACATATACCTAATGCCTAGAGATCTAGTATGACGATCATGCTTCTGCTGTGACCGCGGGCTTCGTCAATGGGTCAGATACATTATCATCTGTTGGTACTTTGCATATTTTAACATCTCCCCTTTCAACGATTTCTCGAATGAAATGGAAACGCCTAAGTATGTGCTTGGATCTTTGGTGAGATCTTGGTTCCTTAGCCAATGCGATCGATCCATTGTTGTCACAATAGAGTTCTATCGGATCTTTAATGCTAGGCACCACTCCAAGTTCAGAAATGAACTTCCTCATCCAACAGCTTCCTTTGCTGCATCCGAGGGCAGCAATATACTCAGCTTCCGTTGTAGAATCGGCTACTGTTTCTTGCTATTGAACTCTTCCAGCTCACAGCACCTCCATTTAGGCAATACACATATCCAGATTGCGATCGAAAATCATCTTGTCGGTTTGGAAGCTTGCATCAGTGTAACCCATTACATTGAGCTCTTCCTCACCTCCATAAATCAGAATGTATCCTTAGTCCTTCTCAAGTACTTTAGGATATTCTTGACAGCAATCCAGTGACCTTCACCTGGATCAACTTGATATCTGCTCGTCATGCTCAAAGCATACGATACATCGGGACGAGTACATATCATGGCATACATGATAGATCCAATAGCTGATGCGTATGGAATCTTACTCATGCGTTGTCTCTCATCTGGTGTTGAAGGACACTGTTCCTTCGAGAGATAAATACCATGTGTCATAGGCACGAATCCTTTCTTGGATTCTTGCATGCTAAACCTTTTAAGCACCTTGTCTATGTATGTACTTTGACTTAGACCAAGAAGCCTTCTCGATCTATCTCTATAGATCTTGATTCCTAACACATAGGTAGCTTCTCCTAAGTCTTTCATCGAAAAGCAGTTCCCTAGCCAAATCTTTACAGATTGCAAGGCAGGGATATCATTTCCAATAAGAAGTATGTCATCTACATACAACACTAGGAAAATGATTACGCTCCCACTGACCTTCTTGTAGACACAAGGTTCATCTTCATTTTGATAAAACCAAACTCTTTGATTGCATCATCAAAACGAAGATTCCAACTCCGAGAAGCTTGCTTCAATCCATAAATGGATCGTTGTAGCTTGCATATCTTTCCAGCATCCTTTGGATCGACAAAACCCTCGGGCTGTGTCATGTACACATCCTCGAGCAGATTTCCATTAAGGAAAGCTGTTTTGACATCCATCTGCCAGATTTCATAATCATGAAATTGCAGCTATTGCAAGTAAGATCCTTATGGATTTAACCATGGCCACTGGTGAAAAGGTTTCATCATAGTCAATACCATGAATTTGTTTGAATCCTTTTGCAACCAGCCGACCTTTATAGGTTTGTACATTACCATCCATATCGGTCTTTTTCTTGAAAATCCATTTGCACCCTATGGGTCGTACCCCTTCAGGTGGATCAACCAAAGTCCATACTTGGTTTGCATACATGGATTCCATCTCAGATTTCATGGCTTCTTGCCATTTCTCAGAATCATTGCCCATTATAGCTTGTTGATAAGATGACGGCTCATCCTCATCAATAAGTAGTAAGTCACCTTGTTGAGTCACAAGAAATCCATATCTCTCTGGCTCCCGGTGTACTCTTACAGACCTACGCTGGGCTTGTGTCTCTTGAGCAGGTGCTTCTTCCACAACAGTTTGTGGTGCCTGCTCTGTTTCCATCTCAATTTCAGGTTCAGTGTTTTCTTGTGGTTGAACTTCACTAAGTTCTATTTTTCTCCCACTGGTTTTTCTAGAAATAAATTCTCTTTCAAGAAATACACCAGTCCGAGCAACAACTATTTTGTTCTCGGTGGGATAATAGAAATAGTATCCTTTCGTTTCCTTAGGATACCCCACAAATAAACACTTATCAGATTTGGGTCCATGTTTGTTAGTGGCGTGACGTCTAACGAAAGCCTCACAACCCCAAATCTTCATAAAAGACATACTGGGACGCTTCCCAGTCCATATCTCATATGGTGTCTTTTCCACTGATTTAGATGGAACACGGTTCAGTAAGAAAATCGCTGTTTCTAGAGCGTGTCCCCAAAATGATATCGGAAGATCTGCATGACTCATCATTGATCTAACCATGTCTAACAAGGTTCGATTTCTCCTCTCGGATACACCATTCCATTGTGGAGTATACGGAGGAGTGAGTTGTGGGACTATCCCACACTCCTTTAGATAGTCATGAAACTCTTGGCTTAAGTATTCTCCTCCTCGATCTGATCGAAGGATTTTTGATACTTTTGCCAAGTTGGTTTTGTACTTCATTCTTGAAATCTTTGAACTTTTCAAAGGTTTCATGTTTATGTTTCATTAGGTACACATACCCATATCTACTGAGGTCATCAGTAAATGTAACGAAGTATTGAAAACCACCTCTAGCTTGTGTACTTATTGGTCCACATACATCACTATGTATTAGTCCCAATAAAACATTTGCCCTTTCAACATGTCCCTTGAAAGGGGCTTTAGTCATCTTGCCCATTAAACAAGATTCACATGTTTCATATGATTCAAAATCAAATGAATCTAATACTCCATCCTTATGAAGTTTAGATATGCGGTTCTCGTTTATGTGGCCCAAGCGACAGTGCCAAAGACAAGTCGGATTACAATCATTATTTTTAATCCTTTTAGTATTTATGTTATAGATAGGTATATCAAGATTTAATACATAAAGACCATTCACCATTTGTGCATCAGCATAAAACATATCATTTAAATAAATAGAACAACAATTGTCCTTTATTATAAATGAAAAACCATACTTGTCCAAACAAGAAATAGATATAATGTTTTTAGTAATTGAAGGCACAAAATAACAGTCTTTTAAAATCAACGATAAACCAGAAGGTAAAGCTAAATGATAATCTCCTATAGCTAATGCAGCAACTCTTGCTCCATTTCCAACTCGGAGATCAACTTCACCTTTTGCCAATGCCCTACTCCTTTTGAGATCCTGCACATTTACACAAATGTGAGATCCACATCCAGTATCTAATACCCAAGATGAAGAAGTAGATAAATTGACTTCTATAACAAAAATACCTGAAGCGGAAGTCACACTTCCTTTCTTTAGATCCTCCAGATATACTTTGCAGTTTCTTTTCCAATGGCCGGTCTCACCGCAATGGAAACAGTTCCCTTCCTTTGCTATCCCTCCCTTTGGCTTTAGTGCAGAAGACTTTGGCTTAGATTTAGCAAAGACCTTCTTTGCTTTCTTGTTGCCTTTAGTTTTGGCCCTTCCTTTGCCTTTATTCACAATAAGGACATTTGTGGCCTTAGTCTTCTTAGTGTTTGCTTCATATGTTCTCAACATACCAAGCAACTGGGGCAGAGTCTTTTCCATATCAGTCATATTGTAATTTACTACAAATTGACTGAAGCTCTCCGGCAACGATTGCAAGATTACATCGGTGGCCAACTCTTGGTCCAATGGAAAACCTAGCTTGTCCAGATTCTCAATGTACCCAATCATCTTGAGCACATGAGTTCCAACTAAGCTTCCTTCTACCATCCTGCACTGGAATAACGCTTTAGAGACGTCATACCTCTCTTGTCTAGCTTGCTGTTGGTACAACTGCTTTAAGTGTTCGATCATATCGAACGCCTCCATTTCCTCATGTTGCTTCTGAAGCTCAGAGTTCATAGTGGCAAGCATGAGGCACCCAACATCAAGTGCGTCACTCTGATGCTTCTTGTAAGCATCTTTTTCAGCTCTTGTAGCTGTTAGGGGAGGTTCCTCAGCGAGCAAGGGTTCCTCTAGAACATATTGTTTCTTTTCTTGTTTGAGGACTATCCTCAAGTTCCTATGCCAGTCTAGGAAATTTGTCCCATTTAATTTGTCCTTCTCAAGGACTGATCGCAGTGATAAAGTGCTAGTAACGTTTGTAGTTGCCATGGATATCTACAATATAAATATGCAAAATAAGTTTATGATTTAAATCATTTAACATGGTCTTATATTAAATGATACTCCCACTATTTTGTTTGAAAAATATCAACCCTCGAAACCTTTAGTGGGCCAAGATCCATATTTCACTTAATCTTGAGTTAGCTTTGGCTAATCGCCCAAGACTCGGTTATTTAGGTAGACAACACTTTGTCAATTACATCACATATAATTCTTGGATAGTTGGACGAACAACACTTTGTTCAATTCATCAAATGAATTATAATACAACCCATGCCTCTAGGTTCCCAATCCTATTGAGATAACCTAGTTAAGTCGTACCCAATTAAAGTATGACGGATATCACTTTTATCCTTTCGCGCCTTACTAAGATTGCCACGGTGCTTTGCTTTGGCAAACCCACACATGTACAATCGAAGTTATTGACGAGTACTTTTATTTGGAAGGCATCTAAAACTTAATATTTTAGAGGGATTTATTGATCTCATGATTAATTTGATAATTTAAAATATGTCCACTACATATAGTTGTATACATATCTACATATATGTGTAATACTATTATCAAACTAAAACATAAGATAAATCATGCATCAACATACATAATTAAAACGTGACATGGTTATAGCCCCTACTAATGAGTTTCTCAAGCCAATGAGAAACTCCTATGAGTCAACCTAAGGTAACTTCATAAGCACCTTCCTTTGGCTCCAATTTGTGAATGGCCTCCTCATCCCGGCACGATGCTCCATCTTCATTGATCACCATCAATAAAATAAACTACACTATTTTACAAGATATAGAATTCCTCGATTCACATTCGAGGGGAACATAGGGGAGGGATAACATTTAGAATGAAATAGAGAAAGGCACGACACGCAGGTCGTATTATAAATTACAATCATTCACAAATCCTATCTAATAGGTCAAAGGGCTATAACCACGCACCATGCTCAAACAACACATAAAGCATGCATTAACATTTAATTAATTAAATTCTAAACAATTTAAATTTAATTCTAATTAAAACTGTAAAATAATTTTTGAAAAATTATCGTACGCTCGGGACATCACATGCCACGAACTAAAGCGACTAAAACACGAACCACCATGATTCGAACCAAAACCCACGGCTGGACCAATAGTGGGCCTAGGGTCGAAACCCTAGCCCATGGCCGAGCCATGGTCCATGCGGCGGCTTGGGTGCGGCGCTGCTAGGGTTCAAAACCCTAGCCGCCTTGCACCATCTTGATTCTATCGAGCCAACTTGCACCTTCTCAATATTTTATCGAGCCAAAAGAGTTCAAAACCCTAGATAGTGCGACGGCTTGACCCATGCTCGAGCCAGGGTCCGAACCCTAGCTCTTAGGCGGCGGCCGAGAGGCCAATTTGACTAGGGTTCAAAACCCTAGCCACTTTGTAGCGGCGGCCGAGCCATGGTGACTAGGGTTCGAAACCCTAGCACCTTGGTGGCCTCGGCCGTGAGCCTACACGAGCCATGTTCCGGTTTTTGATCACGAATTATCATATATTTCGATCCGTCAATTATATCATATATATTATCATACGATGATCTTCACAAAATCGATTTTTCCATATCATATATGAAAATACAGTTTTAAATAGCATGCAATATTAATTCTAACATGATTAAACTATTTAACCACATAAAATCCGATATGAGCCTTGTACATGGCTCTGATACCACTGTAAGTAACCCCATGAGCATACAACGCAGCGGAATAAAATTTTGGGATTACAAACCAGCGATCTATACATAGGGATTCATATCGGATTAGAGAATTACAAGTGTCTTACCCTTGTAGCGTGTTTGAAGCCGAATCCACGGAGCTGCACCACGTCCTACGCCTTCTCCGAGTCAATAGCAAAACACGAATGGTTTTGCCTCAACGGTATCCACACGATCGAATCGAATGAAGGGATGGTTTAATAACAAGTTGCTAGACTTGTTATTAATCCTATACACGAAACAAACTCGATTCATAATCGGAACAACCACCAAACCACCAAGAACCCCTCGACTTTGAAGGAGGCCGAGAGCTCTTGTGATGATGCGGCCGTTTTTGTCTTGCTTGTGTAGGGTTTTGAGTGTTATGAATTGTCTTGCAATTAATCACCTTGCAATCATATTAAATATAATTAATTAAAGGCTTTCTTAAAGCTTCATGGGCTTAAGCCCATGATTTAATTAATCCTTATGATAATTAATTAAGACTCCTCTTAATTATTTAATTCATCCCATGAATTTAATTTCCCTTCTCGATTTAATCTTTTGTGCGACCCGATAGGATCTCGTAATGTTGGCAGTGACATAAAATCTCATTTTATGTCGCAAGCATCGAGCGGTATCTAGCAACACATCGATGCTACCCAAATTACGAGAATGTCAATGACTCGACATAACCTTTAGAACTCGTGATAATATTAATCATGTAACTTAATCCCTTTGTCCTTTGTGTTTAGATTGAACACGAGTCATGGAATAGTCATACTCGTATATTCAATCTCTATTTCTTGATCCCCAAGTAGAACTAGAATAAACGAATAAGCTCGATATCTCATATCGACTCATTCGAGCATGGCCATGCATTTTAGTTCTCACTTGATCAAGGGCCAAACACATCTCCTGTTATATAGGAGGGACAAATCCTATCTCGATCAGTCAACATCCCTCTACATAATTCGTAGTGTATCCAATAGTCGCCTTTATAGTATACCCTGTTACGGGTAACGTTTGACGATATCAAGATACATAACTCCTTATGTTGGGATCTCTGATGATCACAAGTCGTAAGGATTACATACATTATTATCACTATGAGAATTGCATATGACGATCATATAACTATCCATGTTGCATTCTCATGGTGGGTCTGTTCAGTACATCGTTCTCTAACATGTACCCATATGTTGATTTGATATCTCATATCAATGAACAATTCATCGATCAACATATACTAGTCTCTACGTATTATCATTATCCCTTTCATGATAATACTTGACTAGGAACATCTTTAAGAATAATACAATATTATTCTAAGGACATTAACATATATATTAATTCACAATGCACAGTTAAAAGAATAATATACAATAATGAATTGCCATTCATAAATCCATAAACATTGTATGTCTTAAACAATCATCTAATGACTTGTCTTAGGGCATATCCCAACAGGTACGGGGCGGGTTCAGCCAATCCCAGGACCCGCCCCGCCCCGCTTCCAAACCTGGTTGAAGCTGGTCCAGACCGCCCCGGCGGGGCGGGTTCAATGCGGGTCCGGGTTTAGACCCGTCCCATTGCCATCCCTAGTTGTGATACTTGTTTTGAGTAGCTTCATGGTTGTATATTGGTATATTTTGCATGATAATTTGTTGGGGTGAAATGGTTTTTGGGGTGTTTTATGGTAGCTTTTGGAAGGTGCTCGAAAATGGGGATTTCTAGCGATTGCAGACTTCGGCGATCGATCGGCGCGTTCTTCCCGATCGATCGCGAGCACTAGGGTGCGAGGCAGAAGACTTCAGCGATCGATCGCGAGTTTGGCGCGATCGATCGGCGATGCCGCGATCGATCGGCACAACTTCAGCGATCGATCGCGGAAGACAGATTTTTGGGCATTGATGCAGTAGCATCTCGCGATCGATCGGGGCTTATTGGCGATCGATCGCGAGAAGCCAAATGTTGTGTTTTGATTAATTATTGTAGGATTTTTGGTATTGGGCTATTATTGGCATCTAATATTGTGTTGTACACTTGTGTAGAGCCTTCACAGATCGCCACACAACGCAGGGGATAGAGTCCTGCAACATACCATATTTTGGAAAGGTACGTAGAAGACGTACGGGCACCCAACGGTAACATGTAATTTATATACGCATTGGGATGCATTGTAGATGCAAGTGTGTATTGATTTGTGCATGGTAGATGCAAATACATGTTGATCCATACATTATGATTGCATATGTATATGTTGAATGATTGATGCGCATCCCATGAGTCATGGTTATCACCTTGACTACTTTAGTGCTTGCCGCTATTTATTTTGTGCCGCTAAATGTGAAGCGAGGGGTGGGAGTACCGCATGTCACATGGAAGCGAGGTTATCATATGAAGCGAGGAAAGAATATTTGCCGCTAAAATGTGAAGCGAGGGGTGGGAGTACCGCATGTCCATTGAAGCGAGGTTATTCTATGCCGCTTATATGTGAAGCGAGGGGCAATAAAATACATTGTGATAAATGGACTAGGGATTGGTTTGAGGATTTGTGAAATTGAAATATGTCATGACTTTGTTTAAAACCATAATACCATTCATTGATTCGATTATGAGTTATGGTACAGGGACAACCAAAAGGGGGCGTTTTAAAGGCATTGAAATACAGGAAGTATTTTATATTTATGGTTTACGCATTTACGCTTTTATTCATATTGTGTTGAATATGAATTATTATATGCTCATGTGTTGGGGGTTGTCCTTGTAGGTGCATTTGGCATGGAGAACCAGGGTCGGGGTTGATGCGTGAGCTGTAAGGAGTGCTTCAGTAAAAGCAAAACAGAATTTCCCTTTTTGTATAGTTTCTACATAGAGTAGAGTAAAACTATAGTTTCACACTCTTTGTTAGGAATGTAACTAATTCCTTTTTGAAATTTTTGGTATTGTAACTCTTAAGCTCAGGGCATCAACACGGTCAATTACTCTGATTTATGCATGATTAGTTCTCTTAATTGCACCTTATAACGTTGTTAGTTAACGGGGTCTCACAATTTATGTGTTAGCAAATAATTCATTGGATCACGGGACTAAGGCTAGGTTGGACTCGAACTACGGAATTATATACGTACGAGCATAGCCTTTTATATTATTGCAACTGTCAAATGAATGGTTATTTTTATTTGCAATAAATGGATAGATATATTGGAAATTATATGATGCTGTTTTTGAGCGAGCAATGATTGGAATAATGTCATCGTTGAGCAAACGTCGGTTATGACGCCGTCACTGTTGAGCGTGCGTGGGATTAAAATGTCGCTATTGTGGAGCGAGCAATAAAATAGAACTATGGAATTATTAGTGAGATATATGGAATATCTGTAATCATTGTTTAATGATTCGATTTTGTTGATTATGGTATCAGTACATGGGGAACGGATTTGTTAATCAATGTAATGATTAACTGGTTTTGGAAATTTGATGGTTTCGGTTATTTAGAGAACAGGAACAGCACAGGGGATCCTGGATGAGGATGATGCCATTCAGGGAGTGTCTTTTAAATATTCATAGCCTTTACTTTGTGTAAATTATGAATTGTAATATTTTGCTTATTGGATTTGGGATATTGGTATGCTCACCCCGTGTGGGGGCTGTATGTGTTGGGGCAGGTGAATAGGTATATCGATGGCTTTGGAGTTGAGCTCGAGCTATGGATTGGAGGTGCTTCCAGGATCGAAGTACCAGTAACGGTATTGAGCACAATGTTTTATACATTTGACACATATACTTATTTGATGCTCGCATGTGAGCACTATCATGTGTATATGATTTGTATAAAAAGGCAAGGATCTTTCTCTTCTCATTTATATGATGCATGCAATTATTTAGGAATTGCAAAATGAATTGAGTACGTGTTAGTGTATTACAAGGGTGCATGATATGTTAAATGGACTTGGTTAAAAGCTTGATATTAATGAAAGGATGCATGGTATTTTATGCCATGGTGGCATGTAGTCTTTTCCCCTGATAACATAATTGCATGCACTAATTGCATGGGTTAATACGCTAATAATGGGTTAAGGGCACGGGGGTCCTAACAATTAACGAATTTATGTAGAGCCTTGTGATGCCCAGTTTATTCTGCTTATAGTTAATTGTTTAAATGGTAAATTATGGGATAATTTACGTAATTAAATGTTGGACCTCGTATATTGGGTCGGATCGTATTATTTGGGCACACATGGAGCTTTAGCATAATTTAAATTTCTATGGGAAATTTTTGAAAAGTTAGATTAACTTGAAATATTTAATTTTGAGGTGAAGAATTATATTGTTGGGAGGATTTAATGTTAGTGTAATGGTTTAAATTTTTTTTAAAAAAGGGATTTATTAGCTAGCATTCCACACATTTAACTATCAAACCCACACATCCACACACACTAAAAATCGGACACCCTTCTTCCCCAAACCCCCAAACCCGTCGCCCCTCACCATTGCCAAGAAGAGCTTCGATTTTCACCTTCCAACTTAATTATATTGCCACCAATTTCAAGGTATGATGCTCCCTCATGTCCCTAGGCACTTTGCCCCCTTTATTTTTGACTTTGGTGTGTTGATTGTGCCATTTTCGTGTTCGAAAATTTGGGCAATTTTTGGGGCTTTGGTTAGCTATTCTTTAGGACGATTTTGGGGTTGTTTATTGGGTTGTTTTGGAGTGCTTTGAGTTGTTAATTGAAGGAAGGCATGGAAATTCTAGTGTGTGCAGATTTTGGGTGTGTGTGTGAAGTGTGTGTGCAGAGTGTGTGTGTGTGTGTGTGTGTGAGACCCCGTTATCTCAAACATACTAATAGGTGCGATTAAGAGAACTAAACATTCATATGAATGAATCAGAGTAATATGTCGTGTTGATTAACCCGAGCTTAAGAGATTACAGTACCAAAAGTTTCAAAAAGGAATTTCACAAATTCCTACAAAAGGTACTACACTATAGTCTTACTCTACCACATGTAGAAGCTACACAAAATTTCTCTAACATGCTAATCCTGTAGCACTCCTTACAGCTCAGCTTTTCAACCCCGACCCTGGTTCTCATCATCAAAAGCACCTACAAAGACAACCCCCAACACATGAGCATAACATAATTCATATTCAACATAATATGAATGTAAGGCGTAAATGCATAATCATAATACAAAACACTTCCTGCATTTCCATCGCATTTACAACGCCTATTGGTTGTCCCTGTACCAAAACACTATATGAATATATGGCTTCACAGATAAATGTCATGACATATCATCTCTTTTTCTTGAGTCAGTCATCATCAGTTATTTTAATGCTTCTTCGCTTTACAATCTCAAAACAAGCGGTATCTCATCCTCGTTTCTTCATACTAGCGGTATCTCATCCTCGCTTATTATGGTATACCCCGCCTCCATGTGCAAGCGAGTCTCCCCCCTCCCGCTCCACATTTTTAGCGGTCAAGCGTAAGCATTAAAACCTTCACTGTGATCACCCCTGACTCGTGGAATACACCTCTTTATTCCACATCACAATATGCAACAACAATGCATAATATGCAACAACAATGCATAATAACATGTATCATACTCTTAATGCATCACATTGCATTCACCATGTGTCAAATAGACAAACATAAAATACATGTTACCGTTGGGATGCCCGTACGTCGCTTACGTACCTTTCCAAAATGTAGTGTGTTGTGGGACTCTATCCCCTGCGA
Source organism: Haberlea rhodopensis (assembly GCA_907163345.1). NCBI lineage: Eukaryota > Viridiplantae > Streptophyta > Magnoliopsida > Lamiales > Gesneriaceae > Haberlea > Haberlea rhodopensis. Next base: position 12,495 of record CAJQUN010000228.1, read on the forward strand.
TGTGTAGCTGTCTGTGAAGGCTCTACACCAGTGTACAACACAATATTAGATGTCTCATTACAATCCAATATCAAATTTAAACAAATTCCACATTTTTAAAAAAAGGCACTACCGATCGATCGGCCCTCATCACCGATCGATCGGTGAACTGTTTGAATTATGCAAAAATGCTACGGCTTTCGCCGATCGATCGGTGTTCTTCACCGATCAATCGGTCGCTCTGTTTCAGCCCAGATTTCCAGAATTCTCTAACACCGATATTTATGCCTCTTAATCTAACATGTAAGACATACAAAATGCCAAACCCAACATGCTAGCAGTTACAATACACTACCCTGAGTGTATTCATATAAAATATATATCCCAAACACAAACTCACATGCATTAAAATTGCCCATTAACATCAGTACTCAACCAACGTTTCAGAAAAACAGGGCATTGTCTTCCTGCCCAGATTTTCGAGTACCCACTTTCAAGCAATAAAATCTACCATAAAAGTCATGAAGTTTGCTCGAATAAAAATGCCAAGGGCTTCACAAAACTATCATGTACGTACTCAAACCAAAGGTTCACCAAAAACCCAGCTAATATGCATGATAACACCTTCACAATTTCACTCCCATCCCATATTTTCCAGAAAAAACAGGGCACACATTACCCAGATTTTCGAACACTATAATTTACATGCTTAAATCCTTCACATAAAACATGTAACATGCTCAAGGAAAAATACTGGAAGCTTCACAACAACACTATATAAGCATTTAAATCGAAGGTTTTAAGAAACCAAATTTTACATGCCATTTTTACACCAACAAAAAGCATGAACTTAAACAACTTAAATTCAAAACCAGAACATGGTTTCTCACCCCCTTTTTGCTCCGATTTTTGGAAGGCTTCAAAGCAACAAAAATGGTTGAACTCCTTCCTATCTTGCTCAGCAAGTGTTGGACGATTTTTGGGAGGGAAATTGAGTGATTTCAGACATAAAGGTGGAGTGGGAGATGGGACAAGAGGTATGGGTGAGCAGCTGGCAGCAGGGTATGGGTCAATGGGGGTGGTTGAGTGGTGGGTTAAGTGATGTGTTATGTTTTGGTCCCGGTATTTAGCACGATGTATTAAAATATCTTCACATGATATTTTATAGTATTTTCTCAATAAAATACTTCAATTCCCATTTAAACATGCTTCACCAAAACGATTAACACACACCCCAAATAATGATGCCACAACCCCAAAATCCCAACATATATCGCATGCACCCTGAAATGTAACTCCTCAACAATATTAATTCAACCCCATGAATTAATACAAAAATCATCATAATATAAATAAATGATTAAAATCACATAATCATTTCGGGGATATAACAATACTCCCCTACTTATAAGATTTCGCCCTCGAAATCAGCATGCACTTACCCAATATAAATAAAACATAAATCACATACCAGAAAACAGTTCTGGATAGTGCTGCACCATGTGTCGCTCCGTCTCCCACGTGGCCTCCTCGACACCCCTACGATCCCACTGAACTTTGACCATAGGAATAACTTTGTTTCTCAGTCTGCGATCTGCCCTATCCAAAATCCTGATAGGTCGCTCCACATAGGAAACATCGGACTCAATCTGAACCTCAGAAGGCTGCAACACATGAGAAGGATCTGGCTCATACTTCCGCAACATAGACACATGAAATACATCGTGAAAGCCAGACAGAGAGGGCGGTAAAGCCAAACGGTACGCTAGAGTACCCACACGCTGTAAGATCTCATACGGCCCCACATATCTCGGGGACAACTTCCCCCGCATACCAAACCGTACTACACCTCTGAAAGGTGAGATCTTCAGAAAGACTCTGTCGCCCAACTGAAACTCCAACGGCCTACGCCACTGATTGGCATACGCTGCCTGTCTGTCCTGAGCTGCCTTCATCTTTCTCCTGATAACCTTTACCTTTTCTTCCATATCCTGGACCAACTCTGGCCCTCCGACCGATTTACGGTCTACATCATCCCAACACAAAGGCGACCTGCAACGTCTGCCATATAGGGCTTCAAATGGAGCCATCTGTATGCTAGCCTGGTAACTGTTATTGTAAGAAAATTCCACCAAGGCTACTGAGTCCTGCCAAGAAGTGTCGAACTCCAGCACACAAGCCCTCAACATATCTTCGAGCGTCTGTATCGTACGCTCGGTCTGTCCGTCCGTCTGGGGATGATAGGTTGTGCTCAACCTCAACTCTGTACCAAGAGCTGACTGAAGACCCTCCCAAAAGTGAGATGTAAACCGCGGATCTCGATCAGACACAATCGAAACAGGGATCCCATGCAGTCTCACCACATCTTTGACATATAACTGTGCCATCCTCAAGTACGTGAAGGTCATACAGTAGGGAATGAAATGAGCACTCTTAGTCAATCTGTCGACGACTACCCATATAGCATCAAAACCGGACACAGTCCTCGGTAAGTGGGTCACGAAATCCATAGACACGTGCTGCCACTTCCACTCGGTATCTCCAAACTCCTTAGTTCACCTCCAGGCCTCTGCCTCTCAGCCTTCACCTGCTGACAGATCAAACATCTCTTAACGAATGAGGTGACATCTTGTTTCATACGCCTCCACCAGAACTGGCTGCGTAGATCCTTATACATCTTCTTCCCACCCGGGTGGACATTCATCCTGCTGTAATGAGCTCGCTGTAATATACCCCGTCGCAACTTGGGTGTATCTGGAACCACCCATCTGTCGCCAAGTCTCAGAGAACCGTCCTCAGCCACTCTGAGTCTCGATGGCTGACCTGAATGAACCACTAACATCCATCTCTGAACCTCTGTGTCGGTCCCCTGAGCCTTCCTGATGTGATCAAAAATAACAGGCTCAGCTAGCACGGTCAATACTTGTACTGGTGAAGCAGACTCATAGTAATCAAACCCCAACTGACAGTAGGAGCCCAACATAGCTGATAAGCACATGGCATCCTCTGCTGTGCTCATCACCTTCCGACTCAAAGCGTCAACTGTCAAATTTGCTTTCCCGGGATGGTATAGGATTTCACAATCATAATCCTTCAGCAGATCCATCCATCTCCTCTGCCTCATGTTCAGCTCAGCCTGTGTAAACAAGAACTTCAGGCTCTTGTGATCAGTGAAGATGGTAAATGAGGTACCATATAAGTAGTGTCGCCATATCTTCAAGGCGAACACTATAGCTGCTAGCTCCAGATCATGGACCGGATACCTCGTCTCATGTGGCTTCAATTGTCTTGAAGCGTAAGCCACAACGTGCTTATCCTGCATCAGCACGCATCCTAAACCCTGAAGCGATGCGTCGGTATAGAGAACGAACCCTTTGTTCTCCCTGGGAATCACCAAAACTGGCGCTGAAGTCAATCTGTGCTTCAACTCCTGGAAGCTCTGCTCACAAGTTTCCGACCAAAGGAATGGAACTCCCTTCTGAGTCAGCTGTGTAAGTGGCTTGGCGATCTTTGAGAAACCCTCGACGAAACGTCGGTAATAGCTAGCCAGACCAAGAAAACTTCGAATTTCACTGACTGAAGTAGGGGCAGACCAATCCATAACTGCCTCTATCTTCCTCGGGTCTACTGATATCCCCTCTCGTGATATGATATGGCCCAAAAATGATACACTGCTCAGCCAAAACTCACACTTGCTGAGTTTGGCGTACAACTGATGATCTCTGAGGATCTGGAGCACTATCCTCAGATGATCGGCATGATCCTCCTCACTCCTTGAATAGACAAGGATGTCATCAATGAATACGATCACAAACTGATCGAGGTACTCCTGAAATACTCTCTTCATCAGGCTCATAAAAACTGCAGGTGCATTTGTCACTCCGAATGGCATCACTAAGAACTCGTAGTGCCCATACCGAGTTCTAAAAGCCTTCTTTTGGACATCGCCAGCTCTAACCCGCACCTGATGATAGCCTGACCTCAAGTCTATCTTTGAGTACACCTCTGTACCCTGCAACTGGTCGAACAGATCATCAATCCTCGGAAGTGGATACCTGTTCTTCACTGTGGCCTTGTTCAGTTGTCTGTAGTCAATGCACAGACGCATTGAACCATCCTTCTTTTTCACGAACAAGACTGGTGCACCCCAAGGCGATACACTAGGACGAATGTATCCCTTGTCAAGGAGCACAGCTCAATGGCGAACTCAACATCCCTGACAGGCGGAAACCCTGGAATCTCATCTGGGAACACATCAATGAATTCTGCCACAACTGGAATGTCCTCGGCTCTCACTTCATTTTCGTCCGATGCATCCATGGCATAAATAAGGTAGCCCGTGTGGCCGCGTTCCAATAACCGCGACATCTTAACCATTGAGATCACTGGAATCCTTGGACGAGAGCCGTCCCCATAAAAGGTCCACTGGAACCCCTGATCAGATAGAAAATGTACCATCCTCTGTCGGCAATCTACCACAGCTCGGTAACTGCTCAGCACATCAATGCTGATAATGCAGTCAAAATCTGCCATCTCTAACTGAATCAGATCGGCCCTCAGATCATTGCCCTCAAAATAAATGAGGCAATCAGATAACAATCGGTCCGCAATCACATGCTTTCCCGTGGGTGTCGAGACCATGAGAGGCGTGGGTAACAGAGACGAGCACAAGTGGTGCTCTCCACAAAAGCAACAGATACAAAAAAATGAGAAGCACCTGTATCTATCAAAATAAATGCAGGGTACGTAAATAAATGACACGTACCAGCAATGACCTCCTCCGGGGCTGCCTCAGCCTGCTCCATAGTCAGTGCATACACCTGACCTTGCGGCGGTCCCGCCGCCTGACCTCCCTGCGGTCGAGGCGCAAACTGCTGTCTCGATGGTGCCATCCTAGCGTCAAATCTTGGCCTATTCGGCCCTGAGTCTGCCTGACTTGCCCGATTGGGGCAGTTCCGAGCTAAGTGGCCCACCTTGCCACAAACATAACAGCCTCGGCAGTCACGTGACAAGTGAAATCCTCCACAGCGGTCACACATGTCCCCTCCTGCCTTACTCCCCTATGTAGGTCCTCGATTGCTTTGCTTCTGACCCTGAGATTTCTTCCCACTAAATCTGGAAGATGATGAGGCTCCACGAACCTTGAACTGATCCCCTCGTGGTCTCAAACTATCAGCAACAGGCCTCTGTGGTGGTACGAAAGGGGGTACAACATCCTTGTACACGCCCACTGCAATTTCTGCCAACCCTGCCCGTGTCAGTGCGTCATCAAAAGAGCTGGGGTTGTTGGAGACAACCCGATCAAATAGTTCTGGCCTCAGTCCCTTCAGGAAATGCCTCATCTTTGCATGGCTGCTCACAGCGATATGAGGGACATACCTCAACAGTGAGGAATACTGCAAAGCAAAATCTGAAACTGACATGCTGCCCTGCTTCAAATTAGTAAACTCGTCTTCCTTTACTTGTCTGGCAGCTGCAGAAAAATACCGGTTAAGAAATCGGGTCCTGAATACAGTCCAGTCTACTACCATACCCTGAGCCCTCAGCTCCATCACAGTTGTCTTCCACCACATAGAAGGCTTTTTCGCCATTTGAAATTCTGCTAGTCGTAACCATGCGGTCCGTGCACAAGGCGCAGTCACAAGTATCTGTTCTATCCGTTCCAGCCACTCTTCGGCCCCTTCTCCAGACTCGGTCCCCTCAAACATGGGTGGACGGAAGTTCAGAAACTGTAAGGACCCCAAGCCCTTAACCCTTGTTTAGTGTATTAACCACTATGTGTGGCACATGCTTTCAATAAAAATCAATCGGGAAACTCAGATGATGCTTTACCATTGAATGGCAATTATAAAATTTTCTTTAATACTCAATGTTATAAGATCATCATCCTAACAACATATAGACTCATAAAGTTCGCCCATTACCATCCCCTTTTCGCCACTTTTTACATTGTGGACTTTTATAAAAATTTGGGCAGAGTCTCCCCATACTTTGAGCTATCCCGAAATAAAAGCACAACACATAACATAATTCCCGGCCAGGGAAGCACAATACTTAATAAAATACAGAAATACTAAGTAAATTCCCAGCCAGGGAAAGCACCACACAATAGGACAACAAGAGTGGGCTTCAACACCCACAAAATACACCAATGACTCTCATATCATTTAGCAGTTCTACCTCTAATTGCATGCAACATAGAATGAAAGAGATAAAGGCTCATGCCTTTATATACAACCCATATACAAGTATAATCATGCTCACATGCGTGCATCATGAATATGTATATAACCCTCAGGTGTATATAAGTACTCTATACGATACCGTGCTCCATCAAGCCCTGTACCACGATCCTGGGAGTACATCCAATCAACAGCTCGAGCTCAGCTTCACAGCCATCGATGTACCTGTTCACCTGCCCCAACACAGACAGCCCCCAACGGGGTGAGCATACCAATACACAAAATCCCATAATCACAATAATGAAATTCATAATTTACAACAAAAGTAAATACTAATGAATTTTAATGATACTCCCTGGATGGCAACGTCCTCATCCGGGATTCCGTGTACTGTCCCTGTTCTCACAATCATCAAACTCATCAAATCTCAAAAATCAGTAAATCAACACATTGATTTAACTCATCGTATGCCTAATTCTCGAATGTCAATATATATGATTCCAAATTCATTATACAGGCAAATATGGATATCTCAATAACAAATACTGATTTCTCAACCTCGCTATCAATCACAGATAGCTCAAATGCCTAGCATTTATTTTACAAATTCTCCATTATACTTAGACATCTCGCATGTCTTATAATGAATACATGATTCCATGATCATTCTCAGGCATCTCAATGCCCTACAATAGTCATACACATCCAGTACCCCATATACCTTGTAAGAGTTATCCTACTCTAGTGTCATGCACGCTTGTGGCGGCGATATCAAGATTTGGTCGTTCCTTGGCTATAACAACATATATATATAACCATACGCACAATTATTCAATGCAATCAAAATACATTATGCATTTCACAAATGCTCTCATATAAAGGAATGCTCGTACGTCGCACGTACCTTAAATCTCCGAAGTCCGAGCCAAACCTTGCTCGAGTTCCATGCCCCGAGGAACGATGTGCTAACACGATAAATAATTCACAATTATTTACGAACATGTAACCCATGCTCAAGCACATCCATAACCCTCAAAATATTGCCAACACACGGCAATTAACCATTTAAAAGACCCGGGGCAGGGCACATGCAGGGAGGGAAACGAATGAGACATTATCGAAAATTGTTCAAGAACACCCTTCAAATTTTCGAACCCTTAACCTCACAATTCGAACCCAAACTAAGCACCATAATACATCTAAAACATGTAATAAACGACCCATAACAAGAATCACCACCCCCCTGCCAAAACCCCCAAATTCGAACCCCAACCTCACGAAATTAGGGCAAATTTTCGAACCATACATCACCAAAATACAGGAAATTACATGAGAAGCATGAAAAAGGGGTAAGGAAGGTTACCCATACGAAGATCGGAAGGAAAAACGCTCAAAAACAAAGAACCCTAGAATTTTTGGCGTCTGCGTAAATCTGGAATTCCGAACGCAAATCGCGATGAAACTTTGAATTGCCGGTGTGGGAAGCTGCGCCTGGACGAGACGAAGCCAACGGCGGGTCGGACGCGCCGAACGGCGGCCGGACGGCGGCGGGCGCAACGCTTTTACGCTCGGGGGTTGGGGGCGACGGGAAAGGGCCGACGCGAGGAGAGAGAGAGACGGGCTGGAGGAGCTGAAATGAATTTTAAAATTAAAATCTCGGGTTCAACTGGTATTTATAGCAAAAATACCCCGAAATACTAATAGCCCCACAAATACATCATGATTCATTAAAAATCATCTGTTTTCAAAAATTCTCTCTCTAACTCAAAAACCCCCTACCGGTGCCCACACAAAGCACCCCAGATCCCGAGTCACACTAAAAACCCAACTCATAGGTTTTTCACCCAAATGAGAATACAATCTCAACCTCGGGATCCAACGATCCCAACTACCCAAATAAACGAGCCCAGAAGGCCCAACACCACGATTAAACTCCAAATCGCCACGTAAAACAACTTTAGGGGTTATTAACACTCCGGGATTAACATCTATAATCCCTGGTCATCACAATATCCCCCACTAAAAGAATTTCATCCTCGAAATTAGCACCGGTGTATCACGTAACACCTGGGCTACACAACAACATGAAGGCATAACCTCGATTCTTGACCATATCAGAATCGTCTTAATAAACGCAAGAATACTTACCTCACATCAAACTCTGAAACAGAGCGACATACCAAAACCAACATATCACCCAAGAGGCAAAAACGTACCTCGTTGCGGGTCATCCCAAAAGTCAGTCTCTCATGACTGCAAAACAACCAATACTTACGACTGTAGATCGGACAGTCATCCTTAGTTCTAATACAGCTAGTAACAACGCATCATGAATGACACCTCAACCGTGAGAACGTTGACCTCGTGTCAAACTTTGGAGTGGAATAGACTTCCAAATCCATCATAACGTCAAAGGGCGTCAGCACAACTCAACGCTAATAATCCAAAAGCAGTTAGTCAACTGAAACTGCAAGGATTCGAATCGCTCCCGATTCCATCGTAGATATCATTCAAAGACGTCTCTATCATGACTCACGATGTCTAACATACATCGTTACGAGGGAAACATTAGTATACCACGGTGTACACATACCAAACCTGGTTTCCACTTTCAAATCTCCTCCATCGAAGGAGCAGTCGCATCATTGCAACTAAATTTGGGCAACTCACGGCCACAGATTCACACAAAAGACATCTCACAAGATGTCCACCTCCGGATGTTCCAAGAATCACATCCTGATCATAATTAAACAACTGAGACTCCATAGAGTTTCAAATTCTGAAAGGACATGCAATAAACCCATTGCATCCTCAACGCTTGTGTCGACAGCGACACCCAACCAATCCGAATTCCTGCCATCCCTTGATAATCCTAGGATTTAACAATCCAAACTTGGGAAGGCTATCGCAACTCGGAGGAAAACACCAACAAGGAAATACCTTAACCCACACAAGATAATCCCTCCTCAAAGGGAGTCCACTAACTTCACGATTATTCCTCATAATTATCGTGCCATGGAGATTCCCAATCTCAAGGTGTTTCATATCTCTCATCAGAGATTTAACCATCCAAAAATAGCATAACTCTATGCTTGACAAGAAGGAAATCAATAACTGGCATCCGTATACTCACCGGTATACCTGCCTAAGCACTGACATCACATGCAACTCAATGCACTCGGCTCGGGTATCTACAACCTACCCCTAAGCCCCAAACACAACCGTCAATTCTGAGTCATTCCCTACCCAGTGGAGAATGATAATCGACGATCAACAACACGGCGTGATTCCCAAAATCAACACCACATGCACCAACTTACCGAATCTTTCAAAGATTCCCAAATAGGTATAATACTACCTCCTTCCTCACAAGGGAAGAGCCATCGAACTCGAGATCCACTAGTCTCGAACCACCGTTTGGCAAAACTGGATACAATAACACCCATTGCATCCCAAATACACGGATTCCCTAGATCGAGTCAACAACGACTTGATGACTCTCTTGTTGGTACTTCAACGTCATGAGCTGTCCCAGACAAGTCTCACCAAGATTAAACATAAACGTATACACGTTTCAGTGAGGCATACACAACCTCAACCTCAATGACGTGGTGACTACTAGAGTCCACCACAATCCACATCGTATCACCTTACGATTTGCCAAACTTGGTTCCAACGAGCAGTATAACGGCTCTAGCAAGCCCCTCATGGGGCTGCACACACGCGGCAGACAAACTAGTCTCTGTCTCTTTAGGTTTACCTCAAACCTACCAACAAGACGGACGTTTCCACATGGCATACCATACCATGGGAAGAAAATCAATAGAGTAGTGAGTCTTTACCCAACATTCCTCTAATGCCGATACACCCTGGACAATCCAATGTCCCTATGTACTTAACATAACCTGATCCTACTCCCTTAGGACCCATTCTACACCCTCAAGGGTGGTGTGACCATGTCTACCACATGTCACATCGACAGAAAGCGAGTAATTTCCTCCACGATTACTCCTGTCATCAATTTACATGGCCAAAGAGCCATTCCAACGAGCATACCTCAAGGGTATCACCACTCGTAATATGATCACCTCAAACAATTGCTGCGGTACAATCACATGTACAGCGCGTCCATCCATTTATCGAGCAACCCGCTCGGTATAAGGGTCACGTCGACCGGTGACGTAGACACCACCTTGTGCTCGGCACTGGCACCCAAGGCATACAACTGAATACGTATACTCAACGCATTGTTCATCGTAACGATGATGCATGTCTAATAAGACATCTCCTACACCATCGTCATCGTCATCCCGTGACGATACATGCCCACTCATGGCATCTAAGGCATCGTCAACCAGTGACGATACATGTCAACAATGACATCTAACAACCTAGTCAACTCGTGACGGTCCATGTACATCAACGTATGTCATCCATCATCATGCTAGTAACATGGTCATAATAAAACATGCATATCAACGCATGCCAGCTATAATAATGCTAAATAGAATAGCAATATCCCATACCTCATCGCTAACAAGATAGCAGCATACCTGTCTCCGTCACTCGATAATAGTGCGTAATCAGCACCCATCGCTCGAAGGCGGCAAAATCCTGTGCTGAGTACATAGCGGCACAATCCATCGCTATAGAATCGACGGCATGATACCTCGTCATATAATAAGTGGCATGAAACCTCGCTATACACCTGAGCATGAATCATCGTCCACGTAATAGCGGAAAGAGGCATCGCTATCAACATATCCGGCGGCACGAATCATCGCCAATCCTCATAGAAGAATGAATCATCATCATTGACACAGCGGAATGAACCATCGCTATCATCCGTGTCATCATAAAGAAATGAATCATCATCATCGACACAACGGAATACATTACCGCTATCATCCGTGTCCGGCGGTATAAACCATCGCCAATCATCATAGAAAATGTACATAAATAAAGAAATGCATGAATCTTAATTAAGTATACCTCCTGGTTAAACACATTAACCCACTTTTGTTGTCCTTGTTTCAAATATTCATGCACGTAATCATTATATCTTAATGTAATTGATTAACATCATAGCATCATAACGTCTTATGGCATCTTACCACATAATAATATCGTATGGCCTCTTACCATATGGGCATCTTACCCCGTGGCATCTTACCACATAATAATATCGTATGGCCTCTTACCATATGAACATCTTACCCCGTGGCATCTTATCACATAATAATATCGTATGGCCTCTTACCATATGGGCATCTTACCCCGTGGCATCTTACCACATAATAACATCATATACAACATAATATGAATGCAAACATAAATGCATAAATCATAAATACAACCACAACTCATAAATAATAAACATATGAAATTATGGTTCCTTCTTCCTTTTCCACGTAAGCGGAATTCTTCCTCGCTTCTTATGGAATCCACGTAAGCGGAATTCTTGCTTCTTATGGAAATCCACGTAAGCGGAATTCATCCTCGCTTCTTATGGAATCCACGTAAGCGGAATTCTTGCTTCTTATGGAATTGAGTCACTTATCAGTAATGCATTTCAATGCTTCTTACTTCTCCATGTAAGCGGAATTCTTCCTCGCTTCTTATGGAGTCCACGTAAGCGGAATTCTTCCTCGCTTCTTATGGAATTTAGCGTAAGCATTAAAATCCTCACTAGGATAACCTTGACTCGTGAAATACACCTCTTATATTTTACAACATACATATGCAAAACGATGCGTATCAACATGTATCATATCATAATGCACTATCTTATGCATACCTTGATTTACCTTGTGTTAATTAACTAAACACATAATACATGTTACCGTTGGGATGCCCGTGCATATGTATAATCATCATTCCTTTTCGTACTCCATATTTCCTGTAACCTGCAACCATTATGGTTAGCAACAATAGCCATATACGCTATGCATCAACCATGCAATACATATACGCAACCACTTGCATGTCAATACGTATACCAAGACATGTTACCTCGGAAATATCCCCTTTTTCTGATTTTCTTAAAAATCAGATTCCTTGGCACATAACATACGGAGTGCCAGACATTACCATTAATGACATCCTATCGTGTTTCACACGATTCCTGCAACCACAACGGTTAGCAACACCACTTTTCATATCATAAAAGCACATAAACATATAGTTGTGTCATTCAACATTAATGCCATCATCTAAAATTATGTGCTATCAACAATTTCCTAGGCCTTAACAGCCCCAATGAGCAACCACTGCTCTGATACCACTAATGTAAGGACCCCAAGCCCTTAACCCTTGTTTAGTGTATTAACCACTATGTGTGGCACATGCTTTCAATAAAAATCAATCGGGAAACTCAGATGATGCTTTACCATTGAATGGCAATTACAAAATTTTCTTTAATACTCAATGTTATAAGATCATCATCCTAACAATGTGAGACCCCGATATCTCAAGATACTAATAGGTGCGATTAAGAGAACTAAGCATTTCAATATCAGAGTATTTAATCGTGTTGACATTTTGAGCTTACAGTTCAAATGTACCCATAAAATTTTCAACAGATAATAGTTACATTTCTCAAAACAATAGGAGTGACACTATAGTTCTACTCTACTAGCTGTAGAGACTACGCATAAGAACTCTGTCCTGCTATTGTAGTAGCACTCCTTACAGCTCAAAGTATCAGCCCCGACCCTAGTTCTCCTTAGCAAAAGCACCTACAAAGACAACCCCCAACACATGAGCACATAGCTATCCATATACAACACAATATGAATACGTAAGGCGTAAATGCATAATCATAAATACAAAACACTTCCTGTATTTTCATCGCATTTACAATGCCCATTGGTTGTCCCTGTACCACAATTCATAATCAAAACACTATATGAATGTATGGCTTCACTAATAAATGTCATGACATATCATCTCTTTTTCTTGAGTCAGTCATCATCAGTTATTTTAATGCTTCTTCGCTTTACAATCTCAAAACAAGCGGTATCTCATCCTTGCTTCTTCATACTAGCGGTATCTCATCATCGCTTAGTATGGTATACCCCGCCTCCATGTGCAAGCGAGCCTCCCCCCTCCCGCTTCACATTTTTAGCGGTCAAGCGTAAGCATTAAACCTTCACTGTGATCACCCCTGACTCGTGGAATACACCTCTTTATTCCACATCACAATATGCAACAACAATGCATAATATGCAACAACAATGCATAATAACATGTATCAACTCTTAATGCATCACATTGCATTCATCATGTGTCAAACAGACAAACATAAGTACATGTTACCGTTGGGATGCCCGTACGTCGCTTACGTACCTTTCCAAAATACATGTGTGGTGGGACTCTATCCCCTGCGTTGTGTAGCCGTCTGTGAAGGCTCTACACTAGTGTACAACACAATATTAGATGCCAATTTATGATCCAAAATCAAAAATCCAACAAAATATCAATATTTCAAAATTTGCCTCTGGCGATCGATCGCTACCACTTGGCGATCGATCGCCAAACTCCACTGTCCCATGGCGATCGATCGCGCCATTCATGGCGATCGATCGCGTGCCTTTGATTTTGGCTACTGGACCTCGGCGATCGATCGCGCCATCTGTGGCGATCGATCGCCACATGGTCTGTGCGCGACATTTTTCCAGAATGCTCAACACTGATTTTCACACCTTTCATTCTAACATGTAAGACATACAACATGCCTAAACAAACATGCTAGCAGCTACAATACACTACCCTGAGTGTAATCATACAAGATATATATCCCAACCACAAACCCACATGCATTAAAAGCACCCTATAACATCAGTACTCAACCAACCTTTTTTCGAAAAACAGAGCATTGTCTTCCTCCCAGATTTTTGAGTACCCACTTTCAAGCAATGAAATCTACCACATAAGTTATGAATATTGCTCGAATAAAAATGCCAAAGGCTTCACAAAACTACCATGCATATTTTCACATCAAAGGTTTACCCTAAAACCCATCTAACATGCATAATATCACCTCCTCAAAATCACTCCCAGTCCACATTTTCCAGAAAAACAGGGCATACTCCTACCCAGATTTCCGAACACCCTACTTTACATGCTTATTTCCTCAACATAAAACATGTAAAATATATAAGGAAAAATACTGAGAGTTACATAACAACACCATGTAAGCATTTAAATCAAAGGTTTTAAGAAACCTAAGCTAACATGCCATTTTTCACACCAACAAAAGTATGAACTCAATAACTAAATTACAAACCCAGAAATGGTTTCTCACCCCTTTTTGCTCCGATTTTTGGAAGCTTCCCAAGCAATAAAAATGGAAGGTCTCCTCTCTAACTCCCTTAGCAGCTGTTGGACAAATTGTGGGAGAGAATTGGAGTGATTTCAGACATGGGAGGGTTGGGTGAGAGATGGGACAAGGGGTATGGGCAAGCAGCTGGTAGCTGGCAGCAGGGCATGGGTCAAGGGGGGTGGTTGGGTGGTGGGTTATGTGATGTGTTATGTTTTGGTCCCGGTATTTAGCACGATGTATTAAAATATCCTCACATGATATTTTATAGTATTTTCTCAATAAAATACTTCAATTCCCATTTAAATATGCTTTTACCAAAACAATAATACACATCCCAAAATAATTATGCCACAACCCCAACATCCCAACATATGTCGCATGCACCCCGAAATGTAACTCCTCAACCATATTAATTTAACCTCATGAATTATCACTAAATCATCATAATATAATTAAATGATTAAATCACATAATCATTTCGGGGATATCACAAACAACATATAGACTCATAAAGTTCACCCATTACCATCCCCTTTTCACCACTTTTTACATTGTGGACTTTTATAAAAATTTGGGCAGAGTCTCCCCATAAATTGAGCTACCCCGAAATAAAAGCACAACACATAACATAATTCCCGGCCAGGGAAGCACAATACTTAATAAAATACAGAAATACTAAGTAAATTCCCAGCCAGGGAAAGCACCACAAATAGGACAACAAGAGTGGGCTTCAACACCCACAAAATACACCAATGACTCTCATATCATTTAGCAATTCTACCTCTAATTGCATGCAACATAGAATGAAAGAGAGAAAGGCTCATGCCTTTATATACAACCCATATACAAGTATAATCGTGCTCACATGCGAGCATCATGAATATGTATATAACCCTCAGGTGTATATAAGTACTCTATACGATACCGTGCTCCATCAAGCCCTGGTACCACGATCCTGGGAGTACATCCAATCAACAGCTCGAACTCAGCTTCACAGCCATCGATGTACCTGTTCACCTGCCCCAACAGAGACAGCCCCCAACGGGGTGAGCATACCAATACACAAAATCCCATAATCACAATAATGAAATTCATAATTTACAACAAAAGTAAATACTAATGAATTTTAATGATACTCCCTGGATGGCAACGTCCTCATTCGGGATTCCGTGTACTGTCCCTGTTCTCACAATCATCAAACTCATCAAATCTCAAAAATCAGTAAATCAACACATTGATTTAACTCATCGTATGCCTAATTCTCGAATGTCAATATATATGATTCCAAATTCATTATACAGGCAAATATGGATATCTCAATAACAAATACTGATTTCTCAACCTCGCTATCAATCACAGATAACTCAAATGCCTAGCATTTATTTTACTAATTCTCCATTATACTTAGACATCTCGCATGTCTTATAATGAATACATGATTCCACGATCATTCTCAGGCATCTCAATGCCCTACAATAGTCATACACATCCAGTACCCCATATACCTTGTAAGAGTTATCCTACGCTAGTGTCACGCACGCTTGTGGCGGCGATATCAAGATTTGGTCGTTCCTTGGCTATACAACATATATATATAACCATACGCACAATTATTCAATGCAATCAAAATACATTATGCATTTCACAAATGCTCTCATATAAAGGAATGCTCGTACGTCGCACGTACCTTAAATATCCGAAGTCCGAGCCAAACCTTGCTCGAGTTCCATGCCCCGAGGAACGATGTGCTAACACGATAAATAATTCACAATTATTTACGAACATGTAACCCATGCTCAAGCACATCCATAACCCTCAAAATATTGCCAACACATGACAATTAATCATTTAAAAGACCCGGGGCAGGGCACATGCAGGGAGGGAAACGAATGAGACATTATCGAAAATTGTTCAAGAACACCCTTCAAATTTTCGAACCCTTAACCTCACAATTCGAACCCAAACTAAGCACCATAATACATCTAAAACATGTAATAAACGACCCATAACAAGAATCACCACCCCCCTGCCAAAACCCCCAAATTCGAACCCCAACCTCACGAAATTAGGGCAAATTTTCGAACCATACATCACCAAAATACAGGGAATTACATGAGAAGCATGAAAAAGGGGTAAGGAAGGTTACCCATACGAATATCGGAAGGAAAAACGCTCAAAAACGAAGAACCCTAGAATTTTGGGCGTCTGCGTAAATCTGGAATTCCGAACGCAAATCGCGATGAAACTTTGAATTGCCGGTGTGGGAAGCTGCGCCTGGACGAGACGAATCCAACGGCGGGTCGGACGCGCCGAACGGCCGCCGGACGGCGGCGGGTGCAGCGCTTTTACGCGCGGGGGTTGGGGGCGACGGGAAAGGGCCGACGCGAGGAGAGAGAGAGACGGGCTGGAGGAGCTGAAATGAATTTTAAAATTAAAATCTCGGGTTCAACTGGTATTTATAGAAAAAAATACCCCGAAATACTAATAGCCCCACAAATACATCATGATTCATTAAAAATCATCTGTTTTCAAAAATTCTCTCTCTAACTCCAAAACCCCCTACCGGTGCCCACACAAAGCACCCAAGATCCCGAGTCACACTAAAAACCCAACTCATAGGTTTTTCACCCAAATGAGAATACAATCTCAACCTCGGGATCCAACGATCCCAACTACCCAAATAAACGAGCCCAGAAGGCCCAACACCACGATTAAACTCCAAATCGCCACGTAAAACAACTTTAGGGGTTATTAACACTCCGGGATTAACATCTATAATCCCTGGTCATCACAGAAACTGTGTCAAACTGAGCTCCCCTGGTAATAACGTCTGTGTACTGGGCTCCACGCCCACAGCAGGTGGCGGTAACGGATTTGTCTGAGCAACACTAGCATTCATACTGCCCATATCCCCTACCTCTTCATTGAGGTTCTCCGGGTTAATAGCCGCCATGCTGCAACACAAGAGTTAACAACAATACCAAAAGCAGTTCATAGTATAAGCCGTTAGATAACAAGAGTATCATATTCAAAGCATGTTAGTATAACACTTATACAAAAATATGCATCACATGCATAACATGCCCAACAATGAATACCTAACCAACTTGTCTCTAAAGGCTACCCTTCACTCTTCCCTGGTTATCTAACCACTGCTCTGATACCACTAAATGTGAGACCCCGTTATCTCAAACTTACTAATAGGTGCGATTAAGAGAACTAAACATTCATATGAATGAGTCAGAGTAATATGTCGTGTTGATTAACCTGAGCTTAAGAGATTACAGTAACAAAAGTTTCAAAAAGGAATTTCACAAATTCCTACAAAAGGTACTACACTATAGTCTTACTCTACCACATGTAGAAGCTACAATCTCAAAACAAGCGGCATCTCATCCTCGCTTCTTCATACTAGCGGTATCTCATCCTCGCTTAGTATGGTATACCCCGCCTCCATGTGCAAGCGAGCCTCCCCCCTCCCGCTCCACATTTTTAGCGGTCAAGCGTAAGCATTAAAACCTTCACTGTGATCACCCCTGACTCGTGGAATACACCTCTTTATTCCACATCACAATAGGCAACAACAATGCATAATATGCAACAACAATGCATAATAACATGTATCATACTCTTAATGCATCACATTGCATTCACCATGTGTCAAATAGACAAACATAAAATACATGTTACCGTTGGGATGCCCGTACGTCGCTTACGTACCTTTCCAAAATGTAGTGTGTTGTGGGACTCTATCCCCTGCGATGTGTAGCTGTCTGTGAAGTCTCTACACCAGTGTACAACACAATATTAGATGTCTCATTACAATCCCATATCAAATTTAAACAAATTCCACATTTTTAAAAAAAGGCACTACCGATCGATCGGCCCTCATCACCGATCGATCGGTGAACTGTTTGAATTATGCAAAAATGCTACGGCTTTTGCCGATCGATCGGTGTTCTTCACCGATCGAACGGTCGCTCTGTTTCAGCCCAGATTTCCAGAATTCTCTAACCCGATATTTATGCCTCTTAATCTAACATGTAAGACATACAAAATGCCAAACCCAACATGCTAGCAGTTACAATACACTACCCTGAGTGTATTCATATAAAATATATATCCCAAACACAAACTCACATGCATTAAAATTGCCCATTAACATCAGTACTCAACCAACGTTTCAGAAAAACAGGGCATTGTCTTCCTGCCCAGATTTTCGAGTACCCACTTTCAAGCAATAAAATCTACCATAAAAGTCATGAAGTTTGCTCGAATAAAAATGCCAAGGGCTTCACAAAACTATCATGTACGTACTCAAACCAAAGGTTCACCAAAAACCCAGCTAATATGCATGATAACACATTCACAATTTCACTCCCATCCCATATTTTCCAGAAAAAAACAGGGCACACACATTACCCAGATTTTCGAACACTATAATTTACATGCTTAGATCCTTCACATAAAACATGTAACATGCTCAAGGAAAAATACTGGAAGCTTCACAACAACACTATATAAGCATTTAAATCGAAGGTTTTAAGAAACCAAATTTTACATGCCATTTTTACACCAACAAAAAGCATGAACTTAAACAACTTAAATTGAAAACCAGAACATGGTTTCTCACCCCTTTTTGCTCCGATTTTTGGAAGGCTTCAAAGCAACAAAAATGGTTGAACTCCTTCCTATCTTGCTCAGCAAGTGTTGGACGATTTTTGGGAGGGAAATGTAGTGATTTCAGACATGGAAAGGTGGAGTGGGAGATGGGACAAGAGGTATGGGTGAGCAGCAGGCAGCTGGCAGCAGGGTATGGGTCAAGGGGGGTGGTTGAGTGGTGGGTTAAGTGATGTGTTATGTTTTGGTCCCGGTATTTAGCATGATGTATTAAAATATCTTCACATGATATTTTATAGTATTTTCTCAATAAAATACTTCAATTCCCATTTAAACATGCTTCACCAAAACGATTAACACACACCCCAAATAATCATGCCACAACCCCAAAATTCCAACATATATCGCATGCACCCTGAAATGTAACTCCTCAACAATATTAATTCAACCCCATGAATTAATACTAAAATCATCATAATATAAATAAATGATTAAAATCACATAATCATTTCGGGGATATCACAGTGTGTGCGTGAACAGTGTGTGTGTTAGTGTGTGTAGATGGTGTTTATGCAAGTAATTATATATCCCTACATGTATTGAAGTGTAAATGTGTTAAGTACATACATGTATGTGGTTAGATAGAGTATTGTCAATGAAGAATGATAATATGGAATTTGGATAGTATGATAAATGTTATTGTTTGTTGGAAGTTAATTGTGACTCACTTTATTGGATAGTTGATTGTTGACAATAAATTGTGGAATTATGTCTTGGCTTAGTATTATTGTTGGTTTAAAAAAAAGGGGGAAATGAATACTAAAATCATGCATGGAAGGTGTTTGTTAATATGCTTATATGTGATTCAAGTGTGGGTCTAAGCCTTGTTCGTGGGTGGTGAAAAGAACTAACTTGGCTTGTAGCCATTGTAATATTTTGGTGGGTGTTGATACTTGTTTAATCGATTATTACTTTGATGGATTATGAATATATGAGATAAAAGTTGTGAATCTTGTTCTAAGTTTATAATAGATTTTAAAATTGAGAGGATATGGTTTTATTGATGTTAAGCTTGAATTAGATGAATATTTAGGACTTTTAGGCTCGTTTTATATGATGAATATGCTACTTTGAGGAATTCTTGAACAAGGAAATAAGGTTATATATATTGAACCCTAGTAATTTAAATATTACATACTTGAGTTATTGATAACTTGAATGAATGGAAGGTAATTGGTTTGTTTGTGTAGTATATGGGGTATGATAAATGACATTGAGTTTAATGGTGAAATTATATTGAGTATATGTGATTGTTATATAATAGAAGGCATGACAAATCTATTTAATAGATGATATTATTGTTGAATATGGAAGTACTCCATGGTCTCAGGACGTTGAGGGTGGTTTGTTCATGTTGTCGACTGTAAGGTACGTAATGACGTACGAGCAGGTATGCGTGATGTTAATTACGTACTATGATTCATACATATATTGAAATTGGATATATGAATAAATAGTGAATGGAGAATCATGATAGAATTGTGGAAATTATAGTATGTAATGAGTTTTGATAGAATGATGAATTATTCCGATGCCGACACTATTGAGCGTGCGATGGTTTTATTGTCGCCGCTGTTGAGCGTGCGAGGGATTATAGTGCCGCTGCTATTTGAGCGAGCGATGAGATATGATGATATTTGACGAGGAAATGGGTGACTGAGATGTTATTGATTTCAATAAATCATTGATTGAAATGCCTTAGCATTATTGAATATAGATCTAATGGTTCATGAATATCAGTACTATGAATCATTGTGGTGATGATTTATTTGATTTTTAAGTTGACGGCCTTGGATATTGTGAGAACATGAACATCGTGGGAGCTCTCACACGGTTATGGTATATACATATAGGGAGTATTATATTAATTTGCTGTTTTATATTCTGTAAATTGGTAGCTGTTTAATTGATGATATTGAGATCATGTTGTTGTATGCTCACCCAGTGTGGGGGTTGTTTCTGTTGAAACAGGTAAAACATGTATGACATTGGTTCTGAAGTGAGTTCGAGCTATTGGAGTGGAATACTACCAGGGGCATGGTATCAGTATTGGTAAATGAGAGAATGCGATATATGCGAGTAAATTTATACTCATGTATTCATTGCTCATCTGTGAGCATTTTAATGCATGTATATGGTGTGTATAAGAGTGTTGAATGTTGCAGAGCTCCACCTTTACTTAGTTGCTTTATTTTGGTGGATGTTATTACTGGTTATTGGGATGTTGTTGAGGATATTTATTGTGGTGTGTTCTTATTTTTGGGAAGTCCAGTTTACGGGGAGATTCTGCCCAATTTTTTATAAAAGTTATGGGAATATGTGAAGCATGTAATGATTCTTTAATGAGAAAAGAAATTTTTACATACTCAATTGACATCATAATTGCATTATTGACGTGTTGGGTCGTTGGGGTCTTACAAGCCTACTCAAGCTTCAGGACAGAGGAGGGTAAAGTTGTCTCGGACGATATGGTACGTAAATGCGTACGAGCAATAATGGCATATTTTGTTTGTACTTATTGGTTAAGTGATGAATATATTGTATTATTGTGACTATCACGGGTTTTCATTAGATTATTGTGAATGTCGCGGGTTGACATAAAATTATCGGGAATGTCACGGGTTGACATGAGATTATCGAGAATGTCACGGTTGACATGAGATTATTGTGAATGTTACGGATTGACATGAAACTATTGTGAATGTCATGGGTTGATATTAGATTATTGTATAATGTCACGGGTTGACAAGAGAATATTATGTATGTCACGGATTCACATGGGAGTATCCCGATGTTATACATAATTATATTTTTGTGAATAAAATGAATTACAGTAGTAATGAAGCTATTATATTGTTACTGTGGATTGTACACATTGTGAACTTGTGAGAACATGAACAGTCCGAGAGATCTCATGATGTACTGATATACTCATGGAGTATCTTGTTATTTTACATCATTATATTCTATTTGTGGCTGTTTTTTTATGGAAACATGTGACAGGTCTAGTTTTTGGAAGCATGAGAAAAATGAGTCGTTGTGTCAGAAGTGAAGTACAATCATTTTGGGCTAGAGGTTGTAGTAAGAATGATTTTGAATTATTCTTGTTGTTATTTTGGGAATTGTAACAATTCGTTTAGGATTGTAAGTTGTTTATTCTTTGAGGCCGAAATATTAGCTGGATGCATTTTATTGGTGATTTATGGGCGATGGAGATTATTGATATTTATGGTTTGAGGAAGGGTATTGTAATGTTTGTGGTCGTTTGTTTTCCTAGTAGTCCAATTTACAGGGAGACTCTGCAAATTTTTTGAAAAATCCCACGACCTAATTAAGGATTAGGTGCCCACGACCTAATTAAGGATTAGGTACCTGTTTAATTCTTGCTGCTTGATTAGCATTGAGGGGTCCACTAGTTAGGATCGAATGGAGTGGCTGCGGTCCACACCAAACTTAAAATAACTTGAGTTTCCGTAGCTCATATCCTTGAAAGATTGCACCGAAAGATTAGATATGAAACCAAGCGAAAGATACTCGAACTAACCCGCTCTATAACTGATTAATTATTTGTCGAAATATAGTAAAACATTTAAATGAAAACATAAATCAATTAAGACAGAAATAAATGTACATGAATTTGTTTCAGGAAGTTCGAAACCAATTTACTAGAAGACTTTGAATTATGTAACTCTTTGTACATTCCCTCTTAGACCAAGGTCATAATTATTGTCTAACTCTTAGTAACACAAGAAGGCATATTATTTCAAGTTCCATATGCAAAGGCTCTCTCAATCAGTTACAAAAAAAATAGAGTGAATATCGCACAAATTATTCCATAATGAATGTGATTCATCAAGTTCAGAGGTGCCTAAGAGTTTTGGGGTTGAGTCGCATTTAAGCCAGATTTCTCTCTGTAGCTCCACATTAAATTCCCAAGTGAGTTCTTCTTTTTCCTCTCTTGTATTCATCTTGAATCTTTAATATCCCAACTGGTGTTTTATAGCCCTAAATAATGATACATATGTTAGACACAAAAATATGATTGTTGTGAAAATTTTTGCACAATTCCCAAGCTTGTGGGTATATTTTCATATTTCAGTTGAGTATCTAGCTGATTTGGTAACAGCTAGATTGGTCATCAACTCGGTATTTATTTCAGCTAGGTTGGTCACAGCAGCAAGCTGCAAAACCCTCCAGCCGTGTTACCTAGTGATTCGGTTCAGCTAGCAAATTCTCTTTGATTGTAGTATTGATTTGTTGATTTATGGAAAAAATGATGAACATGAAAGTTATAGCATTTTCTTGGCTTTCTATAGAATCAAGAATCACTCGATTTCGACATCGTATGTAAGCGTGCTACTTGAAATACTAGATTGTGCACCTTCTGAAACATTCCATGTTTCAGCAAGGATCAGCATACCGCAGACGCTTTTTAACCACCTTAGATTCCGATTCAATCTTTGGCTTCTGAAGATTACTTATAATCTTTTTCTCATCTTTTCAACGCATACTAAATCGCTCCATTCCGATAAACGAGTTGAGAGATATAGCCAAAATACCAGAGATGCTCCAACTTAGATGTTTATGTTCGTACCAGCTGTCACTTGCAGACGCGTTTTCTCATTGATAACATCCGAATCTACTTTGCTGACGTGAAAACTACTTCGATCATTTTGAATTGGCTATCAACCACTTTGGAAGCACATAATTGTGATATATGAGCGATGAGATATGATCGATTTAGTGAGTGTGCCAGGATTTCAGCGAGGTAGAAATGAAATGTCACCTTAGTGTCATTTCTTTGCAATTCATTAAGCTCTAGAATATCTTCTATAAGCTGCACACTTGATGAACTTTGTTAACACCACTTAACAAGTTTTGTTAAAATCAAAACTAGGATTATAGTAATACGGTTAATCACGAACAATTAAATGACGGTTAACCACAAACAACCATATGACGGTTAACCATGAACCATACAAAGTTCGTTTCTGGATGAAGTTGTTGTCTACCAACTTATCATATATCATTATCACATGAACCACCTAGACATATAATAATCACTGACACATAAAATTATATTACCAAATTATGTCATGGTTATCATCACCTCCATCTCTACTTCATTTAGAAACTATTTTATTTTCTAGACGCGTCAAGATAGTAATGCAATCTGCTTTCACATTTTGTTCTATCTCCATATGAGGCACACCTCTCATATGTGGCCGTCAAAAGTAAAATATGCACGCAAACTTCTATCTTCATTGATATAAAAAAGATGGTGGGATTAGGGGTGAGCGTTCAGTCGATTTGGTTTCCAACCGAACCGAATTTCCAAAAATCAAACCGAACCAATTTTTTTTTACTATAAACCAACCGACCGAATTATTTTTGAAAACCAAAATAACTGAACCGAAATAAAATTGATTAATTTGGTTGGTAACCAATTTAATTGATTTGTTTATTCGGTTCAGTTAATTTAGTTAATTTGGTCTGTAGCCGACCGAATTAAACGACTTTGTTTTAGAAAATAAAAAATACGAGAGAATCTACAGAACTATTTATACATGATTTTGCCATCTCTTCAGTATACGACAGTAGCACATAATGTAACACATAATGAGAAACAGATTTAGACAGCATATGTTGCAACAAGGCTCAATCAAACACTAAGTAATAGAGCCATGACAGTAGTAAAACTCTGTCAAACACAGATTATTTACATGTTAGTTCAAACCATGGAAACAAAACTCATTTAGGAACATAACACTTTGAATAGACATTAACAGAATACAAAATCACCCATATTTGGGGTTTCAACAGACAATAAGAACAGAATACAAAATCACATACAACCCCAATTTCCCTACATTGCAGAAGACATCATCATTCATCAAGCCTTTGTAAAAATCACGGGAACTAGTAATTTAATCACCACTTTTAATTACACCCAAAAAAATTAAAATTAGGGGAAGGGATTAAAAGGGAAGTAGTCAAGCGATGGAGAAAGTGGACATAGTTCTCGATTCTTATATGAAAATCTGAAATGGTGCGTCCAAGCATCGCTGCTATGACAACCGATTAATTTAGGGAAGGGAAGGCTGGAAGCCAAGGAAGAAGATTGATAAACTTTCCGTTGAAGACTTGAGCTGAGTAGCTCCTATTATGTTTTACTTTTTTAGCGTAAGGAAAAAGCGAGGGTTGAAATACTTTTGTAGGATTATAATAGCCATGATTGAAAAGGTTTCACAAATAATCTCATACATTTGACATATATGGCCCAATGGCCAAGCCCAAAATCAAAATACTATAAACAAAAAAAACTATTTAAAATAAATGGGTTAAATCGGTTTGACCGATTTTTAAAGTTGATAACCGAGACCGAACCGATTAGACAAATTATCCGATTTTTCGAAAGAAAAAAAAACCAAAATTCCGGTTTGACCGAATCTAATTTCCAAAATGATTCGGATAGGTTGGTTATTTCGGTGTAACCAAAATTTTGCTCACCCCTAGGTGGCTCTGTAAAACAATTTGAAGGTAGCTTACCTTCAATTTAGAGAAAATTGCAAGAAGGTACCAATTATAAACCTTAATTCAATAAGGTCTGGGCAAAAAAACAGTCTTACTTAATAGTCCACCTCACTGAAAACATAATTCACATGGGTCCATTTTTGAAAACTTTAATCTATTAGGTTCTTTTGTTTGACAAAATACCCTTCAATTAAAAAATTGTCAAAATTCTTCTACTCATCCCTCCCACAACTACTAGTACATCTATACTCTTTCTTTTCTCCGTATGGACCAGTTACCCCCAACCCCCATGCACAAACCACCCATAAGGACTCAAACAACGAATTAGTAACGTGCGTTGATTTCTTTCTCTCACTACCCCCGCCACTGGTGCCGGAGTAGGAGAAGGCAGAGCAAAGATGTTCATGGTGGTGAGGTCGGCGGCGAAGGCTACGATGGAGAATTCAAATAATTCGAGAGTAGATAGAATGGTGGAAATAAGAGCTGGATTGAATGGTCCATCATGTTTGTTCAAATACAATGAACAATCAAGCCACGGGGAAGACAGTGACATGGGGAAGATGAACAAGAACAATCATGCTATCAAAATTGAAAATGTTTCCGGAATTTGGTCAAGTGGTGTACGCACCACCATGTTTGTTCAAAATACTAGGGTTTGCGTACACCGCACGTCCACTCCTCAGCATACACCGCATCAATGTGCGTACACCGGTACTAGAATGAAATAGAGAAGGAACGACACGCAGGTCGTATTATATATTACAAACATCCACAAATCCTATTGTGAGACCCCGTTATCACATCAAGATATTAAGGTGCAATTTAGAGAACTAAACATACATGCGATTATATCAGAGTAATGTGCCGTGTTGATTAACCTGAGCTTTAGAGATTACAGTACCAAAATGTTCCAAAAGGAAAGACGTACATCCTACAAAGGTACTACATCATAGTCTTACTCTACTCAGTAGAAGCTATACAAAAACTCTAACATGCTAATCCTGTAGCACTCCTTACAGCTCAGCATATCAACCCCGGCCCTGGTTCTCGTCAACAAAAGCACCTACAAAGACAACCCCCAACACATGAGCATAACACAATTCATATTTAACATAATATGAAAGTAAGGCATAAATGCAAATCTTAAACACAAGTCCTTCCTGTATTTCCAGCATTTATATCGCCCATTGGTTGTCCCTGTACCATAATTCATAATAGAAACACATTATATGAATGTATGGATATGCAATGTCATGACATTCCTTTTCCCTTAAATCCTTATTTCATCCTGAGCCCTTATCATTAGTACATTTTAATGCTTCTTGCTACTCCATGTAAGCGGAATTCTTCATCGCTTCCAATGGACTTTAGCGTTGCTACTCCATGTAAGCGGAATTCTTCATCGCTTCCAATGGACTTTAGCGTTGCTACTCCATGTAAGCGGAATTCTTCATCGCTTCCAATGGACTTTAGCGTAAGCCATTAAAATCCTTACTAAGATAACTTTGACTCGTGAAATACACCTCTTATATTTCACAACATACATATGCAAAAACAATGCATAAAAACATGTATCATAATCTTAATGCACCACATTGCATTCATCATGTGTCATAAAGACAAACATAAAGTACATGTTACCGTTGGGATGCCCGTACGTCGCTTACGTACCTTTCAAAAGATAGAGGAGTTAATCGACTTTATCTCCTCGGTTGTGCTGGCACCTGGGATGGTTCTACATAGCCACACAACACAATATTAGGCACCTCATAATAATCCGGAAGCAAAACCAAATAAAAAAAACCAAACAAATCCTTTAATATCATCTCGCGATCGATCGCCCATGAGCCCCGATCGATCGCGAGATGCTACTGCCTCGCATACCAGAAAAATTCAATCCGCGATCGATCGCCACTATATTGGCGATCGATCGCCAAAACTTACTGGAACGTCGCGATCGATCCTGCCTCCTTGGCGATCGATCGCCAACCTTGTTCCTTCGGCGATTTTCCAGAATTGCTTAACACCGATAATCATACCCTTAAATCTAACATGTAGGACAATATACATACCAAGACCATCATGCTAGCATTTGAACTACACTACCCTGAGTGTATTCAAACCAAATATACACCCTTAGCATAAACCTACATGCATAAACATCGATCATTAAAACAAGTACTGGATCAACTTTTCTGGAAACAGGGCACATTTTCATTTCCAGAATTCTTGAGCACCTCTTTTCATGCTATTAAAACTAACACATATAACATAAACCTTGCTCAACTAAACATGCCATGGGTTTCACAAAACTACCAAGCATGTTTTTACATCAAAGTTTCTCCAATATATAAGCTTATCATGCATGATAACACCTCCTCAAAAACACTCCCAACCCACGTTTTCCAGAAAAACAGAGTAAATCTCTACCCAGATTTTTGAGCACTACTTTTCACAAGCTTAAATCTTCCACATAAAACATACATCATGCTTAAGGAAAATTACAGAGAGACTCATAAAAACACCATGTAAGCATTTAAATCACAGGTTTCAAGAAACATATGCTAACATGCCGTTTTTCACCATGCTCAAAAGTAGAACCAAACCAGTTTTTCCAGAAAGAAACAGGGTAGTTCCTCACCCTACTTTGCCCCGATTTTTGAAGGATTTCCAGGCGATGGAAATGGAAGGGCTCCTCCTAAAATTGCTTAGCAGCTGCTGGATGGTATTTTGGAAGAGGAGGTTCGAAATTTGGAGTGCTGGAAAGGTGTTAAATTATTGAGCCAAGTGGAAGCATGGCCAGCTCATGCTGAGTCAAAGTATGGGTTGGGGGGGGTGGTTAAGTGTTGGGTGGTTTGATGTGTTATGTTTTGGTCCCGATTTGGCACGATGTACTTAAAATATCCCCACATGATATTTATAGTATTTTCTCAACAAAATACTTCAATTACCCTTTTTGCATGCTTTACCAAAACAACAATACACACCCCAAAAACCCAATACATGTTACATGCACCCTGAAGTAATTCTCCCCAATATAATTCATCCAATCCCATGAATTAACACATTAACATCACAATATAACTTAAATGATTAAAATCACATAATCATTTCGGGGATATCACAATACTCCCCTACTTATAGGATTTCGTCCCGAAATCAAACATGCTACTATCCAGAAATAAAACAGTAAATAAACGCATACCAGAAAACAGTTCTGGATAGTACTGCACCATGTGTCGCTCTGTCTCCCACGTGGCCTCCTCGACACCCCTACGATCCCACTGTACCTTGATCATAGGAATAACCTTGTTCCGAAGTCTGCGGTCTGCTCTATCCAAAATCCTGATAGGCCGCTCCACATAAGAAACATCGGACTCAATCTGAACCTCTGAAGGCTGCAACACATGTGAGGGATCTGGCTCATACTTCCTCAGCATAGACACATGAAAAACGTCGTGTATGCCAGACAGAGAGGGCGGTAAAGCCAACCGGTACGCCAGAGTACCAATACGCTGTAAGATCTCATACGGCCCTACATACCTCGGGGATAACTTCCCTCGCATCCCAAACCGTACTACGCCTCTGAAGGGTGAGATCTTTAAAAACACTCTGTCGCCTAACTGAAACTCCAACGGTCTACGCCGCTGATTGGCATATGCTGCCTGTCTATCCTGAGCTGCCTTCATCTTTGTTCTGATAACCTTAACTTTCTCTTCCATTTCCTGAATCAACTCAGGTCCTCCAACCGACTTACGGTCCATGTCATCCCAACACAAGGGTGACCTACAACGCCTACCATAGAGGGCCTCGAAAGGAGCCATCTGAATACTTGCCTGGTAGCTGTTGTTGTAAGAAAATTCCACCAAGGCTATCGAGTCCTGCCACGAAGTGTCGAACTCCAGCACACAAGCCCTCAACATATCTTCGAGCGTCTGTATCGTACGCTCGGTCTGTCCGTCCGTCTGGGGATGATAGGCTGTGCTCAACCTCAACTCTGTACCTAGAGCTGTCTGCAGACCCTCCCAAAAGTGAGATGTAAACCGCGGATCTCGATCTGACACAATCGAAACAGGGATCCCGTGCAGTCTCACCACATCTTTGACATATAACTGCGCCATTCTTAAATGCGTGAAGGTCATACAGTAGGGAATGAAATGAGCACTCTTAGTCAACCTGTCCACGACTACCCAGATGGCATCAAAACCCGAAACAGTCCTCGGCAAGTGGGTCACGAAATCCATAGATACGTGCTGCCACTTCCACTCGGGTACTTCTAAACTTCTTAGTTCACCTCCAGGCCTTTGTCTCTCAGCTTTTACTTGCTGACAAATCAAACAACGCTTGACAAAAGAGGTGACATCCTGTTTCATACGCCTCCACCAGAACTGGCTGCGTAGATCCTTATACATCTTTTTCCCACCTGGATGGATACTCATCCTGCTGCAATGAGCTCGCTGTAATATACCTTGGCGTAACTCGGGTGTATCTGGAACCACCCATCTGTCGCCGAGCCTCAGAGAACCGTCATCAGCCACTCTGAATCTCGATGGCTGTCCTGAATGAACCACTAACATCCATCTCTGAACCTCTACATCGGTCCCCTGAGCCTTCCTGATGTGATCAAATATAACAGGCTCAGCTAGCAAGGTCAAAACCTGTACTGGTGAAGAAGATACATCATAATCGAATCCCAATTGGCAGTAGGAGCCAAACATAGCTGACAGAGACATAGCATCCTCTGCTGTGCTCCTCACCTTCCGACTCAAAGCGTCGGCTGTCAAATTTGCTTTTCCCGGGTGATATTCGATTTCACAATCGTAGTCCTTCAGCAGGTCCATCCATCTCCTCTGCCTCATGTTCAGCTCAGCCTGTGTAAACAAGAATTTCAGGCTCTTGTGATCAGTGAAGATGGTAAATGAGGTACCGTATAAGTAGTGTCGCCATATCTTCAAGGCGAACACTATAGCTGCCAACTCCAGATCATGGACTGGATACCTCGTCTCATGTGGCTTCAACTGTCTCGAAGCGTAAGCCACTACATGTTTGTCCTGCATCAGCACGCACCCTAATCCCTGTAGAGATGCATCGGTATAAAGAACAAATCCTTTGTTCTCCTTGGGTATCACTAGAACTGGCGCAGTAGTCAGTCTGTGCTTTAATTCCCGGAAACTCTGCTCACAAGCCTCTGACCAACAAAATGGGACTCCCTTCTGAGTCAGCTGGGTAAGTGGCTTGGCGATCTTTGAGAAACCCTCGACGAAACGTCGATAATAGCCAGCCAGACCAAGAAAACTTCGAATCTCACTGACTGAAGTAGGGGTAGACCAATCCATAACTGCCTCTATCTTCCTCGGGTCTACTGATATCCCCTCTCGGGATATGATATGGCCCAAAAATGCAACACTGTTCAGCCAAAACTCACACTTGCTGAGTTTGGCGTATAACTGATGATCTCTGAGGATCTGGAGTACTATCCTCAGATGATCGGCATGATCCTCCTCATTCCTCGAATAGACTAGGATGTCATCAATAAACACGATCACAAACTGATCGAGGTACTCCTGAAATACTCTGTTCATCAGGCTCATAAAGACTGCAGGTGCATTTGTCACACCGAACGGCATCACCAAGAACTCATAGTGCCCATACCGAGTTCTAAAAGCCGTCTTTTGAACATCACCAGCTCTAACCCGTACCTGGTGATAGCCTGACCTCAAATCTATCTTGGAGTACACCTCCGTACCCTGAAGTTGGTCGAACAGATCATCAATCCTCGGAAGCGGATATCTGTTCTTCACTGTAGCCTTGTTCAGTTGCCTGTAGTCAATGCACAGACGCATTGATCCATCCTTCTTTTTCACAAACAAGACTGGCGCACCCCAAGGCGATACACTAGGGCGGATGTATCCCTTGTCGAGGAGCTCCTGTAACTGTACCTTCAGCTCCCTCAGCTCTGCCGGTGCCATCCTGTATGGGGCACGAGAAATGGCTGATGTCCCTGGCAGCAGCTCAATAGCAAACTCCACATCCCTGACTGGTGGAAATCCCGGAATCTCATCTGGAAACACATCACTGAACTCCGCCACAACTGGAATGTCCTCGGCTCTCACTTCCTTCTCCTCTGAAGCATTCATAGCATAAATAAGGTACCCAGTATGACCACGTTCCAATAACCGCGACATCTTAACCGCCGAGATTACTGGTATCCTTGGACGAGAGCCGTCCCCATAAAAAGTCCACTGGAACCCCTGATCAGACAGAAAACGAACCATCCTCTTTTGGCAATCTACCATAGCTCGGTATCTGCTCAACACATCAATGCCGATAATGCAGTCAAAGTCTGCCATCTCTAACTGAATCAAATCGGCCCTCAGATCATTGCCCTCAAAATAAATGAGGCAATCTGATAACTGTCGATCCGCAATCACATGCTTCCCCGTGGGTGTCGAGACCATGAGAGGCGTGGGTAACAGAGACGAGCACAAATGGTGTCCTTCCACAAAGGCAGTAGATACAAAGGAATGGGAAGCACCTGTATCTATCAATATAAGTGCAGGGTACGTAAGTAAATGACACGTACCAGCAATGACCTCCTCTGGGGCTGCCTCGGCCTGCTCCCTGGTCAGTGCATACACCTGTCCCTGCGGCGGTCCTGTCGTCTGACCTCCCAGGGGTCGTGGTGCAAACTGCTGCCTCTGTGGTGCCCTCCCAGCATCAAACCTTGGCCTATTCGGCCCTGAATCCGTCTGAACTGCCCGATTGGGGCAACCCCGAGCTATGTGGCCCATCTTGCCACAGATATAGCAACCTCGACAGTCACGTAACAAATGCCATCCTCCGCAGTTGGTACACCTGGTTACCTCTGTCCTGTTTCCCTGTGGATGCCCCCGGGTGTTCTGTTTCTGTCCATGAGACTTCTTCCCACTAAACCTGGAAGATGATGAGGCCCCACGAGCCTTAAACTGATCCCCTCGTGGCTTCAGACTATCAGTAGTAGGCCTCTGTGATGGTACAAAAGGGGGTACAGCATCCTTGTATGCGTCTACGGCAATCTCTGCCAACTCTGCCCGTGTCAGGGCGTCGTCAAACGAGCTGGGGTTGTTAGAGATAACCCTATCGAATAGCTCCGGCCTCAGACCTTTCAGAAAGTTCCTCATCTTGGCATGGCTGCTGACAGCAATATGAGGTACATACCTCAGCAGTGAGGAATACTGCATAGCGTAGTCTGCTACGGACATGCTACCCTGCTTCAAACTGTTGAACTCATCTTCCTTCAATTGTCTGGCAGCCGTAGAGAAATACCGGTTAAGGAACCGGGTCCGGAATACAGTCCAGTCAACTGCCATACCTAGAGCTCTCAGCTCCATCACGGTGGTCTTCCACCACATAGCAGGCTTCTTAGCCAGCTGAAACTCTGCTAACCTCAGCCATGCCGTGAGTGCACAAGGTGCAGTCACAAGTATCTGCTCTATACGTTCCAACCATTCCTCAGCTACTTCACCAGACTCAGTCCCCTCAAACATGGGCGGATGGAAACTCAGAAACTGCTTCAAACTGAGCTCCCCTGGCAGTAATATCTGTACACTGGGCTCCACGCCCACAGCAGGTGGTGGTAAGGGGTTCGGCTGAGCAATACTGGCATGTCTACTATCCATATCTCCTACCTCTTCATTGAGGTCCGCCATGCTGCAACACAATAGTTAACAACAATACCAAAAGCAGTTCATAATATAAGCCGTTAGATAACAAGAGTAAAATATTCAAAGCATGTTAGTATAACACGTATACAACCATATGCATCACATGCATAAGCATGCCTAAATGAATACCTAGCCAACTTGTCTCTAAAGGCTACCCTTCACTCTTCCCTGGTTATCTAACCACTGCTCTGATACCACTAAATGTGAGACCCCGTTATCACATCAAGATATTAAGGTGCAATTTAGAGAACTAAACATACATGCGATTATATCAGAGTAATGTGCCGTGTTGATTAACCTGAGCTTTAGAGATTACAGTACCAAAATGTTCCAAAAGGAAAGACGTACATCCTACAAAGGTACTACATCATAGTCTTACTCTACTCAGTAGAAGCTATACAAAAACTCTAACATGCTAATCCTGTAGCACTCCTTACAGCTCAGCATATCAACCCCGGCCCTGGTTCTCGTCAACAAAAGCACCTACAAAGACAACCCCCAACACATGAGCATAACACAATTCATATTTAACATAATATGAAAGTAAGGCATAAATGCAAATCTTAAACACAAGTCCTTCCTGTATTTCCAGCATTTATATCGCCCATTGGTTGTCCCTGTACCATAATTCATAATAGAAACACATTATATGAATGTATGGATATGCAATGTCATGACATTCCTTTTCCCTTAAATCCTTATTTCATCCTGAGCCCTTATCATTAGTACATTTTAATGCTTCTTGCTACTCCATGTAAGCGGAATTCTTCATCGCTTCCAATGGACTTTAGCGTTGCTACTCCATGTAAGCGGAATTCTTCATCGCTTCCAATGGACTTTAGCGTTGCTACTCCATGTAAGCGGAATTCTTCATCGCTTCCAATGGACTTTAGCGTAAGCCATTAAAATCCTTACTAAGATAACTTTGACTCGTGAAATACACCTCTTATATTTCACAACATACATATGCAAAAACAATGCATAAAAACATGTATCATAATCTTAATGCACCACATTGCATTCATCATGTGTCATAAAGACAAACATAAAGTACATGTTACCGTTGGGATGCCCGTACGTCGCTTACGTACCTTTCAAAAGATAGAGGAGTTAATCGACTTTATCTCCTCGGTTGTGCTGGCACCTGGGATGGTTCTACATAGCCACACAACACAATATTAGGCACCTCATAATAATCCGGAAGCAAAACCAAATAAAAAACCAAACAAATCCTTTAATATCATCTCGCGATCGATCGCCCATGAGCCCCGATCGATCGCGAGATGCTACTGCCTCGCATACCAGAAAAATTCAATCCGCGATCGATCGCCACTATATTGGCGATCGATCGCCAAAACTTACTGGAACGTCGCGATCGATCCTGCCTCCTTGGCGATCGATCGCCAACCTTGTTCCTTCGGCGATTTTCCAGAATTGCTTAACACCGATAATCATACCCTTAAATCTAACATGTAGGACAATATACATACCAAGACCATCATGCTAGCATTTGAACTACACTACCCTGAGTGTATTCAAACCAAATATACACCCTTAGCATAAACCTACATGCATAAACATCGATCATTAAAACAAGTACTGGATCAACTTTTTCTGGAAACAGGGCACATTTTCATTTCCAGAATTCTTGAGCACCTCTTTTCATGCTATTAAAACTAACACATATAACATAAACCTTGCTCAACTAAACATGCCATGGGTTTCACAAAACTACCAAGCATGTTTTTACATCAAAGTTTCTCCAATATATAAGCTTATCATGCATGATAACACCTCCTCAAAAACACTCCCAACCCACGTTTTCCAGAAAAACAGAGTAAATCTCTACCCAGATTTTTGAGCACTACTTTTCACAAGCTTAAATCTTCCACATAAAACATACATCATGCTTAAGGAAAATTACAGAGAGACTCATAAAAACACCATGTAAGCATTTAAATCACAGGTTTCAAGAAACATATGCTAACATGCCGTTTTTCACCATGCTCAAAAGTAGAACCAAACCAGTTTTTCCAGAAAGAAACAGGGTAGTTCCTCACCCTACTTTGCCCCGATTTTTGAAGGATTTCCAGGCGATGGAAATGGAAGGGCTCCTCCTAAAATTGCTTAGCAGCTGCTGGATGGTATTTTGGAAGAGGAGGTTCGAAATTTGGAGTGCTGGAAAGGTGTTAAATTATTGAGCCAAGTGGAAGCATGGCCAGCTCATGCTGAGTCAAAGTATGGGTTGGGGGGGGTGGTTAAGTGTTGGGTGGTTTGATGTGTTATGTTTTGGTCCCGATTTGGCACGATGTACTTAAAATATCCCCACATGATATTTATAGTATTTTCTCAACAAAATACTTCAATTACCCTTTTTGCATGCTTTACCAAAACAACAATACACACCCCAAAAACCCAATACATGTTACATGCACCCTGAAGTAATTCTCCCCAATATAATTCATCCAATCCCATGAATTAACACATTAACATCACAATATAACTTAAATGATTAAAATCACATAATCATTTCGGGGATATCACACCTATCTAATAGGTCAAAGGGCTATAACCACGCACCATGCTCAAACAACACATAAAGCATGCATTAACATTTAATTAATTAAATTCTAAACATTTTAAATTTAATTCTAATTAAAACTGTAAAATAATTTTTGAAAAATTATCGTACGCTCGGGACATCACATGCCACGAACTTAAGCAACTAAGACACAAACCACCATGGTTCGAACCACAAAAGCACACGGCTGGACCAATAATGGGCCTAGGGTTCGAAACCCTAGCCCATGGCCGAGCCAAGCTCGAGCGGCGGCGGCGCTAGGGTTCCAAACCCTAGCCGCCACGCACCACCTTGGGTTTTTATCGAGCCATCTTGTTCGAAACACCGGAATTTGTTAGCCACGAGTCACGGTCAGGCCATGCACGGGGTTGGCTCAACCATCTCGAGCTAAGGGTTCGAAAAACCTTGCTCTCATGTGGTAAAGCTACTAATCCATGCATGCGTGAACCATTATCGAGCCAAAGAGTTCAAAACTCATCCACGTCTCAAAACCTTAGCATAAGAGGCGACGATGGCCGAGCCCATGCACGGCTACTAGGGTTCGAAACCCTAGCCGTCATGAGCTAGCCGTCACGAGCCAATGGGTTCTAAACCCTAATCAATTTTCGACACTTCCATGCACAATTATTAGCCACAACGACTAAGCCATCTCGAGCCAAGGGTTCGAAAACCCTAGCCCTCATGTGGCTAGCCGTGGTGTCATTTGTGATGGTGATGGCCGAAAATATTGCCCAATAAATTTGATTATTCGCCAATTATATCAAATACAATTTTACGATGATTTTCACAAACTAAATATTATCATATCATATATGTTCATACAGTTTTAAATAGCATGCAATATTAATTCTAATATGATTAAACTATTTAACCACATAAATCCGATATGAGCCTTGTACACGGCTCTGATACCACTGTTAGTAATCCTTAGAGCATACAACGCAGCGGAATTAAATTAAATTGGATTACTAGAATAATAGATCTATACATAGGATATCATATCGGATAAAGGTTTACAAAATTCTCACCCTTGTAGCGTGTTTGAGCAGATTCCACGGAGCTGCACCACGTCCAACGTCTCCTCCGAGTCACTAGCAAAACTTGTCTAGTTTTGCCTCAACGGTATCCACACGATCAAATCGGGTGAAGGGATAATTTAAGAACAAGTTGCTAGACAAGTTCTTAAACCAGAACAAGAAACACACTCGATTCTAAATCGAATAACTCGATGGAAATCACACAAGTCCACTTCGGCTATGAAGAAGAAGCCGAGAGCCTTTTGTGATTGTAGGAGGCGGCCGTGTGCTTCTTAGAGTTTAGGTTGATTGATATGAATTGTGTTAATCAAATTAATCACCATGCAATCAAATTATATATGATTAATTAAAGGCTTTCATAAAGCCTCATGGGCTTAAGCCCATGGTTTTAATTTAATCCTTATAATTATTAATTAAGACTCTTCTTAATTATTTAATTCATCCCATGAATTTAATTTCCCTTCTCGATTTAATCTTTTGTGCGACCCGATAGGATCTTGTAATGTTGGCAGTGTGATATCCCCGAAATGATTATGTGGGTAAGCATGCAATTAAGGGTTGCTAATTATGAACCTATGTGTTAAGAGGAGTTTTGTATGTGGGAGTGATTTATTTAATTAATGTTGTGGTTTAGGGAGCATGTTAGGTGTTTTTAAATTGTTGTGATGATGTGGTAAAATAATAAAATATCTAGGAGAGATATTTTTATACATCATATGAAATACCGGGACACAATTAAACACCACAAAACCACCCTACATGCAACCACCCCACCCCCACTTGTTGCAAACCCACGCCCCTCCCCTGTTTTCTGGAAAGCTGAATGACTAAGCAAGCCACTTTACACAAAGATATTTTCACCTTGGCTCTTTCAAAAAGTTTCCTTCTTCTTCCCTTCATTTCTTATGCAACTCGGTTGGTTTCTAGGAGGAAAGTGATCGGATTTCATTCATCCTTTCATATAGAAAATCGAAGGGCAAAAGTGGTGAGGAGTCACATGTTCTTCCCAGTTTTCAGTTTTCTAGCATGCATGTTCCTTGTAGCAGATTTGGCATGCTAGTTTAGGGTATAATGTTATATTGTTATGAGTACCTTTATGTGATGTTTGTGAAGCCCTTAGCATGTGTAGTTAAGTAACTTGCATGCTTTATGTGCTAGATTTGTAGTAGAAAAAAGGGTTCCTCGAACATCCGAGCAGGGAAGTGCTCTGTTTTTCATGTTAGGAAGGGTTTTACCATGAATATTTGAAGCATGCTAGCTTAGGTTTTGGTAAAACTTTGATGTGAAAATATGCATGGTAGTTTTGTGAAGCCCATGGCATGTTTGTTCGAGCTTTCTTTATGCTATATGTGATAGGTTTAATAGCATGAAGTGAGGTGCACAAGAAATCTGGAAATGAATATGTTACCCTGTTTCCAGAAAAGTTGATCCAACACTTGTTTAAATGATCGACGTTTATGCATGTAGGCTTATGCTTAGGGTGTAAATTTGAATTGAATACACTCAGGGTAGTGTAGTGCAACTACTAGCATGTTGGTCTTGGCATGTATTATGTCTTACATGTTAGTTTTAAGGGTATGATTATCGGTGTTGGTAATTCTGGAAAATCGCTCAAAGGAACAGGGTTGGCGATCGATCGCCAAAGAGGCAAGATCGATCGCGACGTTCCAGTGAGTTGTGGCGATCGATCGCCAATATTGAGGCGATCGATCGCGGATTGTTTTTTTTGGTATGCGAGGCAGTAGCATCTCGCGATCGATCGGGGCTCATGGGCGATCGATCGCGAGATGATATTGTAGGATAAATTTGGTTTTTTATTTGGTTTTGCTTCCGGATTATTATGAGGTGCCTAATATTGTGTTGTGTGGCTATGTAGAACCATCCCAGGTGCCATCACAACCGAGGAGATAAAGTTGATTGACTCCTCTATCTTTTGGAAAGGTACGTAAGCGACGTACGGGCATCCCAACGGTAACATGTGCTTTATGTTTGTCTTTTTGACGCATGATGAATGCAATGTGGTGCATTAAGGTTATGATAGATGTTATTATGCATTGTTTTTGCATATGTATGTTGTGAAATATAAGAGGTGTATTTCACGAGTCAAGGTTATCTTAGTAAGGATTTTAATTGCTTACGCTAAGGTCCATTGGAAGCGAGGAAGAATTCCGCTTACATGGAGTAGCAAGAAGCATTAAAATGTACTAATGATAAGGGCTCAGGATTGAAATAAGGATTTAAGGAGGAAGGATGTCATGACATTTGTTTGTGAAACCATACATTCTTATAATGTGTTTTTATTATGAATTATGGTACAGGGACAACCAATGGGCGTTATAAATGCTGGAAATACAGGAAGGGCTTGTGTTTAAGATTGTGCATTTATGCCTTACTTTCATATTATGTTGAATATGAATTGTGTTATGCTCATGTGTTGGGGGTTGTCTTTGTAGGTGCTTTTGTTGACGAGAACCAGGGTCGGGGTTGATATGCTGAGCTGTAAGGAGTGCTACAGGATTAGCATGTTAGAGAATATTTTTGTATAGCTTCTACTGAGTAGAGTAAGACTATAATGTAGTACCTTTGTAGGAATTGTGTCTTTCCTTTTGAAACATTTTGGTACTGTAATCTCTAAAGCTCAGGTTAGTCAACACGGCACGTTACTCTGATATATCCACATGAATGTTTAGTTCTCTAAATTGCACCTTAATATCTTGGTGTGATAACGGGGTCTCACATTTAGTGGTATCAGAGCAGTGGTTAGATAACCAGGGAAGAGTGAAGGGTAGCCTTTAGAGACAAATTGGCTAGGTATTCATTGTTGGGCATGTTATGCATGTGATGCATATTGTTGTATAAGTGTTACACTAACATGCTTTTGAATATTATACTCTTGTTATCTAACGGCTTATATTATGAACTGCTTTTGGAATTGTTGTTAACTATTGTGTTACAGCATGGCGAACCTCAATGAAGAGGTAGGGGATATGGACAGTAGAAATGCCAGTATTTCTCAGCCGAACCCTTTACCACCACCTGCTGTGGGCGTAGAGCTCAGTGTACAGATGTTACTGCCAGGGGAGCTCAGTTTGAAGCAGTTTCTGAGTTTCCATCCGCCCATGTTTGAGGGAATTGAGACGTTGGTAATTGGTATAAGCCTATGGGGCCAGTGAATCGCTAGCCAGGTATGGTTGCAATACTTTGGTGGGCTTGTGTTAGCCTTTATGCTGCTCGTTGGATTCGAGATGGGTGAATCGTATGGTGATACGATGAGGGTTATGATAGACTCTTGTAGTCTCTATGTGGCATTGTGATTGAGGTAGGGAATACCTCACGGGGACGTTTATACGCCATTGTTTTGAGGGACTTGTACTGGGACAGGTCAATTTTGTTGGTCTTACCAACGTGAATGTCAACAAGTCGTTGTTAGCTCTAGTTGAGCATCCTTGCATATGGCATGCAATGGGAGTCACAATGGTTTGTGAGATATAGTTAGTGGGGTGACACTACTATATTGATTTTATCTCTTGGAGAGATTTGGATTGTACTGTCTTGGAGACAGCTTGCATCGGTCGTGGATTGATTGTAAATCAGCCATGGTGCATTACTGGTGGTGACCGAGTAATGGATTTCTTACCTCGGTGAGACGTTTGAGGAGACGTCTCCAGGGAGATGCTCGATTGTGGAGTACTATGGCATTAGTACAGAGCATCGTTGGGATGTGTATACATGGCGTATACGGATTTTGGATCGGGTAATAGTGGCATTGATGAACTACTCTAACCAGTTGTGTATTTCTGGGTTCTGGGATATGTTCTGATATAAATATATCCAGGTCTTCCGAATGGTGGTTCGAGGTTGGAGGATCATGGATTCATGACATTTTCCTTGAGAGGAAGGCGGTATTATTATACCTACCGATTGAATCTTTTCCGAAGATTCGTTGTTTTGGTTAGTATGGTGTTGATGTTGAAATCACACCCTTTGGTTTTGGTTTGTCAACCATCATTCTCCGTGGGGTGAGAATAATTGAGGTTTGACAGTTGGTTTTGGAATTTGGGTATGATTGGAGATACCCGAGTCTATTGCATTGTGTATGCATGTGGTGTGGGTACGTGGGCATGTATGCCAATGTGGGTATACGAATGCCAGCATTTTCTTGGTACTCGTCGAACTTTGGTTTTGTTTGCTTGGATGAATGAGTCTCTGGTGAGAGATTGTACCACCTTGAGATCGGTATTCTCGATGGCACGATGCATTCTGATGAATGATCGTGAGGGATGTTTGACTTCCCCCAGAGTAGGGATTTGCGTGTTTTGGAACCTTGGTAATTCTTGCTAGTAAATTCGATAGCCTCCCTGTTTTAGGATTCTTAAATCCCAGGATAGACGAGGGGTGGCCAGGACTCGGCTTTGTTTGGTGTCGTGGTTGACACGCGTGGCGGGAATGCAATTGTTTGTCTTGCATGTCCCCTGTGGAACTTGAGACTTTGTGGGGTCTTGATGGTGTGTCAGGACCAAGATATGATTTCTTGGAACACACCGTTGTAAACATCCTCGG
Source organism: Haberlea rhodopensis (assembly GCA_907163345.1). Classification (NCBI taxonomy): domain Eukaryota; kingdom Viridiplantae; phylum Streptophyta; class Magnoliopsida; order Lamiales; family Gesneriaceae; genus Haberlea; species Haberlea rhodopensis. Next base: position 54,074 of record CAJQUN010000228.1, read on the forward strand.
AGATGTGCTTTGTGTGGATCGTGACCGTGGGTAACCCGATCCGGGTTGCAAGTGGTGCAACTACTCCTTTGGAGGAGATGGACTGGGAAGCGAAAGTCGAATTTTCTGTGAGTATACTGTTGTATACTAGTGGTCCCCATCATGACGATGCGTGTCAAGCATCGTGGACAAGTGATGATTATCATGGGGAGATATCTATGTCGGGACCAAGGAAGGTTTGGTTGATTTTCAGTCATGGTGGACTGACTTCTGGGACAATTCACATCGAGGTATGTTGTTATTTTTGGGTTTGTATGGATTTTGGCGTTTGCTCTATTTTAGGGCTTGGTGCGAGACTGGTATTCTCGCAGTTGTTAATTCGATTCTAATGTGGTCCAGAATCGGGGTCATGGCTTTGTTTTGTTTGTGTAGTCCTGGTGTTACGTGGAGTACACCGGTGCAATTTCGAGGACAAAATTTTATTAGTGGGGGATAATTGTGATGTCTGAGGATTAATGGTGTTAATCCCGGTGTGGTATTAATCCTTGATGGATTTTTAATTGTGGGAATTAGGAATTAATTACGGTTTTTGGTCTCCCGAGGTTGTTAAATCGGGCATTTGGAATCGTTGGATCCAAAGATTGAGATTGTATTCTCATTTTGGTGGAAAAACCTATGAATTGGTTTTTTTAGTGGGATTTGGCGTCCGGGCTGCTTTATGTTGAGGCCAGTTTGAAGATTTGTTGTTGGAGAGAGAGTTTTTGTAAACAGATGATTTTTAATGAATCATGATGTATTTGTGGAGGTATTGGTATTTTGGGGCATTTTTGCTATATATACCAGTTGGACTCGCGATTCTGTCATTCGGAATCCATTTCTCTCCTCTCCTCTCCCTCACGCCACTCTCTCACCCCAAACCCTTCCCTTTTTCCTTTGATGAGCAAAAATCGATGGAGGCTCGTCCTAAGAGCCGGATTTCTCGAAGATAAGTTGGTAAGTTTTTTCTCCTCACCTTTAGCTTCGTTTTGATTATGTTTTGTGCCAAATGGTTGAGTTTTGGGTTGGATTTGTATTTTGGGGTTTTGGGTTAAAAATCTAAAATGTTGATTTTAGTGTTTTCCTGGAGTTTAAATGGAGTATTGGGCGTGTTAAGGAAGTTAGGGGTGTTGGTTTTGAGTTTAGGTGTCAAAAACACCATGGAAGCTCGAATTTTTCAGAAAATCGCAGGTGGCGATCGATCGCCGAGGGGTAGCGATCGATCACGATGAGCAGTCCAATTTTTGAAGGCGATGAACAGTGCTGACGATCGATCATGAGGTCTCGGTGATCGATCGCGAGGATTGGCGATCGATCTCGAGAGGGCATTGGTTGGCCACTGGAGTGTGGCGATCGATCGCGATAAAGGTGGCGATCAATCGCCACCAGAAGGAAATTGTTTTTTTGAAATTTTGGAAAATGTCAGGATTTTGGAACCGAGGTTTAAAGGGGCCGTTTCCAGGGCAATATCTACATTCTAATGGGAATCCTATACTTTTAAATAAATACGTTGGGGCCAAAGTTTGATAAAACGGAATTCCCGGTTGAATTCTTGGATATCTTTTAAACTTGTTAAATGGTATATTTTGGGTAATATGCATGCTTAGCTGGGGGGCTTCTATTTTGGTAATCGTCATGGATTGACGATGGGTTTTGAGGTTGCAAACGTGCGTGGGCACGTGATCGCATGCTTATTCTTGATTGTGAATTGTTTATGTGTTTTAGCACATATTTCTCGAGGCATGGAACTCAAGCAAGGTTTGGCTTGGACTACGGAGACTTAAGCCTATTAAATTGTTGCAACTGTAAAATGCATGGTATGTGATAATTGCATTAAATGGGCATTGGAGCACATGGTGTGTGATGATTGCATTATATGGATATTGAAATACATGGCATGTGGTAATTGCACCAAATGGGTATTGAAATGCATGGTACATGATACTTGCTATAAATGGATAACGATATGCATGGTGAATGGTATTTGCGTCAAATGGTTATACATTAGGAACTATACGGTGCCGCTATTGAGCGAGCAATGATTTGGGATGCCGTCGCCGTTGGGCGACCATCGGTTATGACGCCGCTAGTGTTGAGCGTGCGCGAGGTTTAAAATGCCGCTATTGTGGAGCGAACAATGAAATAGGAACATGGAATCATTGAATTGATTTATGTGATATTTACGGTCTTTTATATAATGATTCTATTATATTGATTATGGAAATGGCATAACAGAACGGTATTAGTTAATCTATGTGGCGATTAACTAGCTTTGGGAATTTGATGAGTTTGGTTATTTTGAGAACAGGGACAATACAGGGATCCCGGATGAGGGTATTACCATCCACGGAGTATCATTTAAATTATGGCAATTACATTCTGTAAATTATAATTGCAATGTTATAATTATTGGATTGGTGGTATTGATATGCTCACCCCGTGTGGGGGCTGTCTCTGTTGGGGCAGGTGTTACAGGTGTAGCAACAGCTTGGAGTTGAGCTCGGGCTGTTGATCTGAGGTACTTTCAGGATCGAGGTACCAGAGCTGGTTGAATAAGCGTATGGGTCTAGAGTTGAGATCGAGTTGTGCTTGGGAGGTACTTCCAGGATTGAAGTGCCAGTAACGGTATCCGGTAGAGTCTTTTATACATTAGATACACGCGTGTTCATTGGGTGCTCTCATGTGAGTACATTTTACGTGTATATGGAATGTATAAATGGGCTACGGCCCTTCTCTATTCATTCATGGTTTGCATGCAATTAAATATGGAATTGTCAAATGAACTGAGAGTACGTTAGTGTATTATAAGGGTGCATGCTATATGAATAATCTGGTTGGGGAATTTGAATACTATGCGGATAGAATGCAAGAAATTTTCTGGATAGAACATGGTGTTGCACTTGCACATGACTCTTCCCCGTGATAGTATGATTACATGCACTAATGGTATGGATTAATACACTAATAAGGGGTTAAGGGCACTGGGGTCCTTACATCAATACCGCCTTCCTCACAAAGAAAGTGTCATTAACCAATGACCCTCCAACCTCGAACCCCCCTTTGAAAAACCTGGATATATTTATACCAAAATATATCCCGGAACCAATAAATACACAACTGGTTCAAAACATTGCATCCTTGCCACTATTACCAATCCGGAATCCGTATACACGACGTATACACATTCTAACGATGCTCTGTACTAATACCATAGTGCTCCACATTCTCGAGCATCTCCCCAGAGACGTCTCCTCGTACGTCTCACCGAAAATATAAAGCCATTACCTAGTCCAACACCAGTAATGCTTACCGTGGCTGATTCACAATCAACCCTCGACCAGTGCCAACTGTCTCCATGACAGTATGATCCAAACTCTCCAAGATATGCAATCAATATAGTAGTGTCACCCCACTAACTATATCCCACAATTCTAGTTGTGTCCCACATTGCATTCTATGCCATGATTCTCAACCAGCCCTAACAACGACTTGTTGACACTCACGTTGGTACTCCAACAAAATTAAGCTGTCCCTGTACAAGTACCTCAAAACATTTGACGTATAAACGTCCCCGTGATGTATTCCTTGTCTCAATCCTCATGTCACATATTGATTACACGAGCCCACCATAAACCTCATTGTATCATCATACCATTTACCAAACTGGGTTCCAACGAGCAGTATAATGGCTACAACAAGCTCACTATAGCACTACAATAATACATGGATAGCAGATTGCTGCTTCCTTAGGTTTATACCAAACCTACCAACATATCATACGTTCCACCCGGTATACTATATCGTTACCAACAGTTAGAGTAGTGGGTCATAACCCAACATTTTCTAACACAATTGCACAACGAACATCCCAGTGTCCTTACTCAACCACAATGTGATCCAAATCCATTAGGATTTATTCCACACCTTTATGTGTGGATGTGACCATATCCACCATAAATCGCATCGGTATAAGCAGGTAGTTTCCTCAATAACTACTCCTACCACAAGTCACTTGGCCATAGGCATCCCAACGAGTAGACTCAAAGGTACCACTACTCGTAAAATATTTACCTCAAATGCGTGATGCGGTACACTTACGTGTACGCCGCATCCAATAATTCATCGAGCAAATCTGCTCGGCATTATTGTCTCGTCAACCGGTGACTCAAACACTACTCTGTGCCCAGCGTTGGCACTCTAACCATACGACTAAATACATATACCTAAATATATTTTTCATCGTAACGACGGCACACGTCCACATAGAAAATCCACCATTTCATCGTCATCTTGTGACGGTACATGTCAACATATGACATCCATAATATCATCGTCAACTCGTGACGGTACATGTCAATACATGACATCCACAACACCATCGTCAACCTGTGACGGTACATGTCAATACATAGCATCCACAATATCATGTAAACCTGTGACGGTACATGGCATCCACAATATCACAAGTGATTAATCAATTATTACTCCAAAAATATACAAAAGACTATCATGCTTTGACATTATCACAAAACGATATCATTACCCGATGCGTACCATAGATATGATGGTATCACCACAGCGGTTACACCACACCCTGTCTCGTCACTCAATTCCTCTTTCCCCTGGAACATTCAATATCCTCTTGGTCTACATCTCATGTACCCAAGGAACAACAATTACACAACGTTCATTTCACTACGGTGGTATATAATACTCATCACCCCACGCGGTACACAATACTCATCACCCAATGGCGGTACACAATCAATACCCTCGCTTCGGATATGACAGCGGCATAATCATCGATTCGCCATATGAGTGGCAAGTATTATATTCCCATATATCATAATCACAAGACAAATATCAATGCATGTTTATACATTACATGCATCACAATATCCACCACATAATCATACCATCATCTCGCCAATAGATGTCATCGATATATCGGTGTCAATACACCCAGCTGTTGCATCATCACTGCAATAAAAATAAAGAAAACAATACTATCTCTTCATCCACTCTCTCCGTCGCTTTCACCTGTGCATTTGATCATCACAATATGTCAAATCAACAAGGTCAATTACATCAACATATATCCATCACCCTCCCTCTATAGTGGAGGCACATAAAATACATTGCACTTTCAATAGTGTCAATCCCGACAATATCACATCTGCTCTCTCTAGCACCGACCCAATAACAATATACACGTCGCATGCTCCCTCTGGCATCGACCCATTAACAACATACACGTCGCATGCTTTCTCTAGCATCGAGCATCGACCCAATAACAATATACATGTCGCATGCTTTCTCTAGCATCGACCCAATAACAATATACACGTCGCATGCTTTCTCTAACATCGACCCAATAACAATATACATGTCGCATGCTTTCTCTAGCATCGACCCAATAACAATATAAAGTCGTATGCTTCTCTAGCATCGACAAAATAACAATCGCCCGCTCGTCGGAGGAGACCCTGTAACATCGCTCGTTCATCGGCGATCCTATCACATCGCTCGCTCATCAGCAGCGACCCACATATCATATTAACGCATCGCACGCTCCAGCGGCAACCCACAAAACAAATTAACACATCGCACGCTCCAGCAGCGACCCACATTTCACATTAACACATCGCACACTCCAGCGGCAACCCACAAATCATATTAACACATCCCAACTCGTTAATGGCAACCCAATCACATCGCACACTTGTCAGTAGCAACCCAATCACATCGCACACTCATCAGTGGCGACCCAATCACATCGCTCGCTCATCGGCGGTGACCCTGTCACATCACTCGCTCATCGATGCTGACCCTATCACATCACTCGCTCATCGGCGATGACCCTATCACATCACTCGCTCATCGGCGGTGACCCTATTACATCACTCGCTCATCGGCGGTTACCCAATCACATCACTCGCTCATCGGCGGTGACCCAATCACATCGTTCACTTGTCAATGGCTACCCTATCACATCGCACGCTCATCAGCGGTGACCCAATCACATCGCTCACTCGTCAATGACGACCCTATCACATCGCTTACTCATCAGTGGCGACCCAAATCAGTAATTCAATACCAAATCACCCTCCATAAGAATCTCCAATCACCAATAGCGCTATTGATAAATTCTGCACCGAAAACCTCATTACCATTTTCACAGTCAAAAATACTCGTGAGGACTGAAGCACATCATCAATACACAATTACAATATACATGGATACTTTGAGCTAGTATTAGTACATCGTCACGTACCTGTGTCATCACATTTATGACATACAAATACCCATTTATCACATAGTCTATTTATTCTGTCCCCGGATATTGTATCTTTTCCCATTTTCTGATTCCCTTATAAAACCAGATTCCTCGGCACTGTACATACATATACATAACATGTACACAAAACTCAACTCAATAACGCAGTTATCCCTTTACTAGCAATAATATCCAATTACCATCGACATTAATTAACATCAGCGTGGCATGTCATTCATCACGCATCTTTAAACCATAGTCAAGCTACAGATATAAATAAAAAGAGTTACCGTACTCGTGGCTTTTCAACAATACCACCTTCATTGTGTATGTTCATTGGCATTGCCTGTTCCATTATCTATCATTTCCCTTCCTCAGGCAGCATATCCAATTTACTCATTCCCTGATTTTTCCTACAAATCATATTCCTTAGCACTTATTACATCAAAGTGCCCAACATTACCATTAATGGCATCCCATCGTATGACATACGATCCCCACAACCACCATGGTTAGCAACAACATATTCCATATATGAACACATATCATAAACGCGCATAAGCAAAATAGTTGTGCCTCGCAACACTAACTACCATCATGCATAAGTATGTGCTACACGTTCCCATCAACATGTTCCTAGGCCCTCAACAGCCCCAAAGAGCAAACCACTGCTCAGATACCACTAATGTAAGGTCCCCGTGCCCTTAACCCTCTATTAGTGTATTAACCCATGTATTTAGTGCATACAATCATGTAATCAGGGGGAAAACCACATGCTACCATAGCATAATATACCAATAATAAAATTTCTTACATTATTCCATATAATGTCCAATTTCCCCCAACCAAGTCCACATACATATCATGCACCCTTATAATACACTAACATGTTCTCAATTCATTTAGGGGATTCCTTATTTAATTGCATGCAACCAATAAATGAAAAGAGAAAGTCACATGCCCTTTATACAACCCATATACACATATAACAATGCTCACATGCGAGCATCAAAGGAGTGAATGTGTGTTTAATGTATAAAGTACCCAACAAAATACCGGCACTGGCACTTCAGTCCTGAAAGCGCCTCCAAACCGCTATACTTGTTCCACCTGCCCCAACAGAGACAGCCCCCACATGGGTGACCATACCAATACCACCGATCCAATAATCACAATATCACATTACATAATTTACAGAATGTAAAGCGGTGAATTTAAAAGACACTCCCTGAATAGTGTCATCCTCATACGGGATCCTTTGTGATGTTCTTGTTCTTAAAATAACCAAAATCATCAATTCCACAAAAGCCAGTTAATCATTACATTGATTAACCCATCCGTTCCCCAATAACAATACCAAAGTCAATAAACCAATTCATTAAAGAATGTTTACTGATATTCCATATATCTAACCACTAATTCCACAGTCTCATTACCTCGCACGCCCAATAGTGGCGGCATCATAACCGATGTTCGCTCCATAGCGACAACATCTCAACAGTTGCTCGCTCCATAGCGGCACCATATAATTTGCAATACTTACCATTTTATCGCATTAACAATATATCATGCATTTCACAATTGCAATAATATAAGAGACTATCCTCGTACGTTATACGTACCTTATAATTCCGTAGTCCGAACCAATCCTTGCCTTAGGCCCGAGACCCAGTGAATTACGTGCTAAACATAATTAATAAATCATAATTAATTACAAGCATGCAACCACGTGGCCAAGCACGTTCACGACCTCCAAATATATCGTCAATCCATGACGATTAACCATTTAAAAGACTCGGCCAAAGCGTATGTTGAAATCACTACACAAAATAATTTTCCAAAACCTCCGACCTACCGATCAATCGGTGAAAACCCAAAAATTACATTTTGGCTACGGCATTGCACCGATCGGTCGGTAACCTCTACCAATCGATCGCACGCCTCTACCGATCGATCGGTAAAACGTCGAAATTTTTACCCATCGCTATGCACTTGCACCCATCGATTGGTAAGATGCTACCAATCGATCGGTCGCTGCACAAACCCGAAAACCCCCATTTTTAAAATCTTAAAAACCTCCACAAACCACACCCAACTCCTTCCCACTCAAACCAACAACAATTAAAACACCCTTGGACATCCAATAAGGGTTAAAACACATTTTTAAAACAAGAACCAAGATTCTTCAAAATCTCCCAAATCCAAACCCAACTCAAAATATGCCCAACTTAGCAATACTACAATTAAAACGAAGATAAATGCGAGGGGAAGGAGATTGCCAAGTTATCTTTGTGCAATTCCGCTCCCAAGTCGAGCCTTGCTCGATTTTTGCTTCCAAGGAGAAAATAGAAGGGTTTGGGAAAGAAGGGGGCGTGAGAGAGAGAGGGGAGAGAGAGGAGAAAGTGTTGGGATATGCCCTAAGACAACTCATTAGATGATTGTTTATGACATACAATGTATTATGATTTTGTTAATGGCAATTCATTATTATATATTATTCGAGTATCCGTGTAATATGAATTAATATATAAGTTAATGTCCTTAGAATAATATTGTATTGTTCTTAAAGATTGTCCCTAGTCAAGTGTTATCATGAATCGGGATAATGATAATGCATTGAGACTAGTATGTTTTGATTGATGAATTGTTCATAGATATGAGATATCAAATCAACACATGGGTATATGTTAGAGAACGATGTACTCGACAACCCACCATGAGAATGCTACATGGATAGTTATATGAACGTCATAAGCAATTCTCATAGTGATAATAATGTATGTAATCCTTACGACTTGAGATCACCAGAGATCCCAACATAAGGAGTCATGTATCTTGATATTGTCAAACGTTACCTGTAACAGGGTAAACTATAAAGACAATCATTGGATACACCACGAATTATGTAGAGGGATGTTGAGTGATCAAGAAAGGATTTGTCCCTCCTATATAACAGGAGAAGTGTTTGGGCCCTTGATCAAGTAAGATTAAAATGCATGGCCATGCTCGAATGAGTCGATATGTGATATCAAGCTTATTCGTTTATTCTAGTTCTACTTGGGAATCAAGAAATAAAAGATTGAATATACGAGTATGACTATTTCATGACTCGTGTTCAATCTAAACACATTGGACAAAGGGATTAAGTTACATGGTTAATATTATCACAGTCCGCAGGTTATGTCGAGTCAATGACATTCTTGTAATTTGGGTAGCCTTGATGTGTTGCTAGATACCGCTCATTGCTTGTAACATAAAATTAGATTTTATGTCACTGCCAACATTGCAAGATCCTATCGGGTCGCACAAAAGATTAAATCGATAAAGGGAGATAAAATTCACTGGGTGAATTAATTAATTAATTAAGAAGAGTCTTAATTACAAATATTAGATATATGGATTTAATTAATATATTGGGTATGAGCCAATAAGGCTTTTGGAAAGCCTTTTTAAATAAATCTAATATATAATAATCTAATTAAGGTTTTGAGGATTAAGAGTGGATTATCATCAAACCTAATAACCACCAACATAAACTCCTCTCGGCCGCCGCCTCCTCTCATCCTCCATCTTCACGCCGCCACCGTGAATAGTGGTGGTAGGAACGGTCGTCGTTGATCGATTTTGAACCGTGAGTTTAGTTTTGGTTTAAGAACGAGTCTAGCAACTTGTTCTTGAACACCCTTTTCGATTTGATCTTGTGGATACCGTGGAGACGAAGGTACAAATCTTTGTTCGTGACTCGTGGTCTTGTAACGAGGATTCTGCTACAAACACGCTACAAGGGTATGACTCTTATCAATCTCGGTATGATTACTTTGTATATGTCCATGGTAGGAATCCTAATTTTATTTTCCTCTTGCTTGATGGGATTCCTAACAGTGGTATCAGAGCCGTGTACAAAGCTCATATCGAATTTATGTGATTAATTGTTTAATCATGTTTTTGAATCTTTTGCATGCTTTGAAACTGTATGATTCATATATGATATGTATTAATCGATTTTGTGGGAATTATCGCAATATTATATGTGATATAATTGACGGATCGAAGTATACGATAATTTGTGCGCAAAACCGAGCATTGACTTGTATGGTTCGGACCATAGCCTAGCTACGGCTTACAAGCCATTTTTGGCTCGTGCACCGCCTAGCTAGGGTTCACGTTTTCATGCAAGGTGGCGGCTGCAACCACATGGGCTAGGGTTTCAAACCCTTGGCTCCATAAGACACGGCCGCCGCACGCAAATGGGCTAGGGTTTCGAACCCTTAGACCCATTCGCTCCAAGCCCGCGCCGCACATTGCTAGGGTTTCGAACCCTAGTCTCGTGCATGGTTGGGCCATATATTAGGATGGGATTTGCGAACCCTTGGTCCGAGACATGGCTGCAACCGTGGGCTTGCTCTGGTTAGCAGGTCCATGGCTTGAGATGCGCCAAGTATCTGTGGCATGTGATGTCCCGAGCGTAAGTTAATTTTTCATAAAATTTTATTTTACAGTTTTAATTGGAATTAAATTTTAAAATGTTTAGAATTTAATTCATTAATTGTTATAGCATGTTTTATGTGTTGTTTGAGCATGGTGCATGCTTATAGCCCTATGACCTATTAGATAGGATTTTATGAATGTTTTTAATTTAATACGGCCTGCGTGTCATGCCTTCTCTATTATTCTTAAATGTTATCCCTCCCCTATGTTCCCCTCGAATGTAACTCGAGGAATTCTCTATATCATGTAATTGTTATATAGTATAATTTATTTTGTTGATGGAGATCAATGAAAATGGACCAAGGTGCCGGGATGAGGAGGCCATTCACAAAAGGGAGCCAAAGAGGTGCTTGGAGAAGTTACCTTAGGTTGACCTTTTAGGATTTTCTCATTGGCTTGAGAAATCATTAGTTGGGGCTATAACCATGTCACGTTTATTTTATGTTGATGTATGAGATGCATGTGTATCGTTTTATTTAATATTGATGCTTGATATACATATATGTAGATATGTATATATTCATATATGTACCAGATATATTTTCAATATTAATAAAATCATGAGATCAATAAATCCCTCTTATAATATTAAGTCAATCAAGATCCCTTCCAATTAAAAATACTCGTCAAGACTTCGATTGAACATGTGTGGGTTTGCCAAATCAAAACACCGTGACAATCTTAGTAAGGCGCGAAAGGATAAAAGTGATATCCGTGTTATTTTAAAATTGGGTTCGACTTAACTAGGTTATCTCAATAGGATTGGAAACCTAGAGGCATGGGGTTGGATAATAATTCATTAGATGAATTTGAACAAAGTGTTGTTCGTCCAACCATCCAAGAATTACATGTGATGTAATTGACAAAGTGTTGTCTACCTAAATAACCGAGTCTTGGGTGATTAGCCAAAGCTAACTAGGGATTAGGTGAAATATGGATCTTAGCCCACTAAGTTTTCGAGGGTTGATATTTTAAACAAAATAGTGGGAGTGTCATTTAATATAAGACCTTATTAAATGATGAAAATCATAAACTTACTTTGCATATTTATATTGTAGATATCCATGGCATCAAACAACGTAACTAGCACACTATCATTGCGATCGGTACTTGAGAAGGACAAACTGAATGGGACTAATTTCCTAGACTGGTATAGGAATTTGAGGATTGTCCTCAAACAAGAGAAAAAGCAATATGTCCTAGAGGAACCCTTACCTGCTGAGGAACCTCCCATTACGGCTGCTAAAACCGATAAGGATGCTTACAATAAGCATCAAAATGATGCACTTGATGTTGGTTGCCTTATGCTTGCCACCATGAACTCTGAGCTTCAGAATCAGCATGAGGAAATGGAGGTGTTCGATATGATCGAGCACTTAAAGCAACTCTACCAACAACAAGCTAGGCAAGAGAGATATGATGTCTCTAGAGCGTTATTCCAGTGCAGAATGGTAAGAAGGAAGCCTTGTTGGAACTCATGTACTGACGATGATTGGGTATATTGAGAATCTTGAAAAGCTGGGTTTTCCATGGACCAAGAGTTGGCCACTGACGTAATCTTGCAATCGTTGCCTGATAGCTACAGTCAATTTGTCTTGAATTACAAAATGGTTGAAATCGAAAAGACTCTACCGCAATTGCTTGGTATGTTGAGAACATATGAAGCAAACTCAAAGAAGTCTAAGCCCACTAATGTTCTTATTGTGAGTAAGAGCTAGGGAAAGGCTAAAGCAAAAGGCTTTAAGAAGCATAAGAAAGTCTTTGTTAAATCTAAGCCTCATGCTTCTGCACTCAAGCCCAAGGGATGAGTGGCTAAGGAAGGGAACTGCTTCCATTGCGTTGAGACCGGCCATTGGAAGAGGAACTGCAAATTATATATGGAAGATCTTAAGAGACAAAGGGAAGTTTGACTTCCACTTCAGGTATTTTTGTTATAGAAGTCAATTTATCTACTTCTTCATCATGGGTATTAGATACTGGAAGTGGTTCTCACATTTGTGTTGATGTGCAGGATCTCAAAAGGAGTAGGATGTTGGCGAAAGGCGAGGTTGATCTCCGAGTGAGAAATGGAGCAAGAGTTGTTGCATTAGCTATTGGAGATTATTCATTAACTTTGCCTTCTGGTTTAATATTAGATTTAAAAGACTGTTATTTTGTGTCATCGATTACTAGAAACATAATTTCAATTTCTTGTTTGGACAAGGTTGGTTTTTCATTTATTATAAAGGACAAATGTTGCTCAATTTATTTGAATGATATGTTTTATGCTAGTGCACAATTGATTAATGGTCTTTATGTATTAAATCTTGATATGCCTGTCTATAACATAAATACTAAAAGGATTAAGAATAATGATTCTAATCCAACTTATCTCTGGCATTGTCGCTTGGGCAATATAAACGAGAATCGCATATCAAAACTTCATAAGGATGGAGTATTAGATTCATTTGATTTTGAATCATATGAAACATGCGAATCTTGTTTAATGGGCAAGATGACTAAAGCTCATTTCAAGGGACACGTTGAAAGGACGAATGATTTATTGAGTCTCATACATAGTGATGTATGTGGACCAATAAACACACAAGCTAGAGGTGGTTTTCAATACTTCGTTACATTTACTGATGACTTCAGTAGATATGGGTATGTGTACCTAATGAAACATAAACATGAAACCTTTGAAAATTTCAAAGATTTCAAGAATGAAGTACAAAACCAACTTGGCAAAAGTATCAAAACCCTCCAATCAGATCGAGGAGGAGAATACCTAAGCCAAGAGTTTCATGACTATCTGAAGGAGTGTGGGATAGTCCAACAACTCACACCTCCGTATACTCCACAACGGAATGGTGTATCCGAAAGGAGGAATCAAACTTTGTTGGACATGGTTCGATAAATGATGAGTCATGCAGATCTTCCGACTTCCTTTTGGGGACATGCTTTAGAAACAGCAATATTTGCACTGAACCGTGTTCCATCTAAATCAGTAGAAAAGACACCATATCAGATATGGACTAAGAAGCGTCCTAGTATGTCTTTTATGAAGATTTGGGGTTGTGAGGCTTACGTGAGACGTCACGCCTCCAATAAACTTGGACCCAAATCTGATAAGTGTTTATTTGTGGGGTATCCTAAGGAAACAAAAGGATACTATTTCTATTATCCCACCGAGAACAAAGTAGTTGTTGCTGGTGTTTTTCTTGAAAGAGAATTTATTTCGAGAAGAACCAGTGCGAGACAAATAGAACTTAGTGAAGTTCAACCACAAGAAAACATTGAACATGATATTGAGATGGAAACAGAGCAGACACCACAAACTGTTGTGGATGAAATGCCTGCTCAAGAGACACATGGCCAGCGTAGGTCTGTAAGAGAACACCGTGAGCCACAGAGATATGAATTTCTTGTGACTCAACAAGGGGACTTACTACTTATTGATGAGGATGAGCCATCATCTTATCAAGAAGCTATAATGGGCCCTGATTATGAGAAATGGCAAGAGGCCATGAAATCTGAGATGGAATTCATGTATGCAAACCAAGTATGGACTTTGGTTGACCCGCCTGAAGGGGTAAGACCCATAGGGTGCAAATGGATTTTCAAAAAAAAGACCGACATGGATGGTAATGTACAAACCTTTAAAGGTCGACTGGTTGCTAATGATTTCAAACAAATTCATGGTATTGACTATGATGAAACTTTTTCACCAGTTGCCATGATGAATTGAACATAAGGAGTCATGTATCTTGATATTGTCAAACGTTACCTGTAACAAGGTAAACTATAAAGACAATCATTGGATACACCACGAATTATGTAGAGGGATGTTGAGTGATCAAGAAAGGATTTGTCCCTCCTATATAACAGGAGAAGGGTTTGGGCCCTTGATCAAGTAAGACTAAAATGCATGGTCATGCTCGAATGAGTCGATATGTGATATCAAGCTTATTCGTTATTCTAGTTCTACTTGGGGATCAAGAAATAAAAGATTGAATATACGAGTATGACTATTCCATGACTCGTGTTCAATCTAAACACATTGGACAAAGGGATTAAGTTACATGGTTAATATTATCACAGTCCGTAGGTTATGTCGAGTCAATGACATTCTTGTAATTTGGGTAGCCTTGATGTGTTGCTAGATACCGCTCATTGCTTGTAACATAAAATTAGATTTTATGTCACTGCCAACATTGCAAGATCCTATCGGGTCGCACAAAAGATTAAATCGATAAAGGGAGATAAAATTCATTGGATGAATTAATTAATTAAGAAGAGTCTTAATTACAAATATTAGATATATGGATTTAATTAATATATTGGGTATGGGCCAATAAGGCTTTTGGAAAGTGATAGGGTTGAATATTACTCGTTTTTATGCTATGATATGTATATGTTTTCGTGTTGATTCTTGGATTATTTTACGATTTATGGTATATATTTCTCTATTTCAGGAATCAATATTGAAATATAGGGAAAGGTGAAGAAATCAAGCTAAAATGATGAAATAATGAATAAAGTTGAAGAAAAGAGGAAAAAACCAGAATCCAAAACACATGTTGCTACTTTCTCCTTAAATTACTATATGTTCGAGCCAGGTTTTGGAAATGTGGTCCATATAAAAGTTGTAGAACATTCTCTTATCTTCGCGTGGACAGCTGATTCATCAAATTTGGAGTTTGTATGAGAAAGTTACGGCCAAAATACAAAACTCGCCAGAAACTGAAAAAGGCGAAGAAAACTTTCTGTGAAGCTCGATCGATCGAGCAAGCATTTCCGATTTATCGAGAACGTCTGAAAAAGCCATGAAATTCTTACTGGAAGGCTCGATCGATCGGCCACTTTATCCGGATCGATCGGTCCGAGGAGTTTTCAAAAAAACAACTTCCTTGTAGAGTTTGTATGCAAAAGGGAAGTCCATAATTCCTTCCTCTATACATATGGACGAATTTTACAACCCAAAATGAGATTTTAAACCCTAGGACACGCCTCCACCTTCTTCACCCATTCACCATCCAAACATCACAGCCTCCATCTCACGTCCCCTTTCCTTCAAAATCCATCTCACATCCATCTTTTCTTTAACCTTCTCATATGTCAAAACCTCCACCAATCTTCCACTCTTCGTCCAACACTCTTCACCCATTCATCAACCTATCACCTTAGGAATTGGAACAACCCAACAAGGCGATTAAAGAGACGATCGAGAAGGAAGCAAGAGAAGGAGCGAAGATCTACAACCGGAGTCGACGCTGGGAGTTTTTCTTTGTCTTTAATTCTTAGTTTTGTTGTGTTTTGATTTATTATGAGGAACTATTTTTATTTATCAAGGCTAGGCGAATCCTTTGTTATGATACTTTGATTTGATGATTTGATGATTGAATTCTTATAGTTCTTTGCGTATGTTTTATGTTCTTCATGATTTTAGAGGATTGATCACCTTTGAATGATGTTAGTATCGTAATTGAAATCGAGAGATGATTTTATGATACTGAATTAATAACTCATACCATGGATTTCAGACCGAGATCGAGAGATGACGTCAAATACATACGTGATAGCCATAGATATCTAGTAATTGAAAGCTATGAGTTTTCATGGATCTTATGCAACATTGAATTGTTAGATAAGCGAACGAGAGTTACTTATTGCAATTTGGTGTTAGGTTTAATATAGCTCGAGAGAGTGTATTAGATAAATTTGGAGAACTCGTCACCTTAGAAATATTTGGATATTCAATCGAGAATTGTAGGGGATTGCATTGGTGAGCCGAAGTCTCGATAATCTTCTCTAGTGGATTTTTCTCGTTTACTTTTATTGACTTGGTTGGATTAGTAGTTTATATTAATTAATTTAGTTTAGTTTAATTATTAATTGATTATCGTAGGTTAAATATAGTTAAAAGAAATCTTAAATCTTATTTGATACTTGTTTGTTAGTCCCTGTGGGTTCGACAATACGTATCTTCCTATCTATACTAAAACTTGACACCGTGCACTTGCGGTCTAAAATCGCTAGATTGGAATTGTTTAAAATAAAAGCGATCAAGTTTTTGGCGCCGTTGCCGGGGACTAACTTTAGTAATATCATACTAGGTTCTTTGACTGTAATTTAACCATTTTTTCTTCTTTTGTAAATATTTATTTCGAAAAAAAAAATTATATATTTATTTTTGTTTTGTTTTGTTTGTCTTGTGAGGTACTTGGAGATGCTACATCAACAAGCCTTCACAAGCTTTGTCCAACAACATTCCAAGCCGTTCTACGCTGTTTGGAGAGATTCAATGAATTGGCCAAAACATTCCGGTATCACAACTTTTCGAACTATACTCTCTTGCAATATTTCTTCAACGGTTTGGATGCACAGACACGAGAATGGGTATTGAGCGGAGCACTGGTGACTGGGAGTCCCCTGGTTGATAGAGATGAGAACAGTGTGGTGCACCTGTTCAATGATATGGCGGACTTCGATCATCACTGGCATTGTGATCCATCACTACAAGGTTGGAGTCACCAATACCCACCGGAGCTTCACGAAGAGAGGAGAGATAGTTCTGCAGATGTCACGACTCAGTTAGAGGATACCTTAGTAAGATTCTTGGCATCAACCGAGAACAGTTTGGAGTGCCAAACCAACTCTATGCGTCACCTGGAGCAGCAAATGGCGGTCCTCATGGAAACAATTTCAACTAGTTGCCAATAAGAAGATATGAGGGCTACAAATCAAGAGGCGACGAATCGAGTTTGGTTATATGATGACGATCACTCAACCAACCAAGTTTGGGGGAGTGATCCTACTAGTGTGGAAGAGTCGAGGGAACTTGAGCCTCTTCAAGAGATTGAGACTACTTCAGAGATGTCATCCGAGGAGTTGCCGTGTGAAGATGAGTCAAATGTGATGTTGGAGAAGGAAGAAAATTTCGAAGATTCCGATTTGAACCCATCGATGGAGACATGTTCTATGCCATATCTGGATCCATATTCCGTCGATGCCAACTTCACCGCACTACATCCTCCATATGAAGCCAAGTCGAGAATTGTGATGACCGGGGATTAGGGATGTTAATCCCGGAGTGGTAATAACCCATAAAGTTGTTTTACGTGGCGATTTGGAGTTTAATCGAGGCGTTGGGCCTTCCGGGCTCGTCTATTTGAGTAGTTGGGATCGTTGGATCCCGAGGTTGAGATCGTATTCTCATTTCGATGAAAACCTGTGAGTTGGGTTTTTAGTGTGACTCAGAATCTCGGGTGCTGTGTGTGGGCACCGGTAGGGGATTTTTGAGTTAGAGAGAGAATTTTTGAAAACAGATGATTTTTAATGAATCATGATGTATTTGTGGGGATATTAGTATTTCGGGGTATTTTTGCTATAAATACCAGTTAAACCCGAGATTTTAATTATCGGAACCATTTCAGCACCTTCTCCCTCTCTCTTCCCCGCGTAGCTTTCCCGATCCCCTTTTGACCCCGCGCGTAAAAGTCGTCGGCCCGCCGCCGTCCGGCCGCCGTTCGGCGCGTGCCACCCGCCGTTGGAATCGTCTCTTCCAGGCGCTCCTATCCATACCATCAATTTGAAGTTTGGTCGCGATTTGAGCTCGGATTTGCCAGAGAAGCGTAGGGTTCGAAAACTGGTTTCTGTCCGATTTTTGGAGCTCGATTTTGGTATGTTTTTGGTACGATTTTTCTGGTGTTTTTGGGGCGTTTTTAAGCTGATTTTGAGTCGATGATTTCAGACTTTTATGGTTCGAAATAATTGTTGCTTTTAGTTCGAATTTCAGCTCGATTTTGGGAGTTAGGGTTCGAAAATTTGGATTTTTGGCATGAGGATGATGATTCTTGTTGTTATTCGATTAATTCATGTTTAAATGCATTATGATGCTTGATTGTGTTCGAAATTGAGGAATTGGATTCGAAGTTAGGGCTTGAATTCGAATTTTGGGGGTTTTGGCATGTGGGGCGATTATTGTTGTTGTTAATTGATTAATTCATGTGTTAGATGATTATGGTGATTATTCGGGTTTGATTTGTGTTGGTTGGGTTCGAATTATTGAAGGTGTTCTTGAGCAATTTTTCGATATGTTGCATTCGTTTTCCCTCCCTGCATGTACCCTGCCCCGGGTCTTTTAGATGTTTAATTGTCGTGTGTCGACAATATTTTGAGGGTTATGGATGTGCTTGAGCATGGGTTACATGTTCGTAAATAATTGTGAATTATATATCGTGTTAGCACATCGTTCCTCGGGGCATGGAACTCGAACAAGGTTTGGCTCGGACTTCGAGGATTTAAGGTACGTTTAGCGTACGAGCATAGTTTAAATGATGTTTTTGCAAGTATGATGCATGATTTAAAATACATGAAATGTTTTACTATGATGATACCGGGACTTGATTACGTTATGTTGATTCACATGGTGAAATGCTTAGTGCCGCTATGAAGCGAGCAAATGATGGGGTGTGGTTGCTACGGAGCAAACACCGATAGTATGATGCTACTTGAAGTAAGAAATGAAAAAGGTGGTATTTGATTAGATATCTAGGATATCTGTATTTTATTCCCTATTGGTAATGAATAAGAACAGAGACGTAGTTAATCAGAGAAGTGATTAACTAGTATCGGAAGTTAAGGAAATCTCAATATGATATCTAGAATTATGATAATTGCTAGATAAAGAAAGATGTTATGAAATGTTGTTAAATTGAAACTGGCTAGGGTTAACCAATATGATGATTAATTGTATATTCAGGATTTGATGATTTATCTGTTTTGAGAACAGGGTTATTACAGGGGTACGCTATGATGAGGATGATACCATCCAGGAAGTATCACATATGTTCCACAATATTTACATTTTCGTAAATTATGTATTATGTCATTATGATTATGAAATTGTGGAATTGGTATGCTCACCCCGTTGGGGGCTGTCTCTGTTGGGGCAGGTGAACAGGTACATCGATGGCTTTGGAGATGAGCTCGAGCTGTTGATTGGATGTACTCCCAGGATCGTGGTACCAGGGCTTGATGGAGCACGGTATCGTATAGAGTACTTATATACCCATGAGGGTTATATACATATTCATGATGCTCGCATGTGAGCAAGATTACTTGTATATGCGTTGTATATAAAGGCATGAGCCTTTCTCTCTTTCATTCTATGTTGCATGCAATTAGAGGTAGAATTGCTAAATGATATGAGAGTCATTGGTGTATTGTGGGTGTTGAAACTCACTTTTGTTGTCATATGTGTGGTGTCTTCCCTGGCTGGGAATTTACTTGATATTGCTGTTTTCTGATGAGTTTTATGTCTTCCCTGGCCGGGAATTATGTTATGCGTTGTGTTTTTATTTCGGGATAGCTCTATTTATGGGGAGACTCTGCCCAAATTTTTATGAAAGTCCACAATGTAAAAAGTGGTGTATTGGGCGAACCCTATGAGTCTGTTGTTGTTAGGATGATGAGCTTATAACACTGTATGTTAAAGAAAACTTTGTAATTGCCATTCAATGGTAAAGTATCATCTGAGTTTCCCGAATAATTTTATTGAAAGCATGTGCCACACATAATGATTAATACACTAATCAAGGGTTAAGTATATGGGGTCCTTACATTAGTGGTATCAGAGCAGTGGTTGCTCATTGGGGCTGTTGAGGGCCTAGGAAGTTATTGATAGCACATATTTATGCATGATGGCATTAATGTTATACGACATGACTAATTGTTTATGTGTTTTTATGTTATGAAAAGTGGTATTGCTAACCATTGTGGTTGCAGGAATCGTGTGGAACACGATAGGATGGCATTAATAGTGATGTCTAACACTCTATATGCTACGTGCCAAGGAATCTGATTTTGGAAGAAACTTAGGGAAAAGAAAGATATGACGTATTGTCTGAGGACAGACTGGGTAGACAACCGACAGTGGAATACTTCGGTATGGTCTCAATTATTATTGAATATACTAATGCGTTTGTTCATGTAATGTTCAAGCAAGGAAGGTACGTAAGAAGCGTACGGGCATCGGACGGTAACACACTCCTAACTCTGACTATGCATTGAATGCATAAGTTTTTATGATGTTTATGATGATGATTATGATGATAATGTTATGATGATGATGATTATGATAAGTAAGTTATGATGATGATGGCTATGATGATAATGTTACGATGATGATTTTGATAAGTAAGTTTATGATGATGTGATACGATGTTATGATGTGGTAAGATGCCACGGGGTAAGATGCCCATATGGTAAGAGGCCATACTCCTATATTATGATCATACTATGATTGCATAAGAATTTACGATGCCATGATGATGTGTATAATGAATAAAAAAATGATAAGATGTTTAAGATGATGTTATGATAAGTAAGTTCACAATGAAGATGATTTTATAATGAATAAAGATGACAAGATACTTATGATGATGTTATGATAAATGAAGATGATATGACGTTTACGATGACGATTATGATAAGTAATGATGATGTTAATATGATGTTTATAGAATGATATGATGTTTATAAGGTGGTAAGATGCCATAGGGTAAGATGCCCATATGCATGAATATGAACCAGGGAAAAAGAAAAGAAGTTAATGAATAACTAGCAAGCTTACTCAACTATGATTTCGTACATTTACTGTTATATCTATAAGATGATGATGTTTATATGATGATGATGCTACAAGATGATAATGTATGTTTAACTATGTTACTTAGAATGGTTGAATGTCCGGTGGTCATTATGGGCAAGCGAGGAAGGTCTTGCCGCTCACATAGCTGGTGAGCGATGGGGTACATCCGCTATCAAGGTGTAGCGATGGGTATCATCCGCTGATGAGCGATGGGGTACATCCGCTATCAAGGTGTAGCGACGGGTATCATCCGCTGAGCGATGGGGTACATCCGCTATCAAGGCGTAGCGATGGGTATCATCCGCTGAATAAGAGATACATCCGCTATCAAGGCGTAGCGATGGGTATCATACGATGTGTTATGTCGAGCGAGGGGGCCAATTGTGCCGCTGTCATAATGGAACCCGGACAGTCCCATTTCTAATTAACATAGTTTGTTGTGAATATATATGTGAATATGATGTTTATGATGATGTTTATGATGAGTAAAGATGATATGATGTTTATGATGATGTTTATGATGAGTAAAGATGATATGATGATTATGATGATGTTTATGATGATAGGATGCCCCATTCCGCTATTATGTGGATTTACGATGACTCATTCTTTTATGAGGATTGGCGATGATTTATGCCGCCGGATATGATGATAGCGATGCCTCATTCCGCTATTTTACGATGACTCACTCTTTTATGAGGATTGGCGATGGTTTATGCCGCCGGATATGTTAATAGCGATGCCCCATTCCGCTATTATGTGGATTTACGATGACTTATTCTTCTATGAGGATTGGCGATGATTAGTGACACCAGATATGTTGATAGCGATGCCTCTTTCCGCTGTTATGTAGACAATGATTCAGGCTCAGGTGTATAGCGAGGTTTCATGCCACTTATTATATGACGAGGTATCATGCCGTCGATTCTATAGCGATGGATTGTGCCGCTATGTACTCAGCACAGGATTATGCCGCCTTCGAGCGATGAGTGCTGATTTCGCACTATGATCGAGCGACGGAGACAGGTATGCCGCTATCTTGTTAGCGATGAGGTATGAGATATTGCTATTTTATTAGCTTTATTGTAGCTGGCATGCGTTGATATACATGTTTTATTATGCCTATTTTACTAGCATGATGGTGGATGACATACGCTGATGTACATGGACCGTCACGAGCTGACTGGGTTGTTTAGATGTCATTGCGGACATGTATTGTCACTAGTTGGCAATGCCTTAGATACCATGATGGCATGTGTCGTCACAGGATGACGATGACGATAGTGTAGGAGATGTCTTATTAGACATGCATCATCGTTACGATGGATAATGCGTTGAGTATACGTATTCAGTGGTATGCCTTGGGTGCCAGTACCGAGCACAAGGTGGTGTGTGCGTCACCAATTGACGTGACCCTTTTACCGAGCGGGTCGCTCGAGAAATGGATGGATGCGCTGTACATGTGACTGTACCGCAGCTTATGTTTGGGGCGATCATATTACGAGTGGTGATACCCTTGAGGTATGCTAGTTGGAATGGCTTTTTGGCCATGTATTTTGACGACAGGAGTAATCGTGGAGGAATTACTCGCTTTCTATTGATATGACATGTGGTAGACATGGTCACACCACCCATGAGAGTGTAAGATGGGTCCTAAGGAAGTAGGATCAGGTTATGTTAAGTACATGGGGACATTGGAGTGTCCAGGGTATGTCAGCATTGGAGGAATGTTGGGTAAAGACCCACTACTCTATTGATTTTCTTCCCATGGTATGGTATGCCGTGCGGAAACGTCCATCTGATTGGTAGGTTTGAGGTTAACCTAGTGAGGCAGCGACTAGTTTGTCTGCCGCGTGTGTGCAGCACCATGATGGGCTTGCTAGAGCCGTTATACTGCTCATTGGAACCAAGTTTGGCAAATCGTAAGGTGATACGAGGTGGATTGTGGTGGACTCTGGTAGTCACCACGTCATTTGAAGTTGAAGTTGAGTATGCCTCACTGAAACATATATATGTTTATGTTTAATCTTGGTGAGATTTGTCTGGGACAGCTCATGATGTTGAAGTACCAACAAGAGAGTCATCAAGTCGTCGTTGATTTGGCCTGGGAATCCATGTATTTGGGATGCATTGGGTTTATTGCATGTCCTTTCAAATTTGAAACTCTGAGGAGTCTCGATTGTTTATTTATGATCAGGATGTGATTCTTAGGATATCCGGAGGTGGACATCTGGTGAGATGTCTTTTGTGTGAATCTGTGGCCGTGAGTTGCCCAAATTGAGTTGCAATGATGCGACTGCTCATTCGATGGAGGAGGTTTGAAAGTGGAAACCAGGCTTGGTATGTGTACACCGTGGTATGCTAATGTTTCCCTCGTAACGATGTATGTTAGACATTGTGAGTCATGATAGAGATCTCTTTGAATGATATCTACGATGGAATCGGAAGCAATTCGAATACTTGCTGTTTCAGTTGACTAACTGCTTTTGGGTTGTTAGCGTTGAGTGGTACTGACGCTCTTTGACGTTATGATGGATTTGGAAGTCTATTCCACTCAGAGTTTGACACGAAGTCAATGTTCTCAAGGTTGAGGTGTCATTCATGATGCGTTCTTACTAGTGGTATTAGAACGAAGGATGACTGTCCGATCTACAGTCGTAAGTATCGGTTGTTTTGCAGTCATGAGGGACTGACTTTTGGGATGACCCACATCGAGGTACGTTTTGCCTCTTGAGTGATATGTTGGTTTTGGTATGTCGCTCTGTCTCAGAGTTCGATGTGAGGTAAGTATTCTCGAGGTTTTTAAGACGATTCTGTTATGGTCAAGAATCGAGGTTCTGGCTTCATATTGTTGTGTAGCCTGGGTGTTACGTGATACACCGGTGCTAATTTCGAGGACGAAATTCTTTTAGTGGGGGATATTGTGATGACCGGGGATTAGGGATGTTAATCCCGGAGTGGTAATAACCCCTAAAGTTGTTTTACGTGGCGATTTGGAGTTTAATCGAGGCGTTGGGCCTTCCGGGCTCGTCTATTTGAGTAGTTGGGATCGTTGGATCCCGAGGTTGAGATCGTATTCTCATTTCGATGAAAACCTGTGAGTTGGGTTTTAGTGTGACTCAGAATCTCGGGTGCTGTGTGTGGGCATCGGTAGGGGATTTTTGAGTTAGAGAGAGAATTTTTGAAAACAGATGATTTTTAATGAATCATGATGTATTTGTGGGGATATTAGTATTTCGGGGTATTTTTGCTATAAATACCAGTTAACCCGAGATTTTAATTATCGGAACCATTTCAGCACCTTCTCCCTCTCTCTTCCCCGCGTAGCTTTCCCGATCCCCTTTTGACCCCGCGCGTAAAAGTCGTCGGCCCGCCGCCGTCCGGCCACCGTTCGGCGCGTGCCACCCGCCGTTGGAATCGTCTCTTCCAGGCGCTCCTATCCATACCATCAATTTGAAGTTTGGTCGCGATTTGAGCTCGGATTTGCCAGAGAAGCGTAGGGTTCGAAAACTGGTTTCTGTCCGATTTTTGGAGCTCGATTTTGGTATGTTTTTGGTACGATTTTTCTGGTGTTTTGGGGTGTTTTTAAGCTGATTTTGAGTCGATGATTTCAGACTTTTATGGTTCGAAATAATTGTTGCTTTTAGTTCGAATTTCAGCTCGATTTTGGGAGTTAGGGTTCAAAAATTTGAATTTTTGGCATGAGGATGATGATTCTTGTTGTTATTCGATTAATTCATGTTTAAATGCATTATGATGCTTGATTGTGTTCGAAATTGAGGAATTGGATTCGAAGTTAGGGCTTGAATTCGAATTTTGGGGGTTTTGGCATGTGGGGCGATTATTGTTGTTGTTAATTGATTAATTCATGTGTTAGATGAATTATGGTGATTATTCGGGTTTGATTTGTGTTGGTTGGGTTCGAATTATTGAAGGTGTTCTTGAGCAATTTTTCGATATGTTGCATTCGTTTTCCCTCCCTGCATGTACCCTGCCCCGGGTCTTTTAGATGTTTAATTGTCGTGTGTCGACAATATTTTGAGGGTTATGGATGTGCTTGAGCATGGGTTACATGTTCGTAAATAATTGTGAATTATTTATCGTGTTAGCACATCGTTCCTCGGGGCATGGAACTCGAACAAGGTTTGGCTCGGACTTCGAGGATTTAAGGTACGTTTAGCGTACGAGCATAGTTTAAATGATGTTTTTGCAAGTATGATGCATGATTTAAAATACATGAAATGTTTTACTATGATGATACCGGGACTTGATTACGTTATGTTGATTCACATGGTGAAATGCTTAGTGCCGCTATGAAGCGAGCAAATGATGGGGTGTGGTTGCTACGGAGCAAACACCGATAGTATGATGCTACTTGAAGTAAGAAATGAAAAAGGTGGTATTTGATTAGATATCTAGGATATCTGTATTTTATTCCCTATTGGTAATGAATAAGAACAGAGACGTAGTTAATCAGAGAAGTGATTAACTAGTATCGGAAGTTAAGGAAATCTCAATATGATATCTAGAATTATGATAATTGCTAGATAAAGAAAGATGTTATGAAATGTTGTTAAATTGAAACTGGCTAGGGTTAACCAATATGATGATTAATTGTATATTCAGGATTTGATGATTTATCTGTTTTGAGAACAGGGTTATTACAGGGGTACGCTATGATGAGGATGATACCATCCAGGAAGTATCACATATGTTCCACAATATTTACATTTTCGTAAATTATGTATTATGTCATTATGATTATGAAATTGTGGAATTGGTATGCTCACCCCGTTGGGGGCTGTCTCTGTTGGGGCAGGTGAACAGGTACATCGATGGCTTTGGAGATGAGCTCGAGCTGTTGATTGGATGTACTCCCAGGATCGTGGTACCAGGGCTTGATGGAGCACGGTATCGTATAGAGTACTTATATACCCATGAGGGTTATATACATATTCATGATGCTCGCATGTGAGCAAGATTACTTGTATATGCGTTGTATATAAAGGCATGAGCCTTTCTCTCTTTCATTCTATGTTGCATGCAATTAGAGGTAGAATTGCTAAATGATATGAGAGTCATTGGTGTATTGTGGGTGTTGAAACTCACTTTTGTTGTCATATGTGTGGTGTCTTCCCTGGCTGGGAATTTACTTGATATTGCTGTTTTCTGATGAGTTTTATGTCTTCCCTGGCCGGGAATTATGTTATGCGTTGTGTTTTTATTTCGGGATAGCTCTATTTATGGGGAGACTCTGCCCAAATTTTTATAAAAGTCCACAATGTAAAAAGTGGTGTATTGGGCGAACCCTATGAGTCTGTTGTTGTTAGGATGATGAGCTTATAACACTGTATGTTAAAGAAAACTTTGTAATTGCCATTCAATGGTAAAGTATCATCTGAGTTTCCCGAATAATTTTATTGAAAGCATGTGCCACACATAATGATTAATACACTAATCAAGGGTTAAGTATATGGGGTCCTTACAAGAATCATTCTCACATGCCTACCAATCAAGAATGTTGTTGGAGCAACGAGCTTACACTGTTACAATCTTGCCAATCTTGAGGGCATACTGAATGAAGACCCATTATCATACGATACTTACTATGGGCGGCAGCCGCTCTTTGATGGTTGCTTCTGATGGTCAAGCCGAGGACTAGAAATCAGCGCTTCTTGGGAGGCAACCCAAGCGTATCCTTTTGCTATTTAGTTTTGTTTTATTTTCAGTTTTTGCAATTTTAGTTTTGTTTATCTCTCGAGTCGAATGTTTTACCATTTGCATTCTTCTCTTGCTAGGTACTTGGTTGGAGCGATGAACCCCTACAACAGTGGAGCTTTCAAAAGCAAATCTTCCTCAACCCTCATGCAAGCGTCTTGATCAGGGGAGTTCATTGTTTCCCTTTTGATTCTTTTAAACATTGAGGGCAATGTTTGATTTAAGTTTGGGGGAGTAGTAGCTTGCATGTTTTACTTGTTTTAACCACATGTTGTGTGCTTAAATGACACTTGAATCGTC
This sequence comes from Haberlea rhodopensis, assembly GCA_907163345.1. NCBI lineage: Eukaryota > Viridiplantae > Streptophyta > Magnoliopsida > Lamiales > Gesneriaceae > Haberlea > Haberlea rhodopensis. The sequence goes on from CAJQUN010000228.1 coordinate 81,505, forward strand.
CGATTATTATGAGCTAAAAAATTTTTTTTTAAGAGTTCAAACTTGAGAAAAGAATGAATTATAGTAGTGACTATTCAATGAGGATTTTGATCTCACTATGCATATGAACTTGATTTGTGATGATTATTGGACTTGTACATGAATATCCTAATTTGAGTTAGCATGTCAAGAATGAGGAATATATTGAGCACAATGAGTCATGATCTTGTGGATTGCATGTTTTGAATAGTGATAATTGTTGTGAACTTGATGATTTGTCTTGAGCATCTTAGAGTTATCCTAGAACTTATTTGATGATGACACTTTGAGGCCAAATTTTATAGTTAAAAACTCGACTTGGAAATGATCTAGGCGATCTTTGACACGTTTGAGCCTTTCAAGCTTGCCTAGTCATATCAATCCCTAGTGTCCCATTTGAGCTTTATTGAAAAAAGAATGGTATATGCATTGCATATAATTAAACCCCATTCGACATTCTTGGCAAACTCATTATACTTACCCTTATTTGAGCCTAAATGAAAAAAGTTATCCTTACCCTAAGAGAGTATAATGAATTACATTCGATGCACGTAAATTGTTATATCCTGATGAGCTTATTGAAAAATATTAATGAATGAGAAAAGAAAAGAAGAAAAAGACAAAAAGCCTTGAGAAAAAGATAGACTAAATAAGACCCAAAGTGGCCAAGGCTATAAAATAAAAAGAAGAGAAGCTCGATGTGTGCGAAAAATTTGAACTGTAAATGATTATACTCTCTTCTTTGCGCTTATCCTATCTTTTCTTTGAAGCCAACACCAAAGGCCTTACATTACAAGCTTAAAAATCCTTTGATCCAAGTCTAGGGAGTAACTATCATTAGTGGAGAAGTTGTTTGAAAATAGGCTTATGGGGTGCTTGATGATAATCTCGACTTTGAGTTGATTAGCATGATTTGATCTTGAATATGTGCATGAAACTTCAGAATGAAATTAGCACACACACACACATTCCGATTTTGAGATATGTTGCTTGAATTAAGAGAAAACATGTCTTGTTAACTTTTGTATATGTGCATGAGATTTCTGAGAATAAGCAAGTCATGAAATAATTGTTTCAAATATCAAGAATGAACTCTACCTTATGATTTTAATGCTTAATCCAGGACGATTAAGTGATAAGTTTAGGGGAGTTGATAGGGTTGAATATTACGCGTTTTTATGCTATGATATGTATATGTTTTCGTGTTGATTCTTGGATTATTTTATGGTTTATGGTATATATTTCTCTATTTCAGGAATCAATGTTGAAATGTAGGGAAAGGTGAAGAATCAAGCAAAAATGATGAAATAATGAATAAAGTTGAAGAAAAGAGTAAAAAACCAGAATCCAAGACACATGTTGCTCATTTCTCCTCAAATTACTATATGTTCGAGCCATGTTTTGGAAATGTGGTCCATATAAAAGTTGTAGAACATTCTCTTATCTTCGCGTGGACAGCTGATTCATCAAATTTGGAGTTTGTAAGAGAAAGTTACGGACAAAATACAAAACTCGCCAGAAGCTGAAAAAGGCGAAGAAAACTTTCTGTGAAGCTCGATCGATCGAGCAAGCATTTCCGATCGATCAAGAAAAAAGCCACGAAATTCTTACTTGAAGGCTCGGTCGATCGGCCACTTTATCCGGATCGATCGGTCCGAGGAGTTTTCAAAAAAAGAACTTCCTTGTAGAGTTTGTATGCAAAAGGGAAGTCCATAATTCCTTCCTCTATACATATGGACAAATTTTACAACCCAAAATGAGATTTTAAACCCTAGGACACGCCTCCACCTTCTTCACCCATTCACCATCCAAACATCACAGCCTCCATCTCACGTCCCCTTTCCTCCAAAATCCATCTCACATCCATCTTTTCTTTCACCTTCTCATATGTCAAAACCTCCACCAATCTTCCACTCTTTGTCCAACACTCTTCACCCATTCATCAACCTATCATCTTAGGAATTGGAACAACCCAACAAGGCGATTAAAGAGACGATCGAGAAGGAAGCAAGAGAAGGAGCGAAGATCTACAACCGGAGTCGACGCTGGGAGTTTTTCTTTGTCATTAATTCTTAGTTTTGTTGTGTTTTGATTTATTATGAGGAACTAATTTTATTTATCGAGGCTAGGCGAATCCTTTGTTATGAACCTTCGATTTGATGATTTAATGATTGAATTCTTATAGTTCTTTGCGTATGTTTTATGTTCTTCATGCTTTTAGAGGATTGATCACCTTTGAATGATGTTAGTATCGTAATTGAGATCGAGAGATGATTTTATGATACTGAATTAATAACTCATACCATGGATTTCAGACCGAGATCGAGAGATGACGTCAAATACATGCGTGATAGCCATAGATATCTAGTAATTGAAAGCTAGGAGTTTTCATGGATCTTATGCAACATTGAATTGTTAGATAAGTGAACGAGAGTTACTTATTGCAATTCGGTGTTAGGTTTAATATAGCTCGAGAGAGTGTATTAGATAAATTTGGAGAACTCGTCACCTTAGAAATATTTGGATATTCAATCGAGAATTGTAGGGGATTGCATTGGTGAGCCAAAGTCTCGATAATCTTCTCTAGTGGATTTTTCTCGTTTACTTTTATTGACTTGGTTGGATTAGTAGTTTATATTAATTAATTTAGTTTAGTTTAATTATTAATTGATTATCGTAGGTTAAATATAGTTAAAAGAAATCTTATTTGATACTTGCTTGTTAGTCCCTGTGGGTTCGACAATCCGTATCTTCCTATCTATAACTAAAACTTGACACCGTGCACTTGCGGTCTAAAATCGCTAGATTGGAATTACTGTTTAAAATAAAAGCGATCAGAAAGCCTTTTTAATTAAATCTAACATATAATAATCTAATTAAGGTTTTTAGGATTAAGAGTGGATTATCATCAAACCTAATAGCCACCCACATAAACTCCTCTCGGCCGCCGCCGTCGTGAATAGTGGTGGTAGGAACGGTCGTCGTTGATCGGTTTTGAACCGTGAGTTTAGTTTTGGTTTAAGAACGAGTCTAGCAACTTGTTCTTGAACACCCTTTTCGATTTGATCGTGTGGATACCGTAGAGACGAAGGTGCAAATCTTTGTTCCTGACTCGTGGTCTTGCAATGAGGATCCTGCTACAAACACGCTACAAGGGTATGATTCTTATCAATCTCGCCATGATTACTTTGTATAGGTCCATGGTAGGAATCCTAATTTTATTTTCCGCTGCATATTGCTTGATGGGATTCCTAACAGAAAGTTCGTGCAATGACTGAACACCGAGTACACTTGGTATATATAGTAGCAAAGCTCAAAAATCCCGAGTCCTCCACAAATACATCATGACTCATTAAAAATCATATGTGTTCAATAATTACCTCTCAATCTCAAATTCCTCTACCAGCCCCAACACAAAGCTCCCCAGACCCCAGATCCCACCAAAAATCCAATTCCAATGTTTAACACCACGATGAGAATACAATCTCAGCCTTTGGATCCAACGACCCCAAATACCAGATTTAAAATCCTCGGGAGTCCAATAGCACAATTAATTCATAATTGCCACAATTAAAAATCCATTAAGGATCACTATCAGACCGGGAATTGCACCAATAGTTCCCGGGCATCACAGTGAACGAGCTATTACGTATAGCAATTCCAACTCATCAATTCTCAAGAATACTCAATCAAAAAAATTTTTGTTGGTAATGCTCAAGGATGAATCAGTCTCAACATCATGCAGTCATGCTAGGAAAAGAAACAAGACAAGTAGCAATATGTGCAAAAGCAATATATATACAAATACTCAAAAACCCCCCCAAACTTAGCATGTGAATTGCCCTCAATGAACAATAAAAATAAGTGCAAAGGCAAAGACACATACCATGACGACGATCGTCACTGATCGTCGTCCTCATCATGCTCCGGAGGGGGAACTGTGTAGTGGTGCTCCTCGCCCTGATATGGCGGAAATGGTGGGTACTCAGAAGGTGGAGGTGCATGCGGATGATAAGGTGCAAAATGTGGCTCCGGCGGGAACTGGAAACCTGGAAAGCCCTGGGCCATGGCAGTGTTCCATGTACTCTGATAGTGCATGAACTCCATCTGACGCTGAGCTACCTGCTCATGGTCCATCTGCAATGCTCTCTGCATGCTATGAATGTCCCGCTGCATGCTGTGAATGCTCTGCTGCTCCAGGCGAATATCTTGGAGATCCCTATGAAGAGAGTCCAAAGTAACACGTGTATGTTCTACAGCAGAGAATGATGCTCCATCTCGTGTAGTGTCCGAAGGTTTTCGTCGGCCCGTAGGAGGTGGTGGAGCGTCCACAATGATCGGTGTCTTCGGCGGAAGTAGCTCCTCGTCTTCCCCCCATGTCACTCCGTACCGCTGACATAAAGCAGTGATCGTGGATGGAAACAGTAGTGCGGAGGTCGGTGGGCTGCTCCCATCTCTGCAATGTGATCACTAATGATCTCGCCGAAGTCCACTTCCTTCCCTGAGAGGATGGCATATACCAGGACTGCTCTGTCCTTTGTCACCTCAGAAGTGTGGGTCAAAGGCATGACCCGCGAGGCGACAAATGAAAACCATGCTTGGGCCTCTGGCTTCAAATGTTTCTTTAGAACCAACTGTGGTTCTGCTTTATCATTCCTTTGCCAATCCACTCCCGGCTTGCCAATAACTGTCAATACCTCATCGTAGTCAATCCTGCTACTCTTGAAAGATTGGTATGCACAGTTTTGAATTAAAGGCGTCCGGTGAATATTGTTGATTGCGGCTCGATCCACCAACACATCCTTCCCTCGAACATAAACACTTACTTGGTGCCCTGGTCTAACAGCTCGAAGATTTGTGTAAAACTCCCTTACCAGTGGCACCACAGCATCAATCGGTGTCTGAACGAATTGAAACCACCCTTTTCGCCGGACTGTCCTAATGACAGGACACTCCAATTTATCCATGCTCATTCCCCTTTCACGGCTCAGGGGTTTCTTATGGTAGGTGGGGTATAATTCAACAATTGTGGCATTGAGAAACTTCTTTTCATCATATCCTGGCTCAGAAACAGTGGCCTCCGCCTGCTTTTGCTTTTGGGAAGCCTCCGCCTGCTTTGACCTCTTTCTGGATGACATTTTCTTGCTAAATGATTCCCAACTAACTCAATTAAATCCAACTATCACAACACAACACTATAAATCTTCCTCCTTATTGATCCCTTCCTAACCCAATTTGACTATAATTCAAGAAATTTCACCAAAAGCTACAATCTTTAAGAATTGGAAACCAATTACCGCTTAAAAATCTGATCTTGGAAAAATTTGGCACTTGGCTTGGAATTCCCTTTTTGATGTACTTCTACCCAATTTGCCTTGCAATTCTTCAAATCTGCAATGAAAATCTCATTAAAACAAATATTACTTCCCAAATTTGAAGTAAATTTAAATTTGATGGAAAAAATGATGAGATTAGATGAAGGAATTGGAAAAGGCGGCTAAGGTTCTGTTGTGGAGAGGAGAAAAATTGATTTTTGAAAGTGCTGGATGCTGCGTCTCTGCCCTATTATTTTTCAAAATTTTCTCTCGCTCGATCGATCAGAAAAAATTCTCGATCGATCGAGCGAGGCAGTAGGCACAATGTCTTTAAAAAAAAATCGGGCGATCGATCGAGATTTTGTCTCGATCGATCGCCAGCAGCAGCAAACAAAATTTGAAATTTTTCTCAACATCTTTCTCTCGGATTGCCTCGCCTACAACCAACTTGCTCTTGCTTTCACACCTGCAATAGAAAATACACGAATTCATTCCCAGACAAACTCAAAACAAACAAACAAACAAACTAACAAAATCACATCAAAACAAGAAATCAAAAACAAAACTCGAGGAAGGAAAAACGGAAGTTCTTAATTTATAGTCCCAAGCTGGACTGTCACCTCCTCGTCTTCTCAATTTGATGGCTCCTTTGGATTCTTTACAGAATCACTCGGGAGCGTACCTTGCGTCCTCCCAGATATCAACGTGGCCAACTGCCCTATCTGCACTTCCAAATTTTTAATAGATGCATCCTGATTCTGCATCCTCACCTCCGTTGATGAAATCAACTTTGCCATAAGTTCCTCCATACTCGGCTTTTGTGTGAACCCTGCATGCGGTTGAGGGTTCAACACATTTTCTTGATTCGACCATCTCAAATTCGGGTGGTTCCTCCATGGTTGGTTATAATTCGAGTAGGAATTATGGGACGGCCTGTTACCTACAAAATTCACAGCCTCAACAGATTGGTTAAACTGGTACCTGCTTGACACTCGATGCTAGGATGACCGCCTCCACACAGCTCACAGAAGATCGCTTGAGCTTGCATCGCTGCTGCTCCCATGCTGTCTATCTTCCGGTTCATGGCTTCTAATTGAGCCGAAAGAGCAGTGATCTCGTCCACTTGATGGACTCCCATTGGTTTCTGTGGCGTGCTCCTCTCGGATTGCCATTGGTAGCTGTTGCACGCCATTTCCTCCAACAAGTTATATGCCTCTTCCGGCGTCTTCCTCATTATTGATCCCCCAGATGCTGCATCAATCATTGAACGGTTAGAAGAAAATAAACCGTTATAGAAAGTTTGTACCTGCAACCAAATGGGTAGACCATGGTGTGGGCATCTCTTCAACAATTCCTTAAAACGATCCCACGCTTCATATAAAGTCTCGGGGTCAAACTGCCCAAAAGTCGTGATATCGTTCCGCATCTTCGCCGTCTTGGAAGGGGGAAAGTACTTTGATAAAAACGCCTTCGTCATCCCCTCCCATGTTGTTATAGAACCTGCAGGTAGTGAATTCAACCATGCCTTAGCTTTGTCTCGTAATGAAAAGGGGAAAAGTCTTAACCTGATGGCGTCGTCAGAGACGCCATTATGTTTGAATGTGTCACAAATCTCCAAAAAGTTGGAGATGTGATTATTCGAATCATCCGTAGCCGCTCCCCCAAACATAACCGAGTGCTGAATCATTTGTATGATTGCCGGCTTGATCTCAAAATTGTTCGCTTGAATCGTCGGCCTCGTAATACTGGACAACGATCCATGAAATGCCGGTTGCGCAAAGTCCATCATCGATCTAGGGTTCTGTGCTTCATTATTATCAGCCATCGTTCGAGCTTCTCATAATCGCCTAAGTAGGGTTCTTTCTATTTCCGGATCGAAAGGCTCGAGAATAGGCTCCTCTCTTCTGAGCATGCACTAAAGAAACGATTCCTGTACAAAACAGACAAAAGGAGACAACAAAATACACAAAATTATTAACAAAGATCAACAAAAGAAAACAGAAAAGAAAAACAAAAACGCAATAATAAAAGAATTGGCTAAATTACAATTAACTAATCTCGTATGATATTATACAGATTAGTCCCCAGCAACGGCGCCAAAAACTTGACCGCTTTATTTTTAAACAAAAGATATTTCAAAGAATAGTGTGAAGCGATTCTACCACAAGTGCACGGTTGTCAAGTTTTAGTATAATGAAAATTAAGTACGGGTTGTCGAATCCACATGGACTAACGTATAAGTACCAAATAAGATTAATAAGATTATATTTAGCCTCCGATTAACAAATGTGATTATCTAAAGCAAACTTAAACTAAGAAATGAAACTCAAACAAGAAACAATAAAATGAATGGTTCCGGATATGCGAAGGTAAGTTGCTCAAGAAATTTATCAAGCTCTTCGTTCAACTGTGTTATCTTTAATGATTCATTTGAATAAGCACATTATCAACCAATTGATTCTAAGGGTGAAAGGTTTTCGCTATTATTCAATACACTCTCTCGAGCTGTAAAGAAACTAACAATAAATTAGAATAAGTCACTCTCGTGCACCTATTTACTAATTCAAAGTTGCATAAATTATCAAAACCTTATAACTCTAAATCTCTCGATTCCAAGTTCTCACGTTTGCGATATCATCTCTCGATCTCAATCATAACATACTTCATGAATTAACAGAGCGTGTTACAACGTTATCTCTCGATCTCGGTTATAACTCTCAGAATCAATCAAAGTTAGCTAGGCTTTGATCTTAACAATCGATTAAATCATGAACAATAGACATCAATACACTCAAACACAATTGAATCAATATATCAAACACAATGATACTAAATCTCAATAAAATAAACTAGAAATTGTTTCAAATCAAATACAAAAGAAGTTTAATCGTCTCTCGACCTCAAAAATATCAATTGAAAATTAATATGAAATAGATTAAAGTCTAGAAATACGATAAACGGCGGAATGAATCCGTGCGTAGCACCGAAATCTCTTCTCTTGCTCCTTCCTTGCACTCCGGAATTGATTGGCTTTGGCTCGGACGAAGAACCGGAAGAACGGATCTCCTAGGCGGTGGCTGGGCGGCGGCTAGGGCTCTTCTTTTGTCCAGAAATCTCGTCTGATCTTCCCCCTTTTCTTGAAATGAATCAACTCCTCTTAAAACCCCAAAATCACGATAAAAAAGGAAAATAAAATCTTCAGGATTTCGCGTCTCGATCGATCGAGATTTGCTACCGATCGATCGGTGCACTGTTCATGCCAGCTTTTGAAACTCACTGTCTCGCTCGATCGATCGAGATTTTCCACCGATCGATCGAGACTTTAATAAAATTTGCTCTGGAGTCACTGCCTCGCTCGATCGATCGGAAATTTGTTCCGATCGATCGAGACTTGAAATTCATATCTTCTCAGCGCACTGTCTGTCTCGATCGATCGAGACATAATCTCGATCGATCGAGATTTCGAAATTCTCACTTCTTCATTTCAACCCTTTCTTGCCTCGATTTCGCCCGTTATCTTCATATAAACTCATTTCTTCCATTTCCGATCTAATTTCCTGAAACAGATGAATAAACACCAAAAAGCATAATATCATCCAGGACAAAGTACGGAAAATGGGAAGAAATTACAGTTAAAAACACTCAAAATCTAAGCCTATCAGTTCGTTCTCCTATTTTATTGACGATGGTTCATGCCGCCGGGTAACTATATAGCGATGGTTCATTCCTAGTTTGATGGCGATGGTTTATGCCGCCGGATGTATGTAGCGATGTTTCATTTCGCTGATTGTGATGCCCAGAATAATCTATAATTAATTATTTGACTATAATTTTGGTAATTATGAGTTATTGGCGAAATTAAATTCTTGAGATTTGAATTTGGGTCCGGGGCTGGATTAAATAATTCTAGGTTGAAATTTATTGTAAATTAAATTCTAAGGGAATTTTATTATATGATTTAATTGTATTGGATTTAACTTAAAATTGGGGTATAATATTACCAAGTGAATCCACTCACACTCACACAAGGAAAAAAATCGAACACCCTTCTTCTCCCCAACTCAAAACCATCGGCTCCCCTCATCTCCCACCAAAATCGATTTCCTCTCTTTTCACTCAAGAAATTGTTGAAGGTATTTTTTAGCTAACTTGTTTCTAACAGTAAAGCTTGCTTTCTTCTTTGTATGATTGGTGTTTTGGGCGATTTTTCTTGCCTTATTGTGTTCGAAAATTAGGGCTCTCTTTGAGCTATGTTTAGCCATCCTTTGGGACAATTTTAGGGGATTTTTAATGATTGATTTTGAAGTGTTTTGCATTGTTATTGTTGTGTGCTGTGTGAGTGTGAGTGTGTGCGTGAGCAGTGTGTGTAGTGTGTGCAGAGTGTGTGAGTGTGAGTGTGTGCGTGAGCAGTGTGTGTAGTGTGTGCAGAGTGTGTGAGTGTGTGCATGAACAGTGTATGTTGGTGTGTGTGGAGTGGATTTATATTCATGCATAAGGGTGATTTAACTGTTATTGGAATGTTTATGAGCTTGATGTATGTTTAAATGAACTCCAACTTGTTTTGGCATGGTTAGAAGATGATTATTCATATTGGGGATTGAATTGGCATGTATTGTTGTGTGTGTGCACTATATCTTGAAGCTTTTGGTTAGTAAGATTGGTGGAATAAATGATGGGATAAATTATATGTGAAGTAGCATTTTATTCTTATTTTGAGTTGTTGGTTTCTTTCAGAGCCTTCTAGGGCGTCTGGACAACGAGGAGGCTAGCTTGATCGTCACCATTGACGCTGAGGTACGTAGTGACGTACAAGCATGGGTGAATATGTTTTTCCACTGTTTATTGAAAAGCGAAGTGTCGCTTAGGTATAGAGGGTCACCGCTGTGGCGAGTGATGCGTTTATCTAAATAATGGGTCGCCACTAGAGTGTGCGATGTGATTGAATGTATAGAGGGTCACCGCTGTGGCGAGTGATGTGTTTATCTAAATAATGGGTCGCCACTAGAGTATGCGATGTGATTGAATGTATAGAGGGGTTACCGCTGCGGCGAGTGATGTGTTTCTCGAAATAATGGGTCGTCACTAGAGTGTGCGATGTGATTGAATGTATAGAGGGGTCACCGCTGTGGCGAGTGATGTGTTTATCTAAATAATGGGTCGTCACTAGAGTGTGCGATGTGATTGAATGTATAGAGGGGTCACGAGTGATGTGTTTATCTATATAATGGGTCGCCACTAGAGTGTGCGATGTGATTGAATGTATAGAGGGGTCACCGCTGTGGCGAGTGATGTGTTTATCTAAATAATGGGTCGCCACGAGAGTGTGCGATGTGATTGAATGAATAGATAGAGGGGTCACCGCTGTGGCGAGTGATGTGTTTATCTAAATAATGGGTCGCCACTAGAGTGTGCGATGTGGTTATGCCGTGTTTTGAACAGTCTTAGAAACTAATGCTATGTATAATGAGTTGTTAAATGATAGAAGTGCGAGGGCAGGAACGAAGTATCCTGTTATCTCATAGCATTACATTCTGTACTTTTATCTTATACATTCATGTTATTATTATTGTGGTATGCTTACCCCGATGGGGGCTGTTTCCGTGTAAAACAGGTGACAAGACTAACTTTTGAAGGATCTGTGAGATAGTTGGCACGCCTAGAAAGAATATTTAGAGGAACTTGGACTAGGTGTCATAGCTGTATAGATATATGAATCTTTTGATGTCCGTACTTTTGATATGTATTAATTATACATTATCTTCTTTTTGTTTAGATCCTTTCCCTGGCTGGGAACTTACTTATTGTTTTGATTTCTTTTCGTAATGTGTTTTTCCCTGGCTGGGAATTATTTTTTTGGTGATGTGTTTTATTTTTGGATAGCTCAATTTACGGGGAGACTCTGCCCAAAATTTTATAGAATCCATATCACTATTTTAGAGTCATATTGCCATTATATTATTAATTATGGTTTACTGTAATCGGGGTCCTACACTGATTCTATAGCGATGTTTTATGCCGCTGACTCTATAGCGAGGGATCATCCCGCTGATTTTATAGCGATGGGTTATGCCGCTATGTACGTAGCACGGGATTGTGCCACCCACGAGCTATCGGTATTGATTATGTACCGTTATTGGACGACGGAGACAGGTATGCCGCTATCTTATTAGCGATGAGTTATGGTATATTGCTGTGTTGTTAGCATTATTGTTGATGTCATGTGTTGTCATGTACCGTCACGTGGTTGACGATGATATTATGGATGTCATGTATTGACATGTACCATCACGTGGTTGACGATGATGTTGTGGGTGTCATGTATTGACATATACCATCAAGGGTTGACAATGATATTGTGGATGTCATGTGTTGACATGTACCGTCACATGATGACGATGACATAGAGGGTGATCTATGTGGACGGATGCCGTCGTTACGATGAAAAATATAGTTAGGTATATGCATTTAGTCGTATGGTTTGAGTGCCAATGATGGGCACAGGGTAGTGTCTGAATCACTCGTTGACGAGACCATTATGCCGAGCAGGTTTGCTCGATGAATTATTGGATGCGTCGTACATGAAGTGTACCAGAACACACATTTGAGGTATATTTTACGAGTAGTGTTACACTGTTGTGTACTGGTGGTTTCTTTGGTAACGATGTATGTTTAACATCGTTGGCTATGTCATAGAGATATCATTGGGGCAATATCCATTTTGGAATCACGATTGATTCGTTTGGTTAGCAGTTATGTGATGTCCGGGAATTACTGGTGTTAATCCCGGTGTACTAATAATCCTTAATGTATTTTTAATTGTGGCAATTATGAGTTAATTACGGTTTTGGGACTCCCGGGGTTTTTAAATCCCGTATTTGGAGCCATTGGATCCAAAGGATGAGATTGTATTCTCGTCGTGGTGATAACCTTGGAATTTGGTTTTTGGTGGAATTTGGGGTCCGGAGTACTTTGTACTGGGACTGTGGATGGAATTTGAGTTGGGGAGATAATAATTGAAAATAGATGATATTTAATGAATCATGATGTATTTGTGGAGGAGTCAGTATTTTGGAGCTTTGGAGCTATATATATATATCAAATGGGCTCGGTATTCCGTCATTATACGGAATCTCTCCTCCCTCTCCTCTCCCTCACGCCACTCTCTAACCCCAAACCCTTCCCCTTTCCCTTTGATGAGCAAAATCGATGGAGGCTCATCCTAGGAGCCAGATTTCTCGAAGATAATAATGTATTATTCATCTTCTCGCATTTATCTTCGTTTTGATAGTGGTTTTGTGGTGTTTGGGAAGGATTTATGTTGGGTTTAAAGAAATGGGTTTTTAAAGAATTTGGGTTGGTTGGTTTGAGGAGTGTTTATGGTGTTTATTATGAGGTTGAATGTTGTATGGGGTGTGAGGATTGTTGTTGGGCAAAATTTTGCAAGAAAAACGCCATTTTTGGCTTTTACATGTCGAGGCGATCGATCCCTAGGGCAGGGCGATCGATCGCCGCGACGTTATTGGAATTTTCACGAAGATAAACAGTGAGGCGATTGACCGCCTCAAAATAGGCGATCGATCGCCATGAGGCAGTAGCCAAAATCACCGATAGGCGACCGATCGCCTGGAAATGGGGCGATCGATCGCCCAGGCCATTTGCAAGGTGATCGATCGCCTAAGATGAAACGATCGATCGCCGCCCGTAGGATATTGTTTTTTTTTGGAATTTTGGAAAAATGTCGGGATTTTGGAATCGGGGTTTGAGTAGCCCATTTCCGGGGCAATGTCTACATCCCAATGAGAATGCTATACTTTTAGAATGGATTGGTTGGAGCCAAAGTTTAAATAAAACATAATTCTCGGTTGGATTCTTTTGGCTATCTTTTAAACTTGTAAATTGGTATATTTTGGGTATTATGCATGCTTAGCCGGGGGCTTTTATTTTTGGTAATCGTCATGGTTAGACGATAGGGTTGGAAATTGTGAACGTGCTTGGGCATGTGATTGTATGCCTATGTTTAATTGGGAGTTAATTGCATGTTAACACTTAACTCATCGGGTCGTGTGTAGGGTCTTCCTACCTTAACATCATAATCAAGACATAATCAGGGCTAAGCATGCATCACTGACAGTTTATGGTTCCGGTTATTACGTGAGCTAATAGGATTACAGGCCAAAATAAAACTTCAAGAGCTAATTAATTACATTCCCAAAAATGCATGTTATCGTTATAGATTCACACTACTCCTAGAGTAGAGACTATACGAACTCCTGCATCCTATTTCACAGTGCTCCTCAAAGCTCACTGCCTCAACCCGCCCATAGCCCTCCAAATCCAAAGGTGTACCTACAGGAACAACCTATCATGAGCATGTACATCATTACTTAACGTCATAAGGTAATGGCATATAAACAAATGCATGAAAGTAATTGGTAACGTATACTTACTGGTTAATCGCATTAACCCTCTTTGGTTGTCCCTGTTTCATAGCCATGCATATAATCATTAGTTCTTGACATGAATGATTAAAATCATACTTCGCATATATGCTCATAACAAACTATGTTAATTAGAAATGGGACTGTCCGAGTTCTATTATGACAGCGGCACAATTGGCCCCCTCGCTCGACATAACACATCATATGATACCCATCGCTACGCCTTGATAGCGGATGTATCTCTTTGTTCAGCGGATGATACCCCTCGCTACGCCTTGATAGCGGATGTACCCCCTCGCTTAGCGGATGATACCCCTCGCTACACCTTGATAGCGGATGTACCCCCTCGCTTAGTTATGTGAGCGGCAAGTACCTTCCTCGCTTGCCCATAATAACCACCGGACATTCAACCATATTTAATAACATAGTTAATATTCATCATAAACATCATAGCATCTTATAGACATCATCATCTTGTATAACATCATCATCTTGTAAAACATCATCATCTTATAATATCATCATTTATAACATCATCACAAAATATAGCAGTAAATGTACGAAATCTTAGCTAAGTAAACTTGCTGGTTATTCGTTAACTTCTTTTTGTTGACCCTAATTCACATTCATGCATATGGGCATCTTACCCTAACTTATGGCATCTTAACACATCATAAACATCGTATGGCATCTTACCATATGGGCATCTTACCTTTTCATAGACATCGTATGGCATCTTACCACATGGGCATCTTACCCCTTTCATAAACATCGTATGGCATCTTACCACATGGGCATCTTACCCCTTTCATAAACATCGTATCGTTATTAAACATCATATAAACATCATCGTAAACATCTTGTCATCTTTATTCATTGTAAAATCATCTTCATCATGAACTTACTTATCATAACACATCGTAAACATCTTATCATCTTTATTCATCATACACATCATCATCATAAACTTACTTATCATAATCATCATCATAAACATCATCATCATAAACTTACTTATCACAATCATCATCATAAACATCATCATCATAAACTTACTTATCATAATCATCGTCATAAACATCATCATCATAAACTTACTTATCATAATCATCATCATAAACATCATCATCATAAACTTACTTATCACAATCATCATCATAAATATCATCATCATAAACTTACTTATCATAATCATCATCATAAACATCATCATCATAAACTTACTTATCACAATCATCATCATAAACATCATCATCATAAACTTACTTATCATAATCATCATCATAAACATCATCATCATAAACTTACTTATCACAATCATCATCATAGTCATCATAAATACTTATACAATCAATGCATAATCATAGTTAGGAGTGTGTTACCGTCCGATGCCCGTACGCTTCTTACGTACCTTAATTCCCAAAAGTGGAGAAATCGGAGAGCTTTATCTCCTTGAGATTGTGTGTACCTGGGATGGTTCTCTTAACCATACAAATCGATATTAGAATATAAATATAGTCCAATATCCAAAAATCCCACAAAAACATCAAAAATATACATTTTTATACCTCGCGATCGATCGCCGCCTAGGCCCGATCGATCGCGAGATCATACTGGACGGGGTTCAAAAATTTACATCTTGGCGATCGATCGCCACTTTTGGCGCGATCGATCGCCAGCCTCGCCGATCGATCGCCCAAAGTTGGCGATCGATCGCCAAATGTTACTGGCGCCCACTGCTGGCTAGCGATCGATGCCAAAAACGGGCGATCGATCGCCAGTCCCTGTACATCAAAAAATCGCCATTAATGAGCATTTTTCAAGCTCCACTTCATTCCTTACAAACCCAAACTTTCCTACAACATCAATATCATCATAACTCACAAAGACCCACATAAAACACTTCAAAAATCATACCCCAACCATAAATAACATATACCCCAAAACAACCCACATAAAACATCAAAAGCTAACCCATTTGAACACCAAACATCATAAAAACTTTAGGAAGGACTCCATACCTCTTAAGGATTCCAAATCCTTCAATAAATCTCACAAACAAAGGTTTTGTAAAGATTCCTCCTTCCTCTTTTGCTAGATTTCGAAAATGGTGTGGGGTTAGGGTTGAGGGATGAAATTTGGGGGTTAAATGAGTGATTGGTAAAGTGGTGAAAAGTAAGTGGGTATAGTGGGAAAAGAGGGTTATAAAGGTTAATATAAAAATTGCACCCCAAAGTTAACATGATGTATAAAATACCCAAACATGGTATTTTATAGGATTTAATAAAATGCAATAAACTTCCTCAAAAATCACATCTTCCTCATATACAATAATCAACACAATTAAATCATGTTAACATCTTATTACCCAACACATAAATCAATTACTACATAATTCGTCATGTAAACATAATTAATGACTTAATTGCATATAATCAATTTCGGGGCATCACATCGTGGGACTCAGGCAAGGTTGGACTCGGACTACGACATCATAAGGTACGTATGACGTACGAGCATAACCCTTTATTATAATTGCAATTGTGAGTGCATGGTACGCTATATTGCAATAAATGTATATTGGATTGCATGGTTTATGGTAATCACTATGAATGGACATATATACATTGGGAATTATATGGTGCCGCTTTTGAGCGAGCAATGATTGGATGTCGTCGGTTTCGAGCGAACATCAGTTATGACGCCACTGCTGTTGAGCATGCGTGAGAATGAAATACCGCTATTGTAGAGCGAGCAATGAGATAGAACTATGGAACCATAATGAGATAAATGGGATAATTGTAATCATTGTTTAATGATTTGATATTATGGTTATGATATCGGTATATAGCATATGGATTCGTTAATCAATGTAATGATTAACTGGCATTTGAGAATTTGATGATTTCAGTTGTTTTGAGAACAGGGACAGTACAGAGAATCCCGGATGAGAATGATAACATCCAGGGAGTATATTTTGTATTTCATAGCATTTACATTGTTGTAAATTATGAATTGTATTATTATGATTGTTGGATTTGGGATATTGGTATGCTCACCCCGTGTGGCGGCTGTCTCTGTTGGGGCAGGTTATTAGGTACATCGATGGCTTGGAGTTGAGCTCAAGCTTTGGATTTGAGGTGATTCCAGAGGTCGGAGTACCAGAGACGGTATTGAGCACGACGTTTTATACATTTGATACACATAGACTTATTCGATGCTCGCATGTGAGCACTATTATGTGTATATGGTATGTATAAAAAGGCGAGGGCCTTTCTCTCTTCATTTATGAATAGCATGCAATTATCCATTGAATTGCTATTTAAGATTTATGTGGTCATGATTGGGGAAACTGGACATTATATTGAATAATGTAAAGAAATTTCATATATATGCATGGTTGGCTATGATGATAAGTGGTTTCTCCCCTACATGTATGATTGTATGCACTAATGGCATGGATTAATACACTAATAATGGGTTAAGGGCACGGGGGTCCTTACATCAGTGGTATCAGAGCAGTGGTTAGCTCTTTGGGGCTGTTGAGGGCCTGGAACATGCTGATAGGGATGGGAAGCACATATTTATGCATGATAGTATTTAGTGTTGTGTGACACAACTATTTTGCTTATGTGCATTTGTGATATGTGATCATAGTGGAACAATTATATGCCATGACTTCTATGGAATCATAATATAACCTGTTGATTATGATTGTTAGTTGTGGCACAGGGACAACCAAAGTGAGCAATTTGAAATGCATCGGGATACGGGAAGTACTTTGTACTCATAGTTTATGCATTTATTCATTATAATCATATTGTGGTGAATATGGATTATTATGTGCTCATGGGTTGTGATTGTTTCTGTAGGGGCACTATGACATGAAAGGCTAAGGCCAGGGTTGAAAGACACGAAACGGTAACCTGCATTTTATATACAACATGGATTATGCATTGTGGTTGCACATATACATTGGAGTGATGATTTTAATGCTTTGCCGCCAAATGTTGAAGCGAGGGTGTTGCCGCATGTCGCATTTGAGCGAGGTGCATTAAAATACACTCATTGTGGTTGTATATATATTGGAGTGATGATTTTAATGCTTTGCCGCCAAATGTTGAAGCGAGGGTGTTGCCGCATGTCGCATTTTAGCGAGGTGCATTAAAATACACTCATGGTGATGTATATTGGAATATGGTATATGCATTGTATTGCAGGTATAGATGGAATGCTTGGTGAATATCCCATGAGTCGTTGTTATGGATGAGTGATGATTTTAAATGCTTTGCCGCTGTCACTTGATGCGATGATAGAATACTTGCAACTGTCATATCGTAGCGAGGAAAGAATATTTGCCGCCAAATGTTGAAGCGAGGGTGTTGCCGTATGTCACATTTGAGCAAGGTTATTCTATGCCGCTGATATGTCAAAGCGAGGGGTATGGGTGCCGCAGTCATGACAAGCGAGGTGCATTGAAATACACTACCGTAACAAGACTAGGGATCAGCTATTCTATTAGCGATGGTTGATGTGACTAGAAATAGACACATCTTTAGTGCTTAATTGTCTACGATTTGGTAGGTTTTGATAGATAATTTGATACGTATGCTACCTAATCGTATATTTGTGTAATTGTAGGTACAATCGAAGAAAACGAGCTAAAAATGATGTGTAAAGACCAAGAAGAGACATGGATATGACAAGGACTCAAAGTTGATCAAGAAAAGGGCAAAAATGTAATTTTGGAGGCGGCAATCGATCGCCCAGAAGAGGAAATCGATCGCCTATGGACAGAAACTTAATCAACAAAATTCACGAACCAGCGATCGATCGCGAAGAAGTGGCGATCGATCGCCAAAGTCTACTGGAGCTCAGCGATCGATCGCGATAAAGTGGCGATCGATCGCCACAAGAAATTCGCTGAAAAAAAAATATAACTAGCGATCGATCGCCACACATCAGGCGATCGATCGCCGAAGAGTTCAGAAATTAGGAAATTGAGTCTTTTACCATGTTTAAAAGATTGTATCCTATTTTTATCACTCACATACCCTAAAACTCGAGACTAAGCCTCATTAGCAGCAGTTTTTGTTTGTTTTTCATACTCTTAGAATAATTTTAGATTTTAGAATAATTTTTCTTACAACTTTTATCAAGAACAACGCGAAGAACGGAACCGGAATCGAAAAGACGGAAACGTGATCTCTTTTAGTAACTCTTTCTTCTCTTATTAGTTTGATGTTTTTTAGATTAATTTTGATTGTTGTTAATCTAGTTATGAGTAGCTAAATACTTTTGTGATTCTCGGTTGAGGAAAACGATACATTAGATGTTTACAATTCTTGTGAGATAAGTTTTGATTGTCGATTTGCATTGAGTATCAATTGTTTTTCTGATTTGATTGTCATGATTGTTATGCATGATTGTTGGACTGATCACCTAGCTATTGTTCATACAATTTAAAGCTAAATTAGATATCAGTACGGAATCGTTTGATCCCTCTAATTTACGAAGCAACTAAGATTGATTAAATTCCGTTTGTGAGTTTGTTAAATTCTTAGGGTAAACAATTGACTAGATTAAACATAGACGCTTGGATTATGTTGTTTAGCTTCATCGATCTCACTAGTTCATATGCTATCATCGATTTAAATCTTAATCGCTTGTATTTTGATTGATTGTGTGATAAGGGTTAAACTAGAACGCTTGGGCTACTTAACTAAACTTAAGGTGAGATAGGACTTTGATTATTGGATTAAACGTCCACGATGAATATTCATATGGAAATTGAACCATTTGTGAAGATCGATGATCGAGATAGTAAACGCCAATTGTAAAGTTAACCGAAAACCGAGAATCACACTTTTCTCATAAGTTAATTCATATAGATAATTTTGCATATTAGTTTAATTTTGCATCGTAGTATTATTACTTTGACTTCAAAACCCCTTTTTATTTTCGTTTGCATAAGTTAACACAAAGATATAACCTTCCTCGTGGGATCGATCCCTACTCACGCTACTACATTCATTACTGTTATTAACTTGAGAGGGTTAATTTGGGCGTACGCGATAAACGCTACCAAATTTTGGCGCCGTTGCCGGGGAAGGCAATTTTATTAATTTGTGTTAACTTTTATTGATATTCTTCTTCCCGTGCTTTTTACCTATTTGTTCATGGACGCAGGCGAGTTTTCATTTGAGGAGGACGAACATCAATACGATCCCGAGATAGAAAAGGACTTTATACCACCTAATAAGAGAAAATCGAAGACAAGTGAAAGAAGAAGAGGAAAGGACCATCATGGCAGAGAATCAAAGCCTACGACAGCTAGCTAATCCTACTTTGGATCAGCAGCCTCTCTGCATAACCTTTCCTACACTTGCTACTAATATAAATTTTGAATTAAAATCTGGCCTACTACATCTTTTACCTTCTTTTCATGGCCTTGCAGGTGAGGATCCACATAAGCATTTGATGGAATTCCATGTAGTGTGCACTACAATGAAGCCGACTGGAATAACCGAGGAACAAATCAAATTACGTGCTTTTCCGTTCTCTTTGAAGGACGCGGCTAAAGATTGGCTCTTCTATTTACCTTCTGGATCCATCACTACATGGAACAAGCTGAAAAGAACCTTCTTGGAGAAATACTTTCCTGCATCAAGAGCGACGAATATCCGCAAAGACATATACGGCATTAGACAACTCCAAGAGGAATCACTGCATGAATATTGGGAGCGCTTCAAAAAGCTTTGTGCAAGCTGCCCTCAACATCAGATAAGTGAACATTTACTGATTCAATATTTTTATGAGGGTCTTTTGCCAAATGACAGGAATTTGGTGGACGCTGCTAGTGGAGGAGCATTTGTAGATAAGACGCCAACGGAAGCAAGAAACTTGATTGCGAACATGGCAGCCAACTCTCAACAGTTTGAAACTGCTCGATCGGACCATAAACTTAGGAAGCAAGGCGAGGTAAATGTTTCTAGCCTCGAACAACAATTGATTGATTTAACAGGTATTGTGAAACAACTTGCGATCGGAATGGGACAAAGTGCTAAGGTATGTGGAATTTGTGCACTACCGAGTCATCCAACTGACGCTTGCCCCAAACTTCAAGAACCTTCATTTGAGGAAGCAAATGCGGCAGGCGGATTTCCGGGACAACCACAACGGAAGTATGATCCCTATTCTAGCACTTACAACCCAGGATGGCGAGATCATCCAAATTTGAGATATGGGAATCAAAATGAACCACAGATGCAACAACACCCACCACCATATAAGCCACCATTCCAAAGGCCACAACAAGCCATTCCAACCCCAACACCTGGTGAGTATTTAGAAAATATTGTTAAGGAACTTGCTAATGGATCTCTAAAATTTCAACAGGTGACAAGAGCAAGCATCCAAAGCATGACTACTCAAATGGGTCAGATGGCAACAACAATAAATCGCATTGATTCTCAAAGATCAAACACTCTCTCGTCAAAACCAGTAGTGAATCCAAGGGAGAATGCAAGCGCAATTAAACTAAGGAGTGGGAAAGAACTCGAAAAAGAAGATGAAGAGAAAGAGATCAAGCCTACAGGAAACAATTCCATGCAAGAAAAAGAAACAAAAGGTGAGTCTCCTCCACTCCGTGAGTATAAGATTGAACCCCCTTTCCCTCTCGCATATCAGGAAGATAGGAGGAATGAAAGCATCAAGGACCTGTATGAAACATTTCGAAGATGTGAGGTGAACATTCCACTGTTGGATGCGATAAAGCAAGTGCCGCGCTATGCAAAGTTCTTAAAGGAGTTGTGCACCGCCAAGAGGAAACAAAGGCTAAAAGGATGCCACTAGGTTGAGTTGGGGGAGAACATCTCAGCAGTCATCCAAAGGAAAATCCCTACCAAGTGCAAGGACCCAGGTATGTTCACCATTCCACGCACAATTGGCACAACACGTCTTGAAAAAGCTATGCTAGATCTAGGAGCATCGATAAATGTCATGCCATACTCTCTCTATGCTTCTTTGAATCTAGGACCTTTAAGTGACACAAGGGTAGTTGTTCAGTTAGCAGATAGATCTAATGCATACCCTAGGGGAATTTTAGAAGATGTCTTAGTACAGGTAAATGAGTTGGTATTTCCCGCTGATTTTTATGTGCTTGATATGGCAAAGGGGGACAATAATAGTCCTATATTGTTAGGGAGACCCTTCTTGAAAACATCCAAGACTAAGATAGATGTTCATAGTGGCACACTTACGATGGAGTTTGATGGTGAGGTCGTTAAATTCAATATACATGATGCCATGAAATATCCTTTTGATGATGATGATACTGTTTACTCTATCGATATTATTGATTACTTGTCCCAAGGGATCTTTGAGACTGCAGGTAAAGACGAGTTGGAGATAGCCCTCACCACCCCTCCAGATCATTTTGAGGACGAGTTGCCACTTGGAGATGAAGTGGAACACAACATTATTGCGTTGGATACCACGCCCGAGATACAAGGTAATATTTCATTTGTGTCATTGCCTATTCCTAACTCTAGACCTCTCCCTTCGGTATCGCAGGCACCCACTATTGCGTTGAAGCCATTACCAAGTCACCTAAAGTATGTGTTCCTTGGAGAAGGAAACACATTACCGGTGATAATCTCTAGCAAGTTGGGAGATAGCCAAGAGAAGGAGCTCATTCAAGTGCTAGAGGAGCACAAGACCGCGATAGGATGGACCATTGCTGACATCAAAGGAATAAGCCCCTCGACATGCATGCATAGGATTCTACTTGAAGAAGGATCAAAACCTACACACCAACCGCAAAGGAAAATCAACCCACCGATGATGGAAGTAGTGAAAGAGGAAATCTTAAAGCTTCTTGCAGTTGGAATGATATACCCTATTTCTGATAGCCAGTGGGTCAGCCCTGTCCAAGTAGTTCCAAAGAAGACTGGCATTACAGTGGTGAGGAACAAAGACGATGAATTAGTGACCACCCGCATTCAGAATGGGTGGAGAGTTTGCATTGACTACCGCAAATTGAACACCGTGACCCGCAAGGACCATTTTCCATTGCCCTTCATTGATCAAATGCTTGAAAGGTTAGCATGTCATTCTTATTACTGTTTTCTTGATGGATATTCCGGTTATTTCCAGATTGCAATTGCTCCGGAAGATCAAGAAAAGACCACGTTCACATGCCCCTTTGGAACCTTCGCTTATAGGCGCATGCCCTTTGGACTTTGCAACGCACCGGCCACATTTCAACGGTGTATGGTTAGTATATTTTCTGAGTTCACTGAGCACATATTAGAGGTATTCATGGATGACTTTACTGTTTATGGTGACTCATTCAATGCTTGTCTAACTAACCTTACCCTTGTCCTAAAGCGTTGCATAGAAACAAACCTTGTGCTAAATTCTGAAAAATGCCACTTTATGGTAGAGCAAGGTATTGTTTTGGGTCATGTGGTCTCATCAAAGGGTATAGAGGTAAATAAAGCGAAAATTGATATTATTCAGTCTCTACCTTATCCTATTTGTGTGCGGGATGTGCGTTCCTTTCTTGGCCATGCATGTTTCTATCGGAGGTATATCAAGGACTTCGCCAAGATAGCATCACCATTATGCAAATTATTACAAAAGGATATGGCATTCGAATTTGATGAGGCATGCAAGACCGCATTTGATACATTAAAGACATCCTTGACATCCACACCCATTATCCAACCTCCTGACTGGAGTAAGCCATTTGAGATCATGTGTGATGCAAGCGACTATGCAGTGGGTGCCGTATTGGGCCAAAAGATTGGGAAGATTTCTCATGCCATCTACTATGCTTCCATGACCTTGAATGATGCTCAGCGGCACTATTCCACTACTGAAAAGGATCTATTAGCTGTTGTGTTTTCTTTAGAAAAATTTTGATCTTATTTGCTCGGGGCTAAAGTTGTCATTTATTCTGATCATGCAGCCTTGCGGTACTTGATGACAAAGAAGGAAGCAAAGCCAAGACTAATAAGATGGATCTTACTGTTGAGTGAATTTGATGTTGAAATCAAAAATAAGCGAGGCGCAAATAAAGTGGCGGACCACCTAAGTCGTTTGGTTAATGTGAATGATACACCGTGTCTAAAAGAAGAATTCCCGGATGAACGACTATTTGCTGTACACGACATTTTACCATGGTATGCAGTATTGCTAATTTTTTGGCCACTAACACTTTTCCTAATGGATTGAATAGGAATCAACGCGGGAAAATTCGAAGCGACGCCAAGTATTATGTTTGGGATGAGCCATACTTATGGAAACATTGTGCGGATCAAGTCATCAGGCGTTGCATTCCGGACAATGAGGTATCTTCTATACTCCGTTTTTGTCATTCCCATGAGGTTGGTGGCCACTTTGGAGCCAAAAGAACGGCACACAAAGCATTAGAATGTGGATTCTTTTGGCCAACTTTGTTTCATGATGCATATAATTTCTGCAAATCGTGCCATGAGTGTCAAAAGACAGGCAACATATCTCAACGAAATGAGATGCCCCAACAACCCATACTTTATTGTGAAATCTTTGATGTATGGGGCATCGACTTCATGGGACCATTTCGACAATCTTTTGGCCACATTTACATTTTACTTGCTGTGGATTATGTGTCGAAATGGGTGGAAGCTTTAGCCACCCGTACTGATGATTCGAAAGTGGTTGCAGGTTTTATAAAGCATAACATTTTCTCTAGGTTTGGGACTCCAAGAGCAATCATAAGTGATCGAGGCGCCCATTTTTGCAACAGGACGGTGGAGAGTCTATTAAAGAAGTACCATGTGACACACAAGGTGTCCACCGCCTACCATCCGCAAACAAATGGACAAGCTGAAGTCTCAAATCGAGAAATCAAATCTATCTTGGAAAAGACTGTGAATCCCACTAGAAAGGATTGGAGCTTGAGACTAGATGATGCACTATGGGCTTATCGAACGGCATACAAAACGCCAATAGGTATGTCTCCTTATAGACTAATCTTTGGTAAACCCTGTCATTTGCCTGTAGAGTTGGAGCATCGAGCATTTTGGTCCATCAAACACCTAAACATGGCTATGGACAAGAGCGGGGAACATAGAAAGCTGCAATTGCAAGAATTAGAAGAGATCCGCAATGATGCGTATGAAAGTGCAAAGCTTTACAAAGAAAAAACGAAGACATTTCATGACAAGATAATCTCGAGGAAGGAATTTGTCGTTGGTCAAAAAGTCCTCCTCTACCTTTCCCGCCTTCGTCTATTTCCAGGTAAACTACGTTCTCGATGGGTTGGACCTTTTATAGTAACTACTATTTTCCACATGGTGCAGTTGAAGTCCAAAGCCTAGCAAAAGATAAAACATTCAAGGTAAACGGACATAGACTGAAACCATACTATGAAGGTTTCCATGCCGCCAAAGAAGGAGAAGTGGATCTTGAAGATCCACCAAGCATCACGTGATCAATGAACTGGCGTCGGGCCACTGACGTTAAACAGAGGCGCTCCTTGGGAGGCAACCCAAGGAGAGTTAGTTTCCTTTCTCCCTTTTATTTTTATTGCTTTAGTAGTTAGACTTTTCTCTTTTCTTGTATTTTTGCCTTACATTGGGGACAATGTAAGATATAAGTATGGGGGAGGGATTAGTAGTGTGTTATTGTTTTTCTTATTTCAAAAATATAAAAAAAATCGGAAAATTTGACAATTTTGAGCTCATAGCTAGTAATGAACACATGCTTAGAATCACTAGCCCATGATGAAACCTAATTGATGGCATGCATGCTTTTGAACATAGGTGAATTGTTAACCTTAGAACACTTTGAACTCTAATGCAAAGTTTACTTTAACTTAGTAGTTGAATATTTTGAGCACATTATTGTCATGGCTTGTAAAGTGTGCATAGCTTAGTGAAGATTGTGTGAACTTTGTAATAGTCTTAAGAAGTCTCTAATACATGCTAGAACTTAACTACATGCTCTTTGAGGCGTATGTCTAGACTACTTGCAAACATGAAAGTGATATAGGCGATCTTTGATGCGTTTGTGCCTTTCAAGCCTACCATGTAAACAAAATCATTCTCTAGTACCTATTTGAGCCTTAAATGTAAAAGAATGGTAGTATGCTAAGCATACTAAAGACCCCATTCAACATTTCTTGACTAGCTTATCATCCTACCCTTTAAGTCTAAATGTGATTTTAATCCATACCTTTTAAGGGAGTATGATGTATTTCATTCAAATCACTTGGGAATCATTGAAGTATATTTGTGAGCTTAATTGTCAAAAGAATGGAATGCATGAAAGAAAAAGGGATGCCTTGAAAAAAATAGATGAAAATATGACTCCAAGGGGAGCCAAGGCACAAAAGAAGCAAAGTGTTGAAATAAACCTTGTGAAAAAGAACAAAGTTGAAAAACTCATACAAGAAGAGAAGCTTTTAGTGTGCATTTCATCATGCTCTCTTGTTTGAATATCCTTACCCTTTCTTTCACAAGCCAATACCTAGGCCAAGCTACAAGCTAATAAAGACCTACTTGATTTATGTTTGCAAAGTAGCTAAGATAGTGGAGAAGAGTGTGCAAGTGAGCTTATACTTGTGTTAGTGTATGACTTGATCTATTATGGCTTTGCATATTTTGGATCTATAATTTGTACACAACACTTGTTTATGACCACACACACACGTTCACTACTTCGTTGGGTACGGAATGTTTAGGGATTGAACTTGTTCCACTGTTAACTTTTCACCGCCGTTCATTAGTATGCATGTTATTGTTGAGGCATTAAAGTGAGGACAAGTTGCTTTGTTATGAACCTATGAGCCAAACAAAAATATTGTAGTTTTATTTGTTTACTCGAGGTCGAGTAAAGAGTAAGTATGGGGGAGTTTGATGTGACTAGAAATAGACACATCTTTAGTGCTTAATTATCTACGATTTGGTAGGTTTTGATATATAATTTGATACGTATGCTACCTAATCGTATATTTGTGTAATTGTAGGTACAATCGAAGAAAACGAGCTAAAAATGATGTGTAAAGACCAAGAAGAGACATGGATATGACAAGGACTCAAAGTTGATCAAGAAAAGGGCAAAAATGTAATTTTGGAGGTGGCAATCGATCGCCCAGAAGAGGAAATCGATCGCCTATGGACAGAAACTTAATCAACAAAATTCACGAACCAGCGATCGATCGCGAAGAAGTGGCGATCGATCGCCAAAGTCTACTGGAGCTCAGCGATCGATCGCGATAAAGTGGCGATCGATCGCCACAAAAAATTCGCTGAAAAAAAAATATAACTAGCGATCGATCGCCACACATCAGGCGATCGATCGTCGAAGAGTCCGGAAATTAGGAAATTGAGTCTTTTACCATGTTTAAAAGATTGTATCCCATTTTTATCACTCCCATACCCTAAATCTCGAGACTAAGCCTCATTTGCAGCAGTTTTTGATAGTTTTTCATACTCTTAGAATAATTTTAGATTTTAGAATAATTTTTCTTTCAACTTTTATCAAGAACAACGCGAAGAACGGAACCTGAATTGAAAAGCTGGAAACGTGATCTCTTTAGTAACTCTTTCTTCTCTTATTAGTTTGATGTTTTTTAGATTAATTTTGATTGTTGTTAATCTAGTTATGAGTAGCTAAATACTTTTGTGATTCTCGGTTGAGGAGAACGATACATTGGATGTTTACAATTCTTGTGAGATAAGTTTTGATTGTCGATTTGCATTGAGTATCAATTGTTTTTCTGATTTGATTGTCATGATTGTTATGCATGATTGTTGGACTGATCACCTAGCTATTGTTCATACAATTTAAAGCTCAATTAGATATCAAATAAGGAAATGTTTGATCCCTCTAATTTACGAAGCAACTAAGATTGATTAAATTCCGTTTGTGAGTTTGTTAAATTCTTAGGGTAAACAATTGACTAGATTAAACATAGACGCTTGGATTATGTTGTTTAGCTTCATCGATCTCACTAGTTCATATGGTTTAAATCTTAATCGCTTGTATTTTGATTGATTGTGTGATAAGGGTTAAAGTAGAACGCTTGGGCTACTTAACTAAACTTAAGGTGAGATAGGACTTTGATTATTGGATTAAACGTCCACGATGAATATTCATATGGAAATTGAACCATTTGTGAAGATCGATGATCGTGATAGTAAACGCCAATTGTAAAGTTAACCGAAAACCGAGAATCGCACTTTTCTCATAAGTTAATTCATATAGATAATTTTGCATATTAGTTTAATTTTGCATCGTAGTATTATTACTTTGACTTCAAAACCCCTTTTTATTTTCGTTTGCGTAAGTTAACACAAAGATATAACCTTCCTCGTGGGATCGATCCCTACTCACGCTACTACATTCATTACTGTTATTAACTTGAGAGGGTTAATTTGGGCGTACGCGATAAACGCTACCAATGGTTCATGCCGCCGGGTATTCATAGCGATGGTTCATTCCGCTATTCTATTGGCGATGGTTTATGCCGCCGGGTATTCATAGCGATGGTTCATTCCGCTATTCTATTGGGGATGGTTCATGCCGTCGGGTATTCATAGCGATGTCATTCCGCTATTCTATTGACGATGGTTTATGCCGCCGGGTATTCATAGCGATGGTTCATTCCGCTATTCTATTGGCGATGGTTCATGCCGCCGGGTATTCATAGCGATGGTTCATTCCGCTATTCTATTGGCGATGGTTTATGCCGCCGGGTATTCATAGCGATGGTTCATTCCGCTATTCTATTGGCGATGGTTTATGCCGCCGGGTATTCATAGCGATGGTTCATATGTCATATGTTGACGGTACCGTCAGGGGATGACGACGACATAGTGGATGTCTATGTAGATGCGTAGCGTCGTTTCGACGATTTATACATTTATGTATTTTGTCGTATGGTTTGTGTGGCATCCCCGAAATAATTAATTACAATTTGGGCATTAATTATGTTTATGTGATTATTTATGGTGATAATTAATATGTGTGTTGAAATTAATTATCTTGGGGAAATGCTTAGTCACATGGTATGCGTGACCCGGTGGTGCATTTCGGGGTGCATGTTATGCATGTTGGGAAATTAGGGGTTATTATGGTTTGTTTAGGGTAATTGGTAATTATTTGGTCAACCATGATTTTAATTGGGATTTTGATGCATTTTGGTAAATGCTTTTAAAATATCATGTTGGGGTGTTTTATACACCATGGCAATTGTGGGAGTGGAATTTAATTAAAACAATCCCACTTAATACCCCCAACCCCCACTATACCCATCACTTTCTATTTTTCCCCAAATCATCCACCCAAACCCTCATCCCCTTCCATTTTCGTTTTTGGCACAAAAGAGGAAGAGAAATCCTTCCAAAAACTTGATTTGTGGAATTTGTTGGGAGATTTGGAGTCCCCAAGAGGTATGGATACCTCTTTCTTGTTTTTATTGTGTTTGGATTGGGTTTGATATGGTTTTGAATGGTTTTGAAATGGGTTTGTTTTGGGTTGGAATTGTTTTGGTTGGGTGTTGGATTTATGGTTGTTTTAAGGTGTATTTTGGAGGTTTATGATGTTATTTATGTTGTTGGTTTAATGGTTTAAGTGTTGGTATGGTTTGGGTTGAAAATGGTGTGCAAAAATGGTGGAATTCGATGTACAGGGGTAAGCGATCGATCGCCCGTTTTTGGCGATCGATCGTGAGCCAGCAGTAGGCTCCAGGGGCAATTGGCGATCGATCACCACATCTTGGCGATCGATCGGTGAGGCTGGTGATTGATCGCGCCAAATTTGGCGATCGATCGCCGAAGGGTGAAAAATTTGGTATCGGCAGTAAGGTTTTGCGATCGATCGCCCGCCACAGGCGATAGATCGCGAAAGGCAAAATATGGTATTTTTGGATATTTTTGTGGAATTTTTGATATTGGACTATTATTGGCTCCTAATATTGATTTGTGTGAATGTGTAGAACCATCCCAGGTGGGCACACAGCTTAGGAGATAAAGTCCACGATATCTCCACTTTTGGGAACTAAGGTACGTAGTGAGACGTACGAGCAACGGACGGTAAAACGTATTTATTACGCTTTGAATTGGTTATGCATTATGGTTGCATACATGGTCTTAATTATGCATTACGGTTGCATACATGGTTGGATATGCATTGTGGTTGCATGTGATTGTGAGTTGAGATTATATTACAGTGATGAAGAATACTTGCCGCCTTCATGTCGAAGCGATGATAGAATACTTGCCGCTGTCATATTATAGCGATGAAGAGTATTTGCCGCAAACATGTCGAAGCGAAGGATAATGCCGCTGTCATGTTGATGCGAGGGATATTATGCCGCTAATATGTCGAAGCGAGGGGTATTAATGCCGCTGTCATGTAAACGCGAGGGGTATTATGCCACTGATATAATAAGACTGGAATTGGCCATTGGTATATATGGAATGAGTGCATGTCATGACATAAATTATTGGTTTTATAATCCATTGATTATGATTGTGGTACAGGGACAACCCAAGGGAGCATTTAAATGTATTAAATACAGGAAGTGAATATGATTTATTTACATGCTCATGGTTTCGGGGGTTGTTCCTGTAGGTACTTTTGGGGGGACGGGCTAAGGCGAGTTGATGCGGTGAGCTAGTGAGGAGTGCTCTTGGTAGCAGGCACATTCTTTTGTATAATATCTACTCTAGGAGTAGTGTAAAGCTATAGGATTAACATTCGTTGGTTGGGAATGTAACTAATCCCCTTTGGAACTTTATTTTGGCACTGTAATCTATTAGCTCAAGGCATCAACACAACTTTTATACTCGTTTATGCATGAAATTTTATTTACGCCTTTAATCCTTATTTAAGGAACTAGGGTCCTTACAGTTTGAGTGTCGATGGAGAGCACATGATAGTGTCTGGGTCACTAGTTGATGAGACCATTATGCCGAGCAGGTTGCTCGATGAATTATTGGATGCGCCGTACAGGAAGTGTACCGCAGCACATGTTCGAGGTAAATATTTTACGAGTGGTGGTACCTTCGAGTATACTCGTTGGAATGACTATGGCCAAGTAACTGGTAACAAGAGTAGTTGTTGAGGGAACTATTTGCTTGTGCCGAGGTGACATGTGGTAGACATTATCGCACCCACCCCTGTGGGTGTGGGATAAATCCTACGGAATTAGGATTGTTTTGTGGTTGAGCATGGGCATCGGGATGTCCACTATGATTTGGTGTTTTAGAAATATATTGGGTGATGACCCACAACTCTAATGGTTTGTACGGTATGGTATACCGGGATGGGACGTGTGTCACGTTGATAGGTTGGTATAAGCCTATGGGGCCAACGAACCGCTAGCCAGGTATTGTTGTAGTGCTTTAGTGTGCTTGTGATAGCCATTATACTGCTCGTTGGATTCGAGCTGGGTGAATCGTATGGTGATACGATGAGGGGTATGGTAGACTTTTGTAGTCTCCTTGTGGCATGATGATTGAGGCAGGGAGTACCTCACGGAGACGTTTATACGTCAAATGTTTCGAGGGACTTGTTTTGGGGCAGCTCAATTTGGTTGGGAATACCAACGTGAGTGTCAACATGTCGTTGTTAGCTCTGGTTGAGCATTCTTGCATAAGGCATGCAATGGAACAATGGTTTGTGAGATATAGTTAGTGGGGTGACACTACTACTAGTGTCGGACTATGTGATGGCTTCGTACTTCCGGTGAGACGTTCGAGGAGACGTCTCCGGGGTAGTGCTCGAGGTTTTGAAGTACTATGGCATTGGTACTGAGCGTCTTTAGATTGAGTATACATGGCGTATACGGGTGTTGATTTGGTAATAGTGGCTTTGATGCACTATTCTGAACCAGTTGCGTATTTTGGTTCTGGGATATGTTTTGGTATAAACATATCCAGTTTTCCGAACGACGGCTCGAGGTTGGAGGGTCAGGAGTCCATGACATTTTTTTTTCCTGTGAGGAAGGCGGTATTGTTGTACCTACCGATTGGGAACCTTTGGGAGATTCAATGAGTCGGTTCGTGTGGTGTTGATGTTGGAATCACACCATTGGTCGTTGGTCTGTCAATCATTATTCTCTGCGAGGTGAGAATAACTGGGGATTGACAGTTGGTTTTGAGACTTTGGGTATATTTAGAGATACCCGAGTCTGTTGCATCGAGTATGCATGTGGTGTCGGTACTTGGGCGTGTACGCCGGTGTGGGTATACGACTGCCAACTTTTGTTAATGCTCGTCGAGCATCGGACTAGTACGCTTGGTTTGGCAATCTCCAGTGAGAGATTGTGGTATCTTTAGGTTGGTAAATCTTGATGGCACGATGTATTCCGAGGAATAATCGTGAGGTCCAATTGACTTCCCCTGAGGAGGGATTGTTGTGTTTTGGGACCATGGTAATTCTTGTTAGATAATTCGATAGCCTCCCTGTTTTAGGATTGTTGAATCCCAAGATAAATGAGGGGTGGCCAGGATTCGGATTTGTTTAGTGTCGTGGTTGACACGTGTGGCAGGAATGCAATTGATTGTCTTGCATGTCCTCTGTGGAACTTGAGACCTTGTGGAGTCTCGATAGTGTGTTTGGACCAAGATGTGATTTCTTGGAACACACGGATGTAGACATCTTTGGAGATGTGTTTCGTGTTGATCGGGGCCTTGTTGTTGCCCAATCCGTGTTGCAAAGTGATGCAACTACTCCTTTGAGGGAGATGAATCTGGAAGGTGGAAGCCGGATGTAGTTTAGGTACACTGTTGTCTGCTAATGGTTTCCTTAGTAACAATGTATGTTTAACATCGTAGGCTAAATCGTGGAGATATCATCGGGGCGGTATCTACTTTAGAATCGTAATGATTCTTTTGGTTAGCAATTATGGTTGGCTGACTGCTTTGAAACGGTTGGCATTGGGATATGCTGACGTTCTGTTGGGATCGTAACGGTTTGGGAGGTTATCCCATTCCAGGTTTCGGTGCGAGGTTGGTGTCCTCGCGGTTGGCGTGTCGTTCATGATGTGTTCATGATTCGACGATGGAGTCCGTTTGGATTTTGTAATCTCGGCAACACGTGGAGTGCGCCGTGCAAATTTCGAGGACAAAATTTTATTAGTGGGGGATAATTGTGATGTCCGGGAATTACTGGTGTTAATCCCGGTGTAGTAATAATCCTTAATGGATTTTTAATTGTGGCAATTATGAGTTAATTGCGGTTTGGGACTCCCGGGGGTTTTAAATCCCGTATTTGGAGTCATTGGATCCAAAGGATGAGATTGTATTCTCGTCGTGGGGATAACATTGGATTTGGTTTTTGGTGGAATTTGGGGTCCGGAGTACTTTGTACTGGGACTGTGGATGGAATTTGAGTTGGAGAGATAATTATTGAAAATAGATGATATTTAATGAATCATGATGTATTTGTGGAGGAGTCAGTATTTTGGAGCTTTGGAGCTATATATATACCAAATGGGCTCGGTATTCCGTCATTATACGGAATCTATCCTCCCTCTCCTCTCCCTCATGCCACTCTCTAACCCCAAACCCTTCCCCTTTCCCTTTGATGAGCAAAATCGATGGAGGCTCATCCTAGGAGCCGGATTTCTCGAAGATAATAAGGTATTATTCATCCCCTCGCATTTATCTTCGTTTTGATAGTGGTTTTGTGGTGTTTGGGAAGGATTTGTGTTGGGTTTAAAGAAATGGTTTTTAAAGAATTTGGGTTGGTTGGTTTGAGGAGTTTTTATGGTGTTTATTATGAGGTTGAATGTTGTATGGGGTGTGAAGATTGTTGTTGGGCAAAATTTTGCAAGAAAAAATGTCATTTTTGGCTTTTACATGTCGAGGTGATTGATCCCTAGGGCAGGGCGATCGATCGCCGCGACGTTATTGGAATTTTCACGAAGATGAACAGTGAGGCGATCGACCGCCTCAAAATAGGCGATCGACGCCATGAGGCAGTAGCCAAAATCACCGAGAGGCGACCGATCGCCTGGAAATGGGGCGATCGATCGCCCAGGCCATTTGCGAGGTGACCGATCGCCTAAGATGAAGCGATCGATCGCCGCCCGTAGGATATTATTTTTTTGGAATTTTGGAAAAATGTCGGGATTTTGGAATCGGGGTTTGAGTAGCCCGTTTCCGGGGCAATGTCTACATCCCAATGGGAATGCTATACTTTTAGAATGGATTGGTTGGAGCCAAAGTTTAAATAAAACAGAATTCTCGGTTGGATTCTTTTGGCTATCTTTTAAACTTGTAAATTGGTATATTTTGGGTATTATGCATGCTTAGCCGGGGGGCTTTTATTTTTGGTAATCGTCATGGTTAGACGATGTAAGGACCCCCGTGCCCTTAACTCGTTATTAGTGTATTAATCCATACAATTAGTGCATATAATCATGCTATCATGGGGAAAAGCCATGTGCAAGTGCAACACCATATAGTATCCAGAAACTTTCTTGCATTCTATCCGCATAACATTCAAATTCCCCATCCAAGATTATTTATATTACATGCACCTTTATAATACACCAACATGCTCTCAGTTCATTTGGCAATTCCGTATTTAATTGCATGCAAACCATGAATGAATAGAGAAGAGCCGTAGCCCATTTATACATTTCATATACACGTAAGATGTACTCACATAAGAGCACCCAATGAACACGCGTGTATCTAATGTATAAAACACTCTACCGGATACCGTGACGGGCACTTCAATCCTGGAAGTACCTCCCAAGCACAGCTCGATCTCAACTCTGGATCTATGCACTTGTTCAACCAGCTCTGATACCACTAATGTAAGGACCCTAGTTCCTTAAGTACGGATTAAAGGCATAATTAGAGCTAACATAAATTATCAGAGTAAAAAGATCGTGTTGAGACTATGAGCTTGAAGAATTACATGCCAAAATAAGGACTATCAAGTGGATTAGTTACATCCCCAATCGAATGAATGTTTTCACTATAGCTTTACACTACTGCTAAAGTAGACACTATACAAAAGTAATCCCGTCCTTCATCTATCAAGAGTGTTCTTCACAAGCTCACCACCTCAACCCGCTTTAGCCCATTTCTATCATGCCAAAATGTACCTACAAGGACAACACCCAAAACATGAGCATTAAATTATTCATATCCAACACAATATGAATATAAGGCGTAAATGCATAAATCATAATAAAACACTTCCTGTTTTTTTTTCCATGCATTTTAAACGCTTCCTGTTTGGTTGTCCCTATACCATAACTCATGAGTTTAATCAAATAGATTATTTAATGGTCCACACATGTCATGACATAATACCATTTCATCATCCCCAATTACCAATCAACAATCCCTAGTCTGTTCATCACACTGTATTTTAATGCCCCTCGCTTTTCATATAGGCGGCATAGAATAACCTCGCTTCAATGGACATGCGGCGCTCCCACCCCTCGCTTCACATTGAGCGGCAAATATTCTTTCCTCGCCTCATATGACAACCACGCTTCAAAGTGACATGCGGCGCTCCCACCCCTCGCTTCACATTGAGCGGCACCAAACAAATAGCGGCAAGCATTAAAATCATCAAAGGATGACCAAGACTCATGGGATATGCACCAACAATCATCATATGCATATATATTCATCATGCATAAATTCCACATGTATTTGCATCCACAATGCACATTTCCACATATACTCGCATCCACAATGCATAATCAATGAGTATAATAGATACATGTACTGTTGGGTGCCCGTACGTCCTCTACGTACCTTTCCAAAAGTAGGATGTGGTAGGTCTTCACTTCCTTGGCTGTGTTGCCACCTGGGATGGTTCTACACATTCACACAAATCAATATTAGAACCCAATAATAGTCCGATACCAAAAATCCTACAAAATAACCAAAAATGTCATATTTTGTGACTCGCGATCGATCGCTGCGAAGGGCTGATCGATCGCGAAATCACACTGCCCGAACCTCAAATTTTATTCCTTCGGCGATCGATCGCCACCCTTGGTGCGATCGATCGCCACCCTTGGTGCGATCGATCGCCATCCTCGCCGATCGATCGCCCAAGTGTGGCGATCGATCGCCAAAAGCTTCTGGAGCACACTGCCGGCTCGCGATCGATCGCCAAAAACGGGCGATCGATCGTCGAGTGTGATGCCCCGAAATTAATTAATGGCAATTTGGACATTAATTATGTTTATATGATGAATTATTGCAATGATTAAGTTATGTGTGGAAAATGAAGTATTAACATGATTTAATGGTGTTGATTTTAATTATGAGGAAGGAGTAGATTTAATGAAGTTAGTAGCATTTTTATAAATGCTTTTGAAATACCATGTTAGTGTATTTTATACATCATGTTAAGTGTTGGGGTATAATTTAACTAAACCCATATAATCCCCACTACCCCACATTTTTACTCACTTTCCCCTTTATACTCTAAATTCCCAAAATCACTTTCCCAAACCCTTTTCCCCTCATTTTCGAGTTTGGCCCAAAGGTGGGAAGGAAGTTCTTACAAAAGCTTCACTCTTGTGATTCTTGGTAAGATTTAAGACCTATGATGTGTATATATCACTCCTTGATGCTTTTGTAAAGTTTTATTTGAGTTTGGTATAGTTTTGAAGGGTTTTGAAATGGGTTGTTGGGGTTGGTATTATTTTGTTGGGTGTTGAACTTATGAGTATATGAGGATGTTTATTGAAGGTTTTTAGTGGTTTTATATGGTTGATGTTTTAATGTTTGAGTTTGTTTGAGTTGGGGAAGGAGAAGGATGAATAGTGCCCGAAAATCGGACATACAGGACTCGACGATCGATCGGCGCCTTCCGCGATCGATCGCGAGCTACGGGGGTGAAGGCAGTAGCCTTCCGCGATCGATCGCGAGTTTGGCGCGATCGATCGGCGAGGTCGCGATCGATCGGCGCAAACTCGACGATCGATCGCGAGTTAAAATATTTTGTTGGACGAGGCAGTGTAGTCTCGCGATCGATCGGGGCCATATGAAGATCGATCGCGAGACACCAAAAGTGGTGTTTTTGATTATTTTGTGGGATTTTTGAATATTGGACTATGATTAGCTTCTAATATTGATTTGTATGGTTGTGTAGAACCATCACAGGTACCCACGACCTCGAGGAGATAAAGTGCTACAACTTCACCACATTTTGAAAAGGTACGTAAGAAATGTACAGGCATCAAACGGTAACATATTCCTAAACTATGACTATGCATTGATTGCATAAGTATTTATGATGATGATTGTGATGCATAAGTTTATGATGATAATGTTGTGATAAATGAAGATGATGTGATGTTACGATGACAATTATGATACGATGATGATGTTCGTAGATGATGATGCTTATAAGACGATAAAGTATGTTTAACTATGCTATTTAGAATGGTTGAATGTCCGGTGGCTATTATGGGCAAGCGAGGAAGGTACTTGCCGCTCACATAACTAAGCGAGGGGGTACATCCGCTATCAAGGTGTAGCGAGGGGTATCATCCGCTAAGAGAGGGGGTACATCCGCTATCAAGGCGTAGCGAGGGGTATCATCCGCTGAACAAAGAGATACATCCGCTATCAAGGCGTAGCGATGGGTATCACATGATGTGTTGTGTCGAGCGAGGGGGCCAAATGTGCCGCTGTCATAATAGAACCCGGACAGTCCCATTTCTAATGGATATAGTTTGTTGTGAGCATATATGTGAAGCATGATTTTAAGCATTTATATCAAGAACTAATGATCATATGCATAACTATGATACAGGGACAACCAAAGAGGATTAATACGATTAACCAGGAAGTATACGTTACCAATTATTTCTATGCATTTATTTATATGCCATTAACTTATGATGCTAGTAACGATGTACATGCTCATGATGGGTTGTTCCTGTAGGTACACTTTTGGACCAAGACTAAGGGTCGGGTTGAGATAGTGAGCTATAGGAGCATAAAAGAAAATAGATTACAGGATTTCTTTTTGGATAGTTTCTACTCTAGAAGTAGTATAATTTCTATCGACATACTTCATTTTGAGGATGTAATTAATTTACCTTTTGAAATTCATTCTTGGCATGTAATCTGATTAGCTCAAACTGCAACCGGAACTCTAAGATGTCATTAATGCGTGTTTAGTCCATAATTTGTGTATTAAGATGATGTTAAGGTAGGAAGACCCTACATCGAGTCCTGTACTTCAAAAAATCGCCATTTTTGCCCAAAACTCCTTTCTAATCCATACCAACTTCCTTACCATCAAACCAACAACATCAAACACAATATAACCTTCAAAATACACCTTAAACATCCCAAAAACCCAACATTCAACCAAAATAACACCAACCCAAAACAACCCATTTCAAAACCCTTCAAAACCATTTCAAACTCAATCCAAACACAAAGAAAATAATAGGGAGGTATCCATACCTCTTGGGGACTCCAAATCTCCCAACAAACTCCACAAATCAAACTTTTGGAAGGATTTCTCTTCACCTCTTTGCTCAAACTCGAAAATGGAAGAGAAGGAGGGTTTGGGTGGTTGATTTTGGGGAAAGTTGAAAAGTGATGGTATTGTGGGGGTTTGGGTGTAATAAATGGGTTATTAAAAAATCAATTGCACTCCACAATTACCATGGTGTATAAAACACCCCAACATGATATTTTAAAAGCATTGTACTAAAATGCACCAAAATGCTAATTAAACTCATGCTTTCCAATTAATTGACAACCATAACAAATAAATCATGCTAATACTCAATTCTCCCAACATGCCCAACATGCACCCTGAAATGCACTCCCGGGTCACTCTTTCCATGTGACCATGCATTTCATCAAGATAATTAAATCCAGCCCATAAGTCAATTATCACCATAATTAATCATATAAACATAATTAATGCCCAAATTGCAATTAATTATTTCGGGGATATCACAATAATCATGATGTATTTGTGGAAGTATTGGTGTGTTGGGGTATTTTTGCTATATATACCCGTTGGACTCGAGATTCCGTCATTTGGCACGGAATCACTTCTCTCCCTCTCCTCTCCCCCTCTTATCGTGTAACCCCCCTTTCCCTAACCCTCATCTTTTCTCTTTGGAGAAAAATGGCAGGAGGCTCGATTTAGGAGTCGTATTCTTTGAAGATAAGT
Source organism: Haberlea rhodopensis (assembly GCA_907163345.1). Lineage (NCBI taxonomy): Eukaryota > Viridiplantae > Streptophyta > Magnoliopsida > Lamiales > Gesneriaceae > Haberlea > Haberlea rhodopensis. The sequence continues at coordinate 120,461 of CAJQUN010000228.1, forward strand.
TGGTAATCTCCTTCCCCTCGCTTTTATCATCGTTTGGATTGTGATTTTGTTGGTTTTGGTTAAGTTTTGGGTTTAGTTTGATTTGGGTGATTTTTGGTAAAAATCATAAAATCTTTTGGGTTTGTTTTATTTTGGGTTGAGCACCCTTGTTGGAGGTCCTTGTGTGTGGATTTGTTGTGGTTTTGAGTTGGGAGGAGTTGGGGTATGATTTGTGGAGGTTTCAAGCTTTCAAAAATGGTGTTTTTCGAGTTGCAGGTCGCGGCGATCGATCGCCAGTTTTTGGCGATCGATCGCGCGCAAGCAGTAGGCTTTTCAGCAAGGTGGCGATCGATCGCTACTTTTGGGCGATTGATCGCCTCACGCCAGTAAGGTCTGGCGATCGATCGCTATATCGAGCGATCCCGAGGGGCTAGCGATCGATCGCATCGCCAGCAAGGTTTTGTTGGTTTTCTTGGCTTTTTCGTGGGATTTTGGATTCGCGACTTAAATGGTCGGGTTCCGGGGCAATGTTCACATTCCAATGGGAATGTTAGACTTTTAAAATGGTTTGGTTGGAGCCAAGTTAAATTAAACGGAACTCTCGGTTGAGTTTTTGGCTATCTTTTAAACTTGTAAAATGGTTTACTTTGGGTGTTATGCATGCTTAGCCGGGTGGCTTTTATTTTGGTAATCGTCATGGATAGACGATATGTTTGGGAGTTTTGAACGTGCTTGGGCACGTGGTTGCATGATTATGCTTGATTTTGAGTTGTTTATGTGTTTTAGCACCTATTTCTCGAGGCATGGAACTCAAGCAAGGTTTGGCTTGGACTACGGAAACTTAAGGTACGTATGAAGTACGAGCATGGCCTATTATAATGTTGCAACTGTAAAATGCATGGTATGTGATAATTGTATTAAATGGGCATTGGAACACATGGTCTGTGATAATTGCATTATACAGACATTGAAATATGTGACATGTGGTAATTGTATCGAATAGGTATTGAAATGCATGGTGCATGATACTTGCTATAAATGGATAACGATATGCATGGTAAATGGTATTCGCCTCAAATGGATTATACATTGGGAACCATATGTGCCGCCATTGAGCGAGCAATGATTTGGAATGCTGTCGCCGTTGAGCGACCATCGGTTATGATGCCGCTATTGTTGAGCGTGCGTGGGGTTTAAAATGCCGCTATTGTGGAGAGAGCAATGAAATAGGAATATGAAATCATTGTTTAGATATATGTGAGATCCATGGTCTTTTATATAACGATTTTACCATATTAAGTATGGAACTGGCATAATAGAACGGTATTAGTTAATCTAAGTGGCGATTAACTGGCTTTGAGAATTTGATGAGTTTGATTGTTTTGAGAACAGGGACAATACAGGGGGATCCCGGATGAGGGTATTATCATCCAGGTAGTATCTTTTACATTATGGCATTTATATTCTGTATTTGAAATGCAATGTTATGATTATTGGATTGGTGGTATTGGTATGCTCACCCCGTGTGGGGGCTGTCTCTGTTGGGGCAGGTGTTACAGGTGTAGCAGCAGCTTTGGAGTCGAGCTCGGGCTGTTGATTGAGGTACTTCCAGGATCGAGGTACCAGAGCTGGTTGAACAAGTGCATAGATCCAGAGTTGAGATCGAGCTGTGCTTGGGAGGTACTTCCAGGATTGAAGTGCCAGTCACGGTATCCGGTAGAGTGTTTTATACATTAGATACACGCGTGTTCGTTGGGTGCTCTTATGTGAGTACATCTTATGTGTTTATGGAATGTATAAATGGGCTACGGCTCTTCTCTATTCATTCATGGTTTGTATGCAATTAAATACGGAATCGCCAAATGAACTGAGAGCATGTTAGTGTATTATAAAGGTGCATGTAATATAAATAATCTTGGTTGGGGAATTTGAATGTTATGCGGATAGAATGCAAGAAATTTTCTGGATAGTATATGGTGTTGCACTTGCACAAGGCTTTTCCCCATGATAGCATGATTATATGCACTAATTGTATGGATTAATACACTAATAACGAGTTAAGGGCACGGGGGTCCTTACAGACGATAGGGTTGGAAATTATGAACGTGCTTGGGCACGTGATTGCATGCCTATGTTTAATTGGGAGTTAATTGCATGTTAGCACTTAACTCATCGGGTCATGGGACTCAGGCAAGGTTGGACTCGGACTACGACATCATAAGGTACGTATGACGTACGAGCATAGCCCTTTATTATAATTGCTATTGTGAGTGCATGGTACGCTATATTGCAATAAATGTATATTGGATTGCATGGTTTATGGTAATCACTATGAATGGACATATATACATTGGGAATTATATGGTGCCGCTTTTGAGCGAGCAATGATTGGGATGTCGTCGCTTTCGAGCTAACATCAGTTATGACGCCACTGCTGTTGAGCATGCGTGAGAATGAAATGCCGCTATTGTAGAGCGAGCAATGAGATAGAACTATGGAACCATAGATGAGATAAATGAGATAATTGTAATCATTGTTTAATGATTTGATATTATGGTTATGTTATCGGTATATAGCATATGGATTCGTTAATCAATGTAATGATTAACTGGCATTTGAGAATTTGATGATTTTCAGTTGTTTTGAGAACAGGGACAGTACAGAGAATCCCGGATGAGAATGATACCATCCAGGGAGTATATTTTGTATTTCATAGCATTTACATTGTTGTAAATTATGAATTGTATTATTATGATTGTTGAATTTGGGATATTGGTATGCTCACCCCGTGTGGGGCTGTCTCTGTTGGGGCAGGTTATTAGGTACATCGATGGCTTGGACTTGAGCTCAAGCTTTGGATTTGAGGTGATTCCAGAGGTCGGAGTACCAGAGACGGTATTGAGCACGACGTTTTATACATTTGATACACATAGACTTATTCGATGCTCGCATGTGAGCACTATTATGTGTATATGGTACGTATAAAAAGGCGAGGGCCTTTCTCTCTTCATTTATGAATAGCATGCAATTATCCATTGAATTGACGACATGTTAGTGTATTATATTGGTGCATGAGATTTATGTGGTCATGATTGGTGAAACTGGACATTATATTGAATAATGTAAAGATTTTTCATATATATGCATGATTGGCTATGATGATAAGTGGTTTCTCCCCTACATGTATGATTGTATGCACTAATGGCATGGATTAATACACTAATAATGGGTTAAGGGCACGGGGGTCCTTACAAGTTAGGGTTGACCGACCGCTTTTGGGTGGTTACCATCGGGGTCTGCTGACGTTCTTTTGAGATGGTGATGATCTGGGAGATTTACCCCATTCCAAGTTTTGGTGCGAGGTCGGTGTCCTCGCGGTTGGGATGTCGTTCATGATATGCTCATGACTCGACGATGATGATCCGTTTGGATTGTGTGGTCTCGACGTTACGTGGAGTACGCCTGTGCAAATTTCGAGGATGAAATTTTATTAGTGGGGGATAATTGTGATGCCCGGGAATTGTGATAACCTCGAAATAAATAATTGCAATTTGGGCATTATTTATGTTTATGTGATTAATTATGGTGATAATTAAATTATGTGTTGGAATTAATTATCTTGGCGAAATGCTTAGTCACATGGTAGGCGTGACCGGGTAATGCATTTCGGGGTGCATGTAAAGCATGTTGGGAATTTGGGTGCTAGCATGGTTAATTATGATGGTTGATAATTACTTGGAAAGCATGTATTTTAATTGAGATATTGGTGCTTTTGGGGAAATGCTTTTAAATACCATGTTGGTGTATTTTATACATCATGCTAATAATTGAGGTACATGTTTTTAATTAACCCCCACCTTTATACCCCACTACCCCCACTTTACCTTTCACTTTTTCAACAATCCCCAAATCACTCTCCCAAACCCTACCCTCAACCCATTTTCGAAATTGGCATAAAGAAGGAGGAGAAATCTTCACAAAAGCTTGGTTTGTGAGATTTTTAGTGAGATTTGGAGTCCATTAGAGGTATGGAACCCTCCTTGATGTTTTAATGGTGCTTGGTTTTGATTTGAGTTGGTATTTGTTGTTTTGAAATGGGTTTGTGTTGGGTTGGTATTGGTTTTGGTTGGGTGTTAGATTTTTGGTTGTTTAAAGGTGTATGTTGAAGGTTTATGTTGTTTTTATGTTATGGGTTTGTTGGTATTTGTGTTGGTGTAAATGGGGAAGAAAATATGGTGCAAATGGTGGTTTTCGAAGTGCAAGGAGCGGCGATCGATCGTCTTTTTCTGGCGATCGATCGCAATCATACAGTACGCTCCAATAGCGTTTGGCGATCGATCGCCACTTTTTGGCGATCGATCGGCGAGGCTGGCGATCGATCGCCCCAAAAGTGGCGATCGATCGCCGACTGCAGAAAAATTCATACTCGGGCAGTGTGATCTCGCGATCGATCGGGGCCTTGCGGTGATCGATCGCGAGACACCAAATGTGTGTTTTTGGTTATTTTTTGTGGGATTTTTGGTATTGGACTATTATTGGGTTCTAATATTGGTTGTGTGTGTAAGGACCCCCGTGCCCTTAACCCACAATTAGTGCATTAAGCCATGCACTTGGTACATTCAATCACTTGTAAAGGGAAACTACATGTAAACGTGGCACACAATACCACCTATAAAATTTTCTTGCTTCATCTATTCCATTCCATGCAATATCCGATTTCCCAAATTAAGACCATTCAACACATCATGCACCTATGGAATACACTAATCACAATCTCAATTCATCTAGCAATTCCCTAGTTGATTGCTCACACATATAATGAAAAGAGAAAGGCTCACGCCTCTTTATACAACACATATACACATAATTATTGCTCACACACGAGCATCGAATAAACCTATGTGTACGTAATGTATAAAAAGGGCATACACAATATCCAGCTCCACATGAGCTCCGATGTCTCGATCCTGGAATCACCTCCAATTCATAGCTCGATCACAACTCCAGAGCTACCATTGTACCTGTTACACCTGCCCCAACAGAGACAGCCCCCCACAAGGGGTGAGCATACCAATACCACCAAACCAATAATCACAATTATATAATTCATAAATTACAACAATATAATTGCCAAGAATTTAAATGATTCTCCCTAGATGGCATCATCCTCATCCGGGATCCCACTGTATTGTCCCTGTTCTCAAAACAACCAAAATCATCAAATTCCAAATATCCAGTTAATCATTACACTGATTAACTATATCCCTAATCCAATTCAATATCAATAGAGGAATAAAATACAGATATCCTATATCTAGCCAGAGATCACACTTCCTCGCCCACTCAAAAGTAGTGGCATAACTTACCGATGTTCGCTCCATAGCGACCACATCCCGACAATTGCTCGCTCCAAAGCGGCACCAAACATTACATAAGACCAATCAACATCACACAACCCAGTCCCGTTTCCATTAACCAATTTATGCAAGACACAATATACTAAGCATCGACTAATAACCCTTACCATTCATCTATCTCATGCACAATAATTGCAATAATATAATTAAGGTCATGCTCGTACGTTACACGTACCTTAAGTTTCCATAGTCCAAGCCAAACCTTTCTTGAGTTTCATGCCTCGAGAAATATGTGCTAAAACAGATAAACAACTCACAATCAAGTATAAGCATGCAATCACGTGCCCACGCACGTTTGCAACCTCAAAACCCATCGTCAAACCATGACGATTACCAAAATAAAAGCCCCCGGCTAGGCATGCATAATACCCAAAAATAACATTTTACAAGTTTTTAAAGGTAGCCAAAAACTCAACCCAAAATCCCGTTTTATTTAACTTGGCTCCAACCAATCCATTAAAAAGTCTAGCATTCCCATTGGAATGTAAACATTGCCCCGGAAGTCGACCATTTAAGTTGCAAATCCAAAATCCCACGAAAAAGCCAAGAAAACTAAAATCACCTGCTGGCGATCGATCGCTATACCGGGTGATCGATAGCTAGCCCCTTGGCGATCGATCGCCAGACCTTACTTGCGCGAGGCGATCGATCGCTCAAAAGTAGCGATCGATCGCTACCATGCTGAAAAGCCTACTGCCAGTGGGCGATCGATTGCTCGCCACAGGCGATCGATCGGCACGACCTGCAACACAAAAAATCACCATTTCAAAAGCTTAAAACCTCCACAAATCACACCCCAACTCCTTCCAACCCAAACCAACAATAATATTACACCATAGGACCTCCAACAAGGGTTAAAAACCCATTTTAAAACAAAACCAAAAGATTTCAAGATTTTTACAAAATCTCCCAAAACCAACCCAAATTCAAAACTCAACCAAACCCATCAAAAATACAATCAAATCAAAGCTAAAAGAGAGGAGAATGAGATTACCAGCTTTTCTTCAAGAAATCCGGCCCCTAAATCGTGTTCCCAACGATTTAGTTGAAGGGGAAATGAGGGGAAGGGTTTTGGGGTAAAGTGGGGAGAGAAAAGGGGAAGAGAGCGATGAGAGAGAGATGATTCCAGGAAAAATGACGGAATCCCGAGTCCATCTGGTATATATAGCAAAAATGCTCCAAAATAACAATACCCTCACAAATACATAATGATTCATTAAAATCATCTGTTTTAAAAAACTCTATCTCCAACATCAAATCCCCATACCACCCCCAACATAAAGCACCCCGGACTCCAAGTCCCCCAAAACCTCAATTAATTCCTAATTGCCACAATTAAAAATCCATAAAGGATTATTACCACACCAGGATTAACACCATTAATCCCCGGGCATCACAGTTTGAATGTGTAGAACCATCCCATGTGGCGACACAGCCAAGGAAGTGAAGTCCTATCACATCCTACTTTTGGAAAGGTACGTAAAGAGACGTACGGGCACCCAACGGTACATGTATCTATTATACTCATTGATTATGCATTGTGGATGCGAGTATATATGGAATTGTGCATTGTGGATGCAAATACATGTTAATTATGCATTATGATTACATATGTATATGATGATTGTTTGGTGCACATCCCATGAGTCATGGTTATATAGAGTGATGATTTTAATGCTTTGCCGCTGTCACTAGAAGCGATGATAGAATACCTGCCGCTGTCACTTGAAGAGATGATAGAATACTTGCCGCTGTCATATTGTAGCGAGGAAAGAATATTTGCCGCCAAATGTTGAAGCGAGGGTATTGCCGCATGTCGCATTTGCCCGAGGTTATTCAATGCCGCTAATATGTCGAAGCGAGGGGTATTAGTGCCGCTGTCATGACAAGCGAGGTGCATTAAAATACACTATTATAACAGACTAGGGATTGATGATTGGTGATAATGAAATGGTGTTATGTCATGACATGTGTAGAACCATTAAATAATCTATTGATTATACTCATGAGTTATGGTACAGGGACAACCAAAAATGGAGTGTTTAAAATGCATGGGAAAACAGGAAGTGTTTTATTACGGTTTATGCATTTACGCCTAATATTCATATTGTGTTGAATATGGATTATTATATGCTCATGTTTTGGGGGGTTGTCCTTGTAGGTACATTTTGGCATGATAAGGGGGTTAAGGCGGGTTGAGGCGGTGAGCTTGTGAAGAACGCTTTTCATAAGGAAGGACAGGATTATTTTGTATAGTGTCTACTCTAGGAGTAGTGTAAGGCTATAGTGATAACACTCATTTGTTAGAGAATGTAATTAATCCATTTGATAGTCCTTAACTTGGCATGTAATTCTTAAGGCTCAAGGTCTCAACACGAACTTTTATACTCTGATAATGTATATTAGCTCTAATTATGCCTTTAATCCGCACTTAAGGAACTAGGGTCCTTACGTTAGTGGTATCAGAGCAGTGGTTAGAGAACCCGGGAACGAGTGAAGGGTAGCCTTAGCATGGTTGGCTAGGTGGTTACATTTGGGCATGTTTATGCATGTGGTGCATACTGGTGTATAAAATTGCTATACTAACATGCTTATTATCATTCCTGTTATCTAACGGTATATCATATGTATTGTTTTGGAATTGTTGTTAACCCTTGTGTTACAGTATGGCGGCTATGAACTTGGGGAACCTCAATGAAGAGGTAGGTGATGTTGGAAGTGTTAATGCAAGTATTGGTGAGACAAATCCTTTACCTCCACCGGTTGTGGGTGTAGAACCGGTAGCTCAGCTGTTACTACCCGGGGAACTTAGTTTGACTCAATCCTGACTTTCCACCCGCCCTGATTTGAGGGGACAGAGACGAGTAGACCCGACCCCGGTTCAGAACCGCCGGTTAGACGGTTCAAAAAACATCGACCCTTAACCTTAACCTTCCTTGACGATTCCGGTTACGGTTCATGAACCGCCGGTTACGGTTACGGTTAACCAACGGTTACGGTTACGGTTTGACCCTTACTTTTTAAACAAAATTAAAAATATTATTAAAATTTGAAATAAAGTGTAAAATGTGTTTGAATGTGTTTTCATCCATGGATTAAATATAAAATAACATGAAATAAATTCAAGCTCAGATAATTAAAATGTGTAAGATATATTTGTTTGGTTAATATATATATAAATTATAACACTATATTTAGATCAACAAGGCTCTTATAGCGTAGTGGTTGAACCTAATTATTCAATTTGGAGGTCATGAGTTCCAATCTACACCATAACATATATTTTAAATTTAAAAATGTAAAAAAAATTAAAATAACCCTTGATCCGCCGGTTAACCGACGGTTCACGGGTTAGAAAAATTATGACCCTTAACCGGCCCTTCTATAGACGGGCCGGTTACGGGTCCGACCCTTCGAACCGTTGACCCGGTTAACCGGCCCGTTGACCACGGGCCGGTTCCGGGCCGGTTCAGGGTCGATGTTGACCCTTGGTCGGGTCTAGAGACGGGAGAGGAAGCTGAGGAGTGGCTTGAGAGACTGGAACAGATATTTGTGTCCGCTCCTTGTGCTAGGACGGCATGGCTGAGGTTGGCGGAGTTCCAACTAGCAAAGAAACCTTCCATGTGGTGGAAGACGACGGTGATGGAATTGAGGGCTCAGGGTATGTTGATTGATTGGACTCTCTTCAGAACCCGGTTTCTGAACCGGTATTTTTCTGCTGCTACAAGACAGATAAAGGAGGATGAGTTCACAAACTTGAAGCAAGGAGGCATGACTGTATCAGACGATGCCATGCACTATTCTTCACTGTTGAGGTATGTCCCTCATATTGCCACAAACGAACATGCAAAGATGAGGCACTTCTTGAAGGGGTTGCGGCCGGAGCTGTTTGACCGGGTTAACACCAACAACCCCACTTCTTTCGATGATGCTCTTACTAGAGCAGAACTGACAGAGATTGGAGTTGGGGCCTATGCTAATGTTGTACCCCGACATGTGCCACCGCAGAGGCAAGTTACTGATAGCTTAAGGCCACGAGGGGAGTCATTTAAGCCTCGTGGTGCTTCTTCATCCTCTCGGTTCAGTGGGATGAAATCTTTTAACCGGAAACAGGAGAATAGGAAGAGCAATCTATTGGCCAACCGGGGAGCCATGCAAGTGAATAGAATGGGGGAAACTGTTGGGATATGCCCTAAGACAAGTCATTAGATGATTGTTTAAGACATACAATGTTTATGGTTTTATGAATGGCAATTCATTGTTATATATTATTCTTTTAACTGTGCATTGTGAATTAATATATATGTTAATGTCCTTAGAATAATATTGTATTATTCTTAAAGATGTTCCTAGTCAAGTATTATCATGAAAGGGATAATGATAATACGTAGAGACTAGTATGTGTTGATCGATGAATTGTTCATTGATATGAGATATCAAATCAACATAAGGGTACATGTTAGAGAACGATGTACTGAACAGACCCACCATGAGAATGCAACATGGATAGTATATGATCGTCATATGCAATTCTCATAGTGATAATAATGTATGTAATCCTTACGACTTGTGATCATCAGAGATCCCAACATAAGGAGTTATGTATCTTGATATCGTCAAACGTTACCCGTAACAGGGTAATCTATAAAGGCGACTATTGGATACACTACGAATTATGTAGAGGGATGTTGACTGATCGAGATAGGATTTGTCCCTCCTATATAACAGGAGATGTGTTTGGCCCTTGATCAAGTGAGAACTAAAATGCATGGCCATGCTCGAATGAGTCGATATGAGATATCGAGCTTATTCGTTTATTCTAGTTCTACTTGGGGATCAAGAAATAAAGATTGGATATACGAGTATGACTATTCCATGACTCGTGTTCAATCTAAACACAAAGGACAAAGGGATTAAGTTACATGATTAATATTATCACAAGTTCTAAAGGTTATGTCGAGTCATTGACATTCTCGTAATTTGGGTAGCATCGATGTGTTGCTAGATACCGCTCAATGCTTGCGACATAAAATGAGATTTTATGTCACTGCCAACATTACGAGATCCTATCGGGTCGCACAAAAGATTAAATCGAGAAGGGAAATTAAATTCATTGGATGAATTAATTAATTAAGAAGAGTCTTAATTAAGTGATTAAAAGGTTTTAATTAAATCATGGGTTTGGGCCCATAAGACTTTAAGAAAGTCTTGAACCTTAATTAAAAGCCTTTTAATATAAATACAAGGTTATGATAAATTGTAAGACACAACTTCATATCATACTAACCTAAAACAAGGAAAAGCACACGGCCTCCAAAAACCACCAAAGTGCTCTCGGCTTCTCATCATAGCCGAGGAGAAAAGTGAGTTTTTGGGCGTGCCTTTTCGATTTAGAATCGAGTGTCTTTCTTGTTCCAGTTTAATAACTTGTCTAGCAACTTGTTATTGAACCATCCCTTCACCCGATTTGATCGTGTGGATACCGTTGAGGCAAAACTCATTGAGTTTTGCTATTGACTCGGAGAAGGCGTAGGACGTGGTGCTGCTCCGTGGATTCTGCTTCAAACACGCTACAAGGGTGAGACTCTTATGTATTCCTTAATCCGATATGATTACCTATGTATAGATCCGGTGTTAGTAATCCTAAAAATTTTATTCCGCTGCGTTGTTTGCTCTGTGGATTACTTACAGTGGTATCAGAGCCGTGTACAAGGCTCATATCGGATTTATGTGATTAAATTGTGTTAATCATATTAGAATTAATATTGCATGCTAATTGAAACTGTTTAAATTCATATATGATATGAAATTAATTTTAGTTTATGAAAATCATCGTAGTAATTGTATTTGATATAATTGGCGAATAAAACTATTTATTGAGCATCAAATTTTCGGCCACCACCATCACAAATGTCACCATGGCTAGCCACATGAGGGCTAGGGTTTTCGAACCCTTGGCTCGAGATGGCTTAGTCGTTGTGGCTAATAATTGTGCATGGAAGTGTCGAAAATTAATTAGGGTTTAGAACCCATTGGACGTGACGGCTAGCTCATGACGGCTAGGGTTTCGAACCCTAATAGCCGTGCATGGCTCGGCCATCATCGCCTTATTTTCTAAAGTTTTGATGCTTGGATGAGTTTTGAACTCCTTGACTCGATAATGGTTCACGCATGCATGGATTAGTAACTTTACCACATGAGAGCAAGGTTTTTCGAACCCTTAGCTCGAGATGGTTGAGCGAACCCCGTGCATGGCATGACCGTGACTCGTGGCTAACAAATTCCGGCGTTTAAAACAAGATGGCTCGATAAAATATCAAAAGGGTGCGAGGCGGCTAGGGTTGGAACCCTAGTGCCGCCGCCGCATGAGCCATGGCTCGGCCATGGGCTAGGGTTTCGAACCCTAGGCCCACTATTGGTCCAGCCGTGGGCTTTTTGGTTCGAACCATGGTGGTTCGTGTTTTAGTCGCTTTAGTTCGTGGCATGTGATGTCCCGAGCGTACGATAATTTTTCAAAAATTATTTTACAGTTTTAATTAGAATTAAATTTAAAATTTTTAGAATTTAATTAATTAAATGTTAATGCATGCTTTATGTGTTGTTTGAGCATGGTGCGTGGTTATAGCCCTTTGACCTATTAGATAGGATTTGTGGATGTTTGTAATTTATAATACGACCTGCGTGTCGTGCCTTTCTCTATTTCATTCTAAATGTAATCCCTCCCCTATGTTCCCCTCGAATGTGAATCGAGGAATTCTATATCTTGTAAATAGTGTAGTTTATTTTATTGATGGTGATCAATGAAGATGGAGCATCGTGCCGGGATGAGGAGGCCATTCACAAATTGGAGCCAAAGGAAGGTGCTTGTGAAGTTACCTTAGGTTGACGCATATGATTTTCTCATTGGCTTGAGAAAATCATTAGTAGGGGCTATAACCATGTCACGTTTAATTATGTATGTTGATGCATGATTTATCTTATGTTTTAGTTTGATAATAGTATTACACATATATGTAGATATGTATACAACTATATGTAGTGGACATATTTTAAATTATCAAATTAATCATGAGATCAATAAATCCCTCTAAAATATTAAGTTTTAGATGCCTTCCAAAATAAAAGTACTCGTCAATAACTTCGATTGTACATGTGTGGGTTTGCCAAAGCAAAGCACCGTGGCAATCTTAGTAAGGCGCGAAAGGATAAAAGTGATATCCGTTATACTTTAATTGGGTACGACTTAACTAGGTTATCTCAATAGGATTGGGAACCTAGAGGCATGGGTTGGATTTTAATTCATTTGATGAATTGAACAAAGTGTTGTTCGTCCAACTATCCAAGAATTATATGTGATGTAATTGACAAAGTGTTGTCTACCTAAATAACCGAGTCTTGGGCGATTAGCCAAAGCTAACTCAAGATTAAGTGAAATATGGATCTTGGCCCACTAAAGGTTTCGAGGGTTGATATTTTTCTAACAAAATAGTGGGAGTATCATTTAATATAAGACCATGTTAAATGATTTAAATCATAAACTTATTTTGCATATTTATATTGTAGATATCCATGGCAACTAACAACGTTACTAGCACTTTATCACTGCGATCGGTCCTTGAGAAGGACAAATTAAATGGGACGAATTTCCTAGACTGGCATAGGAACTTGAGGATAGTCCTCAAACAAGAAAAGAAACAATATGTCCTAGAGGAACCCTTACCCGCTGAGGAACCTCCCCTAACGGCTACAAGAACCGAAAAGGATGCTTACAAGAAGCATCAGAGTGACGCACTTGATGTTGGGTGCCTCATGCTTGCCACCATGAACTCTGAGCTTCAGAAGCAACATGAGGAAATGGAGGCGTTCGATATGATCGAACACTTAAAGCAGTTGTACCAACAGCAAGCTAGACAAGAGAGGTATGACGTCTCTAAAGCGTTATTCCAGTGCAGGATGGTAGAAGGAAGCTTAGTTGGAACTCATGTGCTCAAGATGATTGGGTACATTAAGAATCTGGACAAGCTAGGTTTTCCATTGGACCAAGAGTTGGCCACCGATGTGATCTTGCAATCGTTGCCTGAGAGCTTCAGTCAATTTGTAGTAAATTACAATATGACTGACATGGAAAAGACTCTACCACAGTTGCTTGGTATGTTGAGAACATATGAAGCAAATACTAAGAAGACTAAGGCCACAAATGTCCTTATTGTGAATAAGGGCAAAGGAAGGGCCAAAGCTAAAGGCAACAAGAAAGCAAAGAAGGTCTTTGCTAAATCTAAGCCAAAGTCTTCTGCACTAAAGCCAAAGGGAGGGATAGCAAAGGAAGGGAACTGTTTCCATTGCGGTGAGACCGGCCATTGGAAAAGAAACTGCAAAGTATATCTGGAGGATCTAAAGAAAGGAAGTGTGACTTCCGCTTCAGGTATTTTTGTTATAGAAGTCAATTTATCTACTTCTTCATCATGGGTATTAGATACTGGATGTGGATCTCACATTTGTGTAAATGTGCAGGATCTCAAAAGGAGTAGGACATTGGCGAAAGGTGAAGTTGATCTTCGAGTTGGAAATGGAGCAAGAGTTGCTGCATTAGCTATATGAGATTATCATTTAGCTTTACCTTCTGGTTTATCACTGATTTTGAAAGATTGTTATTTTGTGCCTTCTATTACTAAAAACATAATATCTATTTCTTGTTTGGACAAGTATGATTTTTCATTTATAATAAAGGACAATTATTGTTCTATTTATTTAAATGATATGTTTTATGCTAGTGCACAAATGGTGAATGGTCTTTATGTATTAAATCTTGATATGCCTATCTATAACATAAATACTAAAATGATTAAAAAATAATGATTGTAATCCGACTTATCTCTGGCACTGTCGCTTGGGCCACATAAACGAGAACCGCATATCTAAACTTCATAAGGATGGAGTATTAGATTCATTTGATTTTGAATCATATGAAACATGCGAATCTTGTTTAATGGGCAAGATGACAAAAGCCCCTTTCAAGGGACATGTTGAAAGGGCAAATGTTTTATTGGGACTAATACATAGTGATGTATGTGGACCAATAAGTACACAAGCTAGAGGTGGTTTTCAATACTTCGTTACATTTACTGATGACCTCAGTAGATATGGGTATGTGTACCTAATGAAACATAAACATGAAACCTTTGAATAGTTCAAAGATTTCAAGAATGAAGTACAAAACCAACTTGGCAAAAGTATCAAAATCCTTCGATCAGATCGAGGAGGTGAATACTTAAGCCAAGAGTTTCATGACTATCTAAAGGAGTGTGGGATAGTCCCACAACTCACTCCTCCGTATACTCCACAATGGAATGGTGTATCCGAGAGGAGAAATCGAACCTTGTTAGACATGGTTAGATCAATGATGAGTCATGCAGATCTTCCGATATCGTTTTGGGGACACGCTCTAGAAACAACGATTTTCTTACTGAACCGTGTTCCATCTAAATCAGTGGAAAAGACACCATATGAGATATGGACTGGGAAGCGTCCTAGTATGTCTTTTATGAAGATTTGGGGTTGTGAGGCTTTCGTTAGACGTCACGCCACTAACAAACTTGGACCCAAATCTGATAAGTGTTTATTTGTGGGGTATCCTAAGGAAACAAAAGGGTACTATTTCTATTATCCCACCGAGAACAAAGTAGTTGTTGCTCGGACTGGTGTATTTCTTGAAAGAGAATTTATTTCTAGAAAAACCAGTGGGAGAAAAATAGAACTTAGTGAAGTTCAACCACAAGAAAACACTGAACCTGAGATTGAGATGGAAACAGAGCAGGCACCACAAGCTGTTGTGGAAGAAGCACCTGCTCAAGAGACACAAGCCCAGCGTAGGTCTGTAAGAGTACACCGGGAGCCACAGAGATATGGATTTCTTGTGACTCAACAAGGTGACTTACTACTTATTGATGAGGATGAGCTGTCATCTTATCAACAAGCTATTATGGGCAATGATTCTGAGAAATGGCAAGAGGCCATGAAATCTGAGATGGAATCCATGTATGCAAACCAAGTATGGACTTTGGTTGATCCACCTGAAGGGGTACGACCCATAGGGTGCAAATGGATTTTCAAGAAAAAGACCGATATGGATGGTAACGTACAAACCTATAAAGGTCGGCTGGTTGCAAAAGGATTCAAACAAATTCATGGTATTGACTATGATGAAACCTTTTCACCAGTGGCCATGGTTAAATCCATAAGGATCTTACTTGCAATAGCTGCATTTCATGATTATGAAATCTGGCAGATGGATGTCAAAACAGCTTTCCTTAATGGAAATCTGCTCGAGGATGTGTACATGACACAGCCCGAGGGTTTTGTCGATCCAAAGGATGCTGGAAAGATATGCAAGCTACAACGATCCATTTATGGATTGAAGCAAGCTTCTCGGAGTTGGAATCTTTGGTTTGATGATGCAATCAAAGAGTTTGGTTTTATCAAAAAAAAAAAGATGAACCTTGTGTCTACAAGAAGGTCAGTGGGAGCGTAATCATTTTCCTAGTGTTGTATGTAGATGACATACTTCTTATTGGAAATGATATCCCTGCCTTGCAATCTGTAAAGAGTTGGCTAGGGAACTGCTTTTCGATGAAAGACTTAGGAGAAGCCACCTATGTATTAGGAATCAAGATCTATAGAGATAGATCAAGAAGGCTTCTTGGTCTAAGTCAAAG
Organism: Haberlea rhodopensis; assembly: GCA_907163345.1. Taxonomy (NCBI): domain Eukaryota; kingdom Viridiplantae; phylum Streptophyta; class Magnoliopsida; order Lamiales; family Gesneriaceae; genus Haberlea; species Haberlea rhodopensis. Next base: position 136,569 of record CAJQUN010000228.1, read on the forward strand.
TACATACATAGACAAGGTGCTTAAAAGGTTTAGCATGCAAGAATCCAAGAAAGGATTCGTGCCTATGACACATGGTATTTATCTCTCGAAGGAACAGTGTCCTTCAACACCAGATGAGAGACAACGCATGAGTAAGATTCCATACGCGTCAGCTATTGGATCTATCATGTATGCCATGATATGTACTCGTACCGATGTATCGTATGCTTTGAGCATGACGAGCAGATATCAAGTTGATCCAGGTGAAGGTCACTGGATTGCTGTCAAGAATATCCTAAAGTACTTGAGAAGGACTAAGGATACATTCTTGATTTATGGAGGTGAGGAAGAGTTCAATGTAATGGGTTACACTGATGCAAGCTTCCAAACCGACAAAGATGATTTTCGATCGCAATCTGGATATGTGTATTGCCTAAATGGAGGTGCTGTGAGCTGGAAGAGTTCAAAGCAAGAAACAGTAGCCGATTCTACAACGGAAGCTGAGTATATTGCTGCCTCGGATGCAGCAAAGGAAGCTGTTTGGATGAGGAAGTTCATTTCTGAACTTGGAGTGGTGCCTGGCATTAAAGATCCGATATAGCTCTATTGTGACAACAATGGAGCGATCGCATTGGCTAAGGAACCAAGATCTCACCAAAGATCCAAGCACATACTTAGGCGTTTCCATTTCATTCGAGAAATCGTTGAAAGGGGAGATGTTAAAATATGCAAAGTACCAATAGATGATAATGTATCTGACCCATTGACGAAGCCGCTGTCACAGCAGAAGCATGATCGTCATACTAGATCTCTAGGCATTAGGTATATGTCTGAGTGGTCTTAGTGCAAGTGGGAGATTTGTTGGGATATGCCCTAAGACAAGTCATTAGATGATTGTTTAAGACATACAATGTTTATGGTTTTATGAATGGCAATTCATTGTTATATATTATTCTTTTAACTGTGCATTGTGAATTAATATATATGTTAATGTCCTTAGAATAATATTGTATTATTCTTAAAGATGTTCCTAGTCAAGTATTATCATGAAAGGGATAATGATAATACGTAGAGACTAGTATGTGTTGATCGATGAATTGTTCATTGATATGAGATATCAAATCAACATATGGGTACATGTTAGAGAACGATGTACTGAACAGACCCACCATGAGAATGCAACATGGATAGTTATATGATCGTCATATGCAATTCTCATAGTGATAATAATGTATGTAATCCTTACGACTTGTGATCATCAGAGATCCCAACATAAGGAGTTATGTATCTTGATATCGTCAAACGTTACCCGTAACAGGGTAATCTATAAAGGCGACTATTGGATACACTACGAATTATGTAGAGGGATGTTGACTGATCGAGATAGGATTTGTCCCTCCTATATAACAGGAGATGTGTTTGGCCCTTGATCAAGTGAGAACTAAAATGCATGGCCATGCTCGAATGAGTCGATATGAGATGTCGAGCTTATTCGTTTATTCTAGTTCTACTTGGGGATCAAGAAATAAAGATTGGATATACGAGTATGACTATTCCATGACTCGTGTTCAATCTAAACACAAAGGACAAAGGGATTAAGTTACATGATTAATATTATCACAAGTTCTAAAGGTTATGTCGAGTCATTGACATTCTTGTAATTTGGGTAGCATTGATGTGTTGCTAGATACCGCTCAATGCTTGCGACATAAAATGAGATTTTATGTCACTGCCAACATTACAAGATCCTATCGGGTCGCACAAAAGATTAAATCGAGAAGGGAAATTAAATTCATTGGATGAATTAATTAATTAAGAAGAGTCTTAATTAAGTGATTAAAAGGTTTTAATTAAATCATGGGTTTGGGCCCATAAGACTTTAAGAAAGTCTTGAACCTTAATTAAAAGCCTTTTAATATAAATACAAGGTTATGATTTAATTGTAAGACACAACTTCATATCATACTAACCTAAAACAAGGAAAAGCACACGGCCTCCAAAAACCACCAAAGTGCTCTCGGCTTCTCATCATAGCCGAGGAGAAAAGTGAGTTTTTGGGCGTGCCTTTCGATTTAGAATCGAGTGTCTTTCTTGTTCCAGTTTAATAACTTGTCTAACAACTTGTTATTGAACCATCCCTTCACCCGATTTGATCGTGTGGATACCGTTGAGGCAAAACTCATTGAGTTTTGCTATTGACTCGGAGAAGGCGTAGGACGTGGTGCTGCTCCGTGGATTCTGCTTCAAACACGCTACAAGGGTGAGACTCTTATGTATTCCTTAATCCGATATGATTACCTATGTATAGATCCGGTGTTAGTAATCCTAAAAATTTTATTCCGCTGCGTTGTTTGCTCTGTGGATTACTTACAGAAACAAGGTGTGACAATTGTGGAGGGCCACACTCATCGATCAACTGCCCAGCTTGTTACAGTTGTAAGGCCCGTTATTAATTAAATACGCTTAACCTCGAGTTAGTAAACCCGGGTCATTAAAAAGCGAAGAATTCGAGATGAAGTGTTCCGGATCACAACACCTAATCATAATTAAGTTAAAATACAACAAATTATTAAATTGCATGCCATATTTTCGGCCAAGACATGCAAAATATATCACTTAAATTATAATTGAGACACATGGGTATATTGGGACATGAAATGACTTAAAAAAAAAAAAATTCAATAAATTTGCCTAGTATCCCACGCCTCTTTCCTTTATTTATGGTTTAGAATTGTTTGTGTTTGTCATTCTGATATTCCATCAACTTATCACTCCCACAAGCAAGCCATCTTCTCCTCCTTCCTCCATTAAAATTCAAAAAAGCTCCACCTTCTTTTCCTTCATCAATTTTGCTCAAATCTTGCATGTAAGCTTGGTATTGAGTAGGAATTGAGAAGAACTTCAAGGCTTTGGGTGTTTTTAAAAGCTTGGAAGGTATATCTTTCCCTTTTTTTTTAATATTCGAATTATGGTGGTTGGGGTCAAGTTTTAAAGTTTTTGTTTTGAAAAAGAAGTGTAACTCATGCTACCCTAAGTTTCAGCAGAAACTATGGTTGCATGCAGTAGGTTATCTCATATTTTCGAGTTCCTTAACTTTCGAATCAGATTTTGACCAAAACATGAAAGGTTTAGATATATAAGCTGTGGTTCTATGGTTGAAATTTGAGACCATTTGGAATTGTTATGAGGAAGATATGCTCATTTTACTAATTGATGGCAGGTTCAACTCTGCATGTGCTGGAAATACACATGCAGTGTGGATTTCGAACTTTTCACAAAGTTTATTTTCTATTTTGATGTCGGTTTTTATATGACTGAGTAGATCTTTTCTTTCTCTTGAATTTAAAAAAAAATTATGACTTGATTTGGACTTATTTTCAATTAATTATGAATTTTATAAGTTAAGTGTGCAAATCATGTTCTGTGGCGAAAATCCTATGCAGTGTATATTTCGAGTTCCTGAGCATTTTGGGTTAGGAATTTCGAAACATCTCCAGAAATAAGTATTTTAGTACTTTGCGTTTTTGATCTTGTGCCACTGGAATTAGCCATTTTGGATGTAAAATGAAAATGTTATGATGATTTTACAAACACTGCTCGAGCTGGAAAACAGAATTTTGAAAGCCATGTATTTGGCGTTTTAACTACTTTTAATGGAAATATTAGCTCAACAGCCTAAGACAAGAAAATTAAAGTCCTTTGAGTTTTTGAACTTCGAGCACTGGAATCGGGTCATTTGAAAGTTATATGATTTTATTATGAATTTTCTACTAAAATTGGTCAGTCTGATTTTGAAGGAAAAATCAGTAGGAAAACACCTTTAAAAACTTATTTTAGCTTTTGTGTCATTTTAACACTTAGCGATAATATTTATAGTATATGACCAGGTTTATTAATTCCGGGATTATTGAGGAGCACTCGGTAAAGTAAAGCTGGTCCGAGGTACGTTGAAATGAGTTTTATCATTACGTCTGGCAAAGACGTGTAATGATGCTAATGTATGGCCTTATATGTCATTATTTGATTTATATGACTTATTTGTCACTATTGATTCTTATGTGACTATATGACATGATGAGTGTCTTGGATTACATGATATATAAAATTACATGATTTGTATATACTTTCACATGAGATTGCATGATATATTGAGTTGCATATGTCATTTGATGCATAAATGATTAATGGACATATCATATTGATATATCGTTTTGTAGGGTCTTCCTAACTTAACATCATCTTAATACACAATTTATGGACTAAACAAGCATTAATAACGTCTTAGGGTTCCGATTGTAGCTTTGAGCTAAAAAGATTTCAGGCCAACAATGAAATTTCAAAACAGAACTCATTACATTCTCAATAATGAATGTTAAAGCGATAGAATTATACTACTCCTAGGGTGCGCTTGGTTGCTGTGATAGGATAAGTGATTGATAGATTAAAAAGTAGATAATGAGTTGATAAATAAACTAATGGATAAACTATATTGTGTTTGGTTCGTATAAATTAGTAAATTATGATAAGTAATATTGTGTTTGGTGTAGTTGATATGTAGTAAATATTAATTTTATTTATAAAATGACAAAACTACCCTTAAATAGGTTTTGCACTTATTTTTATTATTTTATTTTAATTAAATTTTAGTTAATCAAATTAAATTTATTTATTTATTTTAATTATTAATAAAATATTATAATGAATTAAATAGTATGTATAAAATATTGAAAATATTATAATAAATAATATAAAATTAATTTAAACGTTTAAGTTAATCTTAAATTATAATGAATACATGCTGATCAAATTAAATTTATTTACCCGAGCATCATCCAAATATGAAAAATATAAAAACTTGCTATAACATTTTCTAAACAAGTCTCACTGCAACATTAACAATGCAAAAATCGGTGATTGGTGATTATGAGTATGTTGGATAATGACTCATCAAATTACTACGAAATGATCAATTAATTAGTCCCTGTAAAATGGCATGACTTTGCTGTCCAAGGTATTTACTATCTAATTGATCGTAATTAACAAAACAAATACATATGAACACCCTATCAACAAAACATTATGAATAGAGTAAATACTACTAAGAATACCGGAGAACATCACATTGTGTACAAAATAATAAGATCCAAATACTCTTTCATATCATATAATTTACACATCCATAGTTGCAAACACCTACTTCAGTAGGTAAGTCAAAACATATCTAAAAAACATTGTAGATTTTTCAAGATCGGGCAACTAAAAAAAGTAGCATTCGAAAGTTGTGAAAAAGTGAATTAACTAAAACCTTACCTCATATTCAGATCTTATGGTCAAAATGGAATTTGAGTATCGAAAGTTGTAGGCAAATAAAAGATGCAATATTAAGGGACTCTTTGTTTATATAGCATAGATAATTTAATAATTCTTAAATATTCTTTAGAGAAGTTGATCAATTAAAAGGTATTCACAACTCCAACCATAATATATGCAAATCCAAGTTGCATAAGTCATTTACAGGTTGAGAAGGTATCGAATGACAAAATATTTGAGATCTCATAGTTGCTGCTATATGACATATGATCAAGATTAATGCAGTAATTTTCCAATTCTTTGTTCACCATCTGGTGTTTCTTAAACTTGAGCTGCATACTGCAAGTTCCAAAGAACGTCCTCGAAAGATGGGCGAGTAGACGGCTCGGGAGCAATGCAGTTGATCGTCAAGGATGTAACGATAGATAGAGATTCTTGACAGCGAGATGCCAGTACAATTGGATCAACTATTCCACATATGCAGTCCAGATTCCCTAAAGACACCTGTATATTGCAGAAAACATTTTTTTTCAAAAAAAAATGTACAAAGGCTCAGCGAAGCTCGGAAATTCGAAACTCTCATCGATAACTTTGGAGGGCACGGAACTAGAAGGATTAAACAATGAAAAATGAGCTTCCAAAGGGAGAGGTAGAACCAATGTTTGAACAATGACAAAAGAAAAGCACTTGGTAACTTGGAAATGTGAATCAAAGAATATTGGTTGCATCTCAGATTGAACATTCATCAAATGTGGAATTCTATTACCAGTTAATTTACAATTTCGTTGAGCACAAACGACTCTTTTCTTGCACGAACTGATGGCGCAATAAGCGACTCCAGTAATATCATCCCAAAACTATAAACATCGTCTTCGAGGTTCTCTATGTACCTGCATATTTAAAAGCAATTTTTGATAACTACAAATCATCATGGAGAAGAAATATATTATGGTCATCCCTTGAAATGGAATTTGAGTATCGTATGATTTTAAGATGCAAAAGAAATGGAGTGGAAAAATGACACTCTAATTAATAAAATCTCCTAAACTACTGAATCGCCAAGAAAAAGTGTATGATTTACCTCACTTTTCCAACGTATATCGAACATAAATATTATATTTAAGATGAACTCTTTGATTTTAACCAAATTCGTAACTTTCCATTAAGAAATTCAATGGCATTCAAATAAAAAGATTAATCTTAAAGAATCCAGCTTGAGTTTCGGCGACAAGTCACAACTTAAGCAAGTATCCGAACTCATAGCCGCTATGGAACGTCACCAATGGACATTATCATTCAAAATAATCCCTGAAGACATCAAAAGCGGAAAATCGGTTCGCATCAATGCCCAGTTCTTTATTTTTCTTAAATTTTACTCTATTAGGCAGTAAAAGATGCAATATTTAGCAACTAAACAACTATGACAGCCGTAGTATCGAATTCAATCTTTCTATCCCCCCCTTTTCCCTTTCCTACCATCCCCCAAAAAGGGTCGGTTCTAAGTCTAAGTAAATACTCACAACCCAAGCCGAATCTACAAATATCACAAAAAACAAATCAAGCCCGAAATTAATTCGTCATCGAGAAGATCAACTACAAAACAGAAACTGGCCGATAATCAATCCATTGCAACTACCACCAAAGGTAAATCAATTCAAACATACACTCGACCATGAACTAGCAACCTTACATTTGCAGACTGAGTTTCCAGCTTAAGTACATGAACAAGATTTTAAATTGTGTCAGAGGGAGACCCCGAAATCTTTGAAATCACGTCCAAAATTAAAACCCAGAAAACCTTTAAAACCCATTTGAAATTAATAGTCCGAAATTCGAACTTCGAAAAGTGTAAGCTAAAAACACAAATCAAAATTTTAAAAGCAACCTTTTAAGACACTCATAGCTTGGGAAAACTGTCAAGAACACTACATAGTACACACTCACTGCATAAGAAAAACAGTTGTACATGTATATAGTGAGAAAAACACAAATTTTTTTCCGATTTACCTATAAAATTAGTGCCAAGATTCAAATGTTAAAGACGCCCATATAGAGCTACAGTGCCCTCACCTTCGTCTTATTATCATTCTCCTCGGAGAGAAGGACGATCGGGAATGGAGTTACGTGGAGAAGAGAGAACAGACTGTCCGTAGGCAGAGGAGAACGAGGAACCCTCCGATGCGTTTCTTCAATCTGGTTTTGGTAGGAAGATTAATGGGCAAATATGTCAACTTGTACTCCTTTCATGGTTACTGTGCAAACATGGATTCAGAATACCAGGGAGTTGGTGGGATGTATTTTCAAACTTGCACAGTGGCTTTTACCGGGCCTATGGGAAAAAGATGGATTGATGCAATTGTAACCAGACGCTTGATATAGCCTAATTACTATCTAATCAAGCCTTTATCCAACTAACCAAACACAGCCCTAGAGTAGAGACTATCCAAAAGTCCTGTATCCTATCTTCTTTCATGCTCCTTTTAGCTCACTGCCTCAACCCGACCCTTAGCCCTTCGGTCCAAAAGTGTACCTACAGGAACAACCCATCATGAGCATGTACATCGTTACTTAACATTATAAGGCGATGGCATATAAATAAATGCATGAAAATAATTGGTAACGTATACTTCCTGGTTAATCGCATTAACCCTCTTTGGTTGTCCCTGTTTCATAGCCATGCATATAATCATTAATTCTTGACATGAATGATTAAAATCATCATCTTATAATATCATCATCATATAAGCATCATCATTTTATAAATATCATCATCTTATAACATCATCATCATGTAAGCATCATCATCTTATAGCATCATCATCTTATAACATCATCATCATATAAGCATCATCATCTTATAGCATCATCATCTTATAACATCATCATCTTATAACATCATCATCATATAGCATCATCATCATATAACATCATCATCTTATAACATCATCATCTTATAACATCATCATCATATAGCATCATCATCATATAGCATCATCATCATATAAGTATCGTCATCTTATAGCATCATCATCTTATAACATCATCATCTTATAACATCATCATCATATAGCATCATCATCGTATATCATCATCATCATATAAGCATCGTCATCTTATAGCATCATCATCTTATAACATCGTCATCTTATAACATCATCATCATATAGCATCATCATCGTATAGCATCATCATCATATAAGCATCGTCATCTTATAGCATCATCATCTTATAAATATAACAGTAAATGTACAAATCATAGTTAAGTAAACATGCGGGTTATTCGTCAGTTTCTTTTTGTTGACCCTGATTCACATTCGTGCATATGGGCATCTTACCCCATCGTATGGCATCTTACCATATCATAACATCGTGTGGCATCTTACCACGTGGGCATCTTACCCTGTCGTATGGCATCTTACCATATCATAATATCGTGTGGCATCTTACCACGTAATAACATCGTATGGCCTCTTACCATATGGGCATCTTACCCCGTGGCATCTTACCACATAATAACATTGTACGGCATCTTACCATATGGGCATCTTACCCCGTGGCATCTTACCACATAATAACATCGTATGGCCTCTTACCATATGGGCATCTTACCCTTTTTATAAACATCGTATAACATCATTATAAACTTACTTATCATATCATCTTCACAAACATCATCATCTTAAACTTATTTATCACAATCACCATCATAAACATCATAAATACTCATGCAATCAATGCATAGTCAGAGTTAGGAGTGTGTTACCATCCGATGCCCGTACGCTTCTTACGTACCTTAATTCCAAAAGTGGAGAAATTGAAGAACTCTATCTTCTCGATATTGTTGGCACCTGGGATGGTTCCACACAACCACACAAATCCATATTAGAAGCTAAACAATAGCCAAATACCAAAAATTCAACAAAAAACATCATTTGCCATGTTTTAAACAGCGGAGATCGATCGCTGCACGAGGCGATCGATCGCCTCACTTTTTGCCCTGCGGCGATCGATCGCTTCATTTCAGGCGATCGATCGCCTGCTACGTGAAATGGCTACTGGCCATCGGCGATCGATCGCCTCATTTCAGGCGATCGATCGCCACCTGCTGGTGCGCGATTTTTCGCCATTTTTGTACATTTTTCAAGCTCATCCTCATACCTTACAAAACCAAACTTTCCTACAACATCAACAACGTCATAACCCACTAAAACCCACATAAAACACTTCAAAAATCATACCCCAACAACATACAACACATACCCAACCAAACCCACATAAATCACTTCAAAATCATCCCATTTCAAATCCAAACTTCATAAAAACTTTAGGAAGGGTTCCGTACCTATCGAGGATCCAAAATCTTACTAAGATTTCAACAATGGAGAGTGTGCAAGGATTTCTCCTCCTCCTCCTTGGCTTGGACGAAAATGGGATGAAAATGATAGGGTTGGGATGAATTTGGGGATTTAAGAGTGAAAAGGGTAAAGTGAGGGGGAGAGGGTATAGTGGGGTATATGGGTTAATTGATTTGTACCCAAAAATTAACATGATGTATAAAATACCCCAACATGGTATTTTAAAAGCATTTTACAAAAATGCAACCAACTTCATTAAATCCATGATTTCCTCATAATTAACAATCAACACAATTAAATCATGTTAACACCCCATTTCCTATCATGCATAGCATGCACCTTGAAACGTAACCCACGGGTCATGCCTATCATGTGACTAATCATTTCATCGTGATAATTAATTTCAACACGTAAATCAATTATCCACATAATTAATCACATAAACATAATTAGTGCCTTAATTGCAATTAATCATTTCGGGGACATCACATTACTCCCCTACTTATAAGATTTCGTCCTCGAAATCGCATGCACTTACCCCAAAAGAAACTAAACATAATTCACATACCAGAGAATAGTTCCGGGTAGTGCTGTATCATATGCCGATCCGTCTCCCACGTAGCCTCCTTGACACCCCGACGATCCCACTGAACTTTGACCATCGGTATAACTTGACTTCGTAATCTGCGATCCTCACGATCCAGAATTCTGACCGGTAGTTCAACGTAGGATACATCTGAATCCAACTGCACTTCAGTAGGCTGTAAAACATGCGACGGGTCTGGCTCATATTTCCGCAACATAGAAACGTGAAAAACATCATGAATCCCAGATAAAGACGGCGGTAGAGCCAAACGGTAGGCCAAAGTACCGATACGCTGCAATACTTCATATGGACCAACATACCTCGGGGATAACTTCCCCCGCATACCAAGACGAACTACACCCCTGAAGGGTGAGATTTTCAAGAAGACCCTGTCTCCTACTTGGAATTCTAGCGATCGTCGCCGCTTGTTGGCATAGGCTGCTTGCCTATCCTGGGTCGCCTTCATCTTTTGGCGTATCAACTTAATCTTGTCTTACATATCCTTAATCATATCCGGTCCTCCGACCGCTTTACTAGTCAAGTCCTCCCAATACAGCGGTGACCTACATCGTCGTCCGTAAAGAGCTTCAAAAGGAGTTATTTCAATGCTCGTCTGATAGCTGTTAATATAGGAGAACTCCATCATTGGCACTGAATCTTGCCAAGGAGTATCAAACTCCTAAACACATGCCCTCGATCCTCGAGCGTCTGAAGGGTACGCTCTGTCTGGCCGTCTGACTGAGGGTGATAAGCTGTACTCAGTATCACTTCTGTGCCCAAAGCTGTCTGAAGACCCTCCCAGAAATGTGGAGTAAACCTTGGGTCTCTGTCAGACACAATCGAGACTGGAACCCCATGCAACCTCACCACATCCCGCACATATAATTGGGTCATCTTTAGGTACGCAAAAGTCATACAATAGGGGATGAAGTGAGCTACCTTCGTTAGCCTATCCACGATCACCCAGATCGCATCAAATCCAGAGGCCGTCCTTGGTAAGTGGGTCACAAAGTCCATAATGATATGCCTCCACTTCCACTTAGGTACCTTCAAGCTCTTCAGCTCGCCACCAGGCCTCTGCATTTCTGCCTTTACCTGTTGGCAGATCAAACATCTTTTAACGAAAGCGATCACATCGTGCTTCATGCGTCTCCACCAGAACTGACCACTTAGGTCCTTATACATTTTCCTTCCTCCTGGGTGGATATTGAACCGACTACTATGAGCCCGTTCCGATATTCCTTTAAGCAACTCCGGCATATCTGGGACTATCCATCGGTTGCCCAGCCTCAAGGAATCATTTTCTGCCATTCTGAACTTTGATGGCTGTCCTCGAAGTACTAAAAACGACCACCTCTGAACCTCATCATCTGACCTCTGGGCTTTCCTAATAGCCTCAAATATGTCTGGCTCAGCCAACAAGGTCGACACTCGCACCGGCGACGTGTCCACATCAAAATCATAGCCCAAATGGCAACAAGAGGTCATCATAGCTGATAAATTCATGACATCCATCTTCTTTGTCGCATATTCATCTCAGCCTGTGTGAACAAAACTCCAGGCTCTTATGGTCCGTGTAGATGGTAAACGACGTACCATGCAAGTAATGCCTGTGATGACCAGGGATTATAGATGTTAATCCCGTAGTGTTAAAAATCCCTAAAGTTGTTTTACGTGGCGATTTGGAGTTTAATCGCGATGTTGGGCCTTCTGGGCTCGTTTATTTGGGTAGTTTGGATCGTTGGATCCCGAGGTTGAGATTGTATTCACATTACGGTGTAAAACCTAAGAGTTGGGTTTTTGATGTGTCTCGAAATCTCGGGTGCTTGTGTGAGCACCGGTAGGGGGTTTTGGTGTTAGAGAGAGAATTTTTGAAAACAGATGATTTTTAATGAATCACGATGTATTTGTGGGGCTATTAGTATTTCGGGGTATTTTGCTATAAATACAAGTTGAACCCGAGATTTTTATTAAAAAAATTGCATTTCAGCCCCACCTTCCCTTCTTCTCTCTCCCCGCTGAATCCCGCCTGCTACAGTTCCCCCGCGCACGAAAACGCCGCGCCCGCCGCCGTCCGGCCGCCGTTCGGCGCGTGCGACCTATCACCGGCTTCGTCTCGTCGAGACGCAGCTATCCCCTCCGTCAATTTGAAGTTTCATCGCGGTTTGAGTTCGGATTTTACAGGAAAGCGGCGATCCCCAAATTCTAGGGTTTATCGATTTTGGTCGATTTTCCTTCCGATCTTCGTATGGGTAACCTTCCTTACCCCTTTTTCGTCCCTCTCATGTTATTCCATGCTAAATTTGGAGGTATTGTGTTCGAATTTAAGGATTGTGTTCGAATTTGTGGATTTTGGTTCGAATTTCATGATGTTGAGGGGTTTATGTTCGATTTTGGGGGTTTTTGGCATGAGGATGATGATTCTTGTTGTTATTCAATTTATTCATGTTTTAGATGATTTATGATGCTTGGATGGGTTCGAATTGTGATGCTAGGGTTCGAATTATTGAAGGTGTTCTTGAGCAATTTTTCGACATTGTCTCATTTATTTCCCTCCCTGCACGTACCCTGCCCCGGGTCTTTTAAATGATTTATTGTCGTGTGTTGACAATATTTTGAGGGTTATGGATGTGCTTGAGCATGTGTTACATGTTCGTAAATAATTGTGAATTATTTATCGTGTTAGCACATCGTTCCTCGGGGCATGGAACTCGAGCAAGGTTTGGCTCGGACTTCGAGGATTTAAGGTACGTTTAGCGTACGAGCATAGCTTAAATGATGTTTTACAAGTATGATGCATGAATTAAATACATGAAATGTCTTACTATGATGGCACCGGGACTTGGTTACGTTATTTTGATTCACATGATGAAATGCTTGGTGCCGCTATGAAGCGAGCAAATGATGGGTGTGGTCGCTACGGAGCGAACACCAGTAGTATGATGCTACTTTGAAGTAAGAAATGAAAATGTGGTATCGATTAGATATCTAGGATATCTGTATTTTATTCCCTATTGGTAATGAATAGGAACAGAGACGTAGTTAATCAGAGAAGTGATTAACTAGTATCGGAAGTTAAGGGAATCTCATTATGATATCTAGAATTACGATAATTGCTAGATAAAGAAAGATGATATGAAATGTTGTTAATTCGAAACTGGTTAGGGTTAACCAATATGATGATTAACTGCATATTCAGGATTTGATGATTTATCTGTTTTGAGAACAGGGTTATTACAGGAGTACGCTAGGATGAGGATGATACCATCCAGGAAGTGTCACGTATGTTCCACAATATTTACATTTTCGTAAATTATGTATTATGTCATTATGATTATGAATTGTGGAATTGGTATGCTCACCCCGTTGGGGGCTGTCTCTGTTGGGGGCAGGTGAACAGGTACATCGATGGCTTTGGAGATGAGCTCGAGCTGTTGATTGGATGTACTCTCAGGATCGTGGTACCAGGGCTTGATGGAGCACGGTATCTTATAGAGTACCTACACATATATATACCCATGATGGTTATACGCATATTTATGATGCTCGCATGTGAGCACGATTATACTTGTTTATGGGTTGTATATAAAGGCATGAGCCTTTCTCTCTTTCCTTTCTATGTTGCATGCAATTAGAGGTAGAATTGCTAAAGGTTATGAGAGTCATTGGTGTATTGTGGGTGTTGAAACCCACTTTTGTTGCCATATGTGTGGTGTCTTCCCTGGCTGGGAATTTACTTGATATTGCTGCATTCTGATGAGTATTATGTTTTCCCTGGCCGGGAATTATATTATGTGTTGTACTTTTATTTCGGGATAGCTCTATTTATGGGGGGACTCTGCCCAAATTTTTTATAAAAGTCCACAATGCAAAAAGTGATGTAATGGGCGAACTCTATGAGTCTCTTGTTATTAGGACGATGAACCTATAACATTGTATGTTAAAGGAAACTTTGCAATTGCCATTCAATGGTAAAGTATCATCTGAGTTTCCCGAATGATTTTATGGAAAGCATGTGCCACACATAATGATTAATACACTAATCAAGGGTTAAGTATATGGGGTCCTTACAATCTCCAAATCTTCAAGGCAAATATAACGGCTGCCAGCTCCAAATCATGGACTGGGTACCTATCCTCATGTGGTTGCAACCGCCTCGATGCATAAGCCACCACATGCTTATCTTGCATCAATACACAGTCCAAACCCTGCAGTGATGCATTCGTGTACAAGGCAACCCTCTTATTCTCAGAAGGAATCACCAACATAGGTGTCGTAGTCAAACGACGCTTCAATTCTTGGAAGCTTTCCTCACAAGCTTCGGACCAATAGAACGACACTCCTTTCTGAGTCAGCTGTGCCAGGGGTCTGGCAATCCCTAAGGATCTGGAGTACTGTTCTCAAGTGCTTCACGTGTCCCTCTTCAGTTCGAGAGTAAATAAGCATATCGTCAATGAAAACTATGACGAACTGATCCAAACATGGTTGGGGCACTCTGTTCATCAGGCTCATAAAACAGCTAGGGCATTCGTCACCCCAAAAGGCATGACTAAGAATCCGTAGTGTCCATATCTAGTCCTGGAAGATGTCTTCTGTACATCATCCTCTCGAACTCGAATCTGATGATACTCCGACCTCAGATCGATCTTACTGTAGAGCCTCGTACTCTGCAGCTGATCAAACAAATCATCAATCCCCGGAAGCGGATACTTATTCTTCATCATGGCTTTGTTCAGTTGTCTGAAATCGATGCACAGCCGCATTGAACCATCTTTCTTCTTAACAAATAAAACTGGTGCACCCCAGGGCGATACGCTAGGGCGTATATAGCCCTTGTCAAGGAGCTCCTGCAACTGAACATTTAACTCATTTAGCGCCGTTGGTGCCATCCTATACGGGGCACGAGAAATGGTAGACGTCCCTGGTGGTAACTTAATCGCAAACTCGACCTCTCTCGTCGGTGGGAATCCGGGAATCTCTTCCGGAGATACATCAGGAAACACTGCCACTACGGGCACATCCTCAACCTTTAACTCTTTCCTCTTTTCAGTAATATCAACAGTATATATGAGATATCCTTTATGGTCTCGTTCCAATAACTGTGCCATCTTGACAGCAGATGGTAATGGAATCCTTGAACAGGAACCATCCCCATAAGATGTCCATTGGACCCTCATATCAGACCTGAATCAGACAGTCTTTGTCTGTAGTCCACAACTGCCTGATACTTGTTCAGCACCTCGATGCCCACAATGCATTCGAAGTCTGGCATTCCAAGAACAATCAAGTCAGTCCTCAGCTCGTTACCTTCAAAATAAATGAGGTCGTCATAGACAATCTGATCAGTCATCAAACTTCTTCCAGCGGGTGTCGAGACTACAAGAGGCACGGGCGACGGAGAAGTGCATATGAAATCGCATCACTTACTTCAGCATTTTCTGCCATACTGCAAGACAAGGGTTAACAACAATACCCAAAAGCAGTTCATATAATACCTCGTTAGATAAATAAAACATGTTAGCATAGCATCCTATACTTCATATGTAACATATGCACA
Source organism: Haberlea rhodopensis (assembly GCA_907163345.1). Lineage (NCBI taxonomy): Eukaryota > Viridiplantae > Streptophyta > Magnoliopsida > Lamiales > Gesneriaceae > Haberlea > Haberlea rhodopensis. Next base: position 152,356 of record CAJQUN010000228.1, read on the forward strand.
CAACATGTTTACAAGTAAGCACCTAGCCAACTTATTGCTAAGGCTACCCTTCACTCATTCCCGGGTTATCTAACCACTGCTCTGATACCACTAATGTAGGGTCTTCCTACCTTAACATCATCTTAATACACAATTTATGGACTAAACAAGCATTAATAACGTCTTAGGGTTCCGATTGTAGCTTTGAGCTAAAAAGATTTCAGGCCAACAATGAAATTTCAAAACGTAACTCATTACATTCTCAATAATGAATGTTAAAGCGATAGAATTATACTACTCCTAGAGTAGAGACTATCCAAAAGTCTTGTATCCTATCTTCTTTCATGCTCCTTTTAGTTCACTGCCTGAACCCGACCCTTGGCCCTTCGGTCCAAAAGTGTACCTACAGGAACAACCCATCATGAGCATGTACATCGTTACTTAACATCATAAGGCGATGGCATATAAATAAATGCATGAAAATAATTGGTAACGTATACTTCCTGGTTAATCGCATTAACCCTCTTTGGTTGTCCCTGTTTCATAGCCATGCATATAACCATTAATTCTTGACATGAATGATTAAAATCATCATCTTATAATATCATCATCATTATAAGCATCATCATTTTATAAATATCATCATCTTATAACATCATCATCATGTAAGCATCATCATCTTATAGCATCATCATCTTATAACATCATCATCATCTTATAACATCATCATCATATAAGCATCATCATCTTATAGCATCATCATCTTATAACATCATCATCTTATAACATCATCATCATATAGCATCATCATCATATATCATCATCATCTTATAACATCATCATCTTATAACATCATCATCATATAGCATCACCATCATATAGCATCATCATCATATAAGTATCGTCATCTTATAACATCATCGTCTTATAACATCATCATCTTATAACATCATCATCCTATAGCATCATCATCGTATATCATCATCATCATATAAGCATCGTCATCTTATAACATCATCATCTTATAACATCGTCATCTTATAACATCATCATCATATAGCATCATCATCGTATAGCATCATCATCATATAAGCATCGTCATCTTATAGCATCATCATCTTATAAATATAACAGTAAATGTACAAATCATAGTTAAGTAAACATGCGGGTTATTCGTCCGTTTCTTTTTGTTGACCCTGATTCACATTCGTGCATATGGGCATCTTACCCCATCGTATGGCATCTTACCATATCATAACATCGTGTGGCATCTTACCACGTGGGTATCTTACCCTGTCATATGGCATCTTACCATATCATAATATCGTGTGGCATCTTACCACGTAATAACATCGTATGGCCTCTTACCATATGGGCATCTTACCCCGTGGCATCTTACCACATAATAACATTGTACGGCATCTTACCATATGGGCATCTTACCTCGTGGCATCTTACCACATAATAACATCGTATGTCCTCTTACCATATGGGCATCTTACCCTTTTTATAAACATCGTATAACATCATTATAAACTTACTTATCATATCATCTTCACAAACATCATCATCTTAAACTTATTTATCACAATCACCATCATAAACATCATAAATACTCATGCAATCAATGCATAGTCAGAGTTAGGAGTGTGTTACCGTCCGATGCCCGTACGCTTCTTACGTACCTTAATTCCAAAAGTGGAGAAATTGAAGAACTCTATCTTCTCGATATTGTTGGCACCTGGGATGGTTCCACACAACCATACAAATCGATATTAGAAGCTAAACAATAGCCAAATACCAAAAATTCAACAAAAAACATCATTTGCCATGTTTTAAACAGCGGAGATCGATCGCTGCACGAGGCGATCGATCGCCTCACTTTTTGCCCTGCGGCGATCGATCGCTTCATTTCAGGCGATCGATCGCCTGCTACGTGAAATGGCTACTGGCCATCGGCGATCGATCGCCTCATTTCAGGCGATCGATCACCACCTGCTGGTGCGCGATTTTTCGCCATTTTTGTACATTTTTCAAGCTCATCCTCATACCTTACAAAACCAAACTTTCCTACAACATCAACAACTTCATAACCCACTAAAACCCACATAAAACACTTCAAAAATCATACCCCAACAACATACAACACACACCCAACCAAACCCACATAAATCACTTCAAAATCATCCCATTTCAAATCCAAACTTCATAAAAACTTTAGGAAGGGTTCCTTACCTCTTGAGGATGCAAAATCTTACTAAGATTTCAACAAATGGAGAGTGTGCAAGGATTTCTCCTCCTCCTCCTTGGCTTGGACGAAAATGGGATGAAAATGATAGGGTTGGGATGAATTTGGGGATTTAAGAGTGAAAAGGGTAAAGTGAGGGGGAGAGGGTATAGTGGGGTATATGGGTTAATTGATTTGTACCCAAAAATCAACATGATGTATAAAATACCCCAACATGGTATTTTAAAAGCATTTTACAAAAATGCAAACAACTTCATTAAATCCATGCTTTCCTCATAATTAACAATCAACACAATTAAATCATGTTAACACCCCATTTCCTATCATGCATAGCATGCACCTTGAAACGTAACCCACGGGTCATGCCTATCATGTGACTAAGCATTTCATCGTGATAATTAATTTCAACACGTAAATCAATTATCCACATAATTAATCACATAAACATAATTAGTGCCTTAATTGCAATTAATCATTTCGGGGACATCACACGTTTCCTTGATATCCATGATTTTGACTGAGTTGACTTACTCTGAGTGTCGGGTACGACGAGCATGGCGATGACAGGCAGTATAGGTAGTAACTGTAGTCACGTGCAGGTGCGACCGAACCTAGACACGAGGGCTGGATGCAGTAACGTACATAGGATGAGTTTTCCTAGCGCAATGTACGTATACTGTCACCCTCTGCTCGAGCTTTGATGATTTGATGATACCTTCCTTTGGACTCCGATTTTTGGTATCTTGATATTCGATTCCTTGTACCCATTCATACATCGCATTCATACATGGCACGCATTGCATGATCTTTGTCACTTGACATGATTTATTTATTTCTCGTACTAGGGTATTTACCCCCTTTGTGGGGGACTGTCATGTCTTTTGTTGTTCGGACATGACAGGCTTTACAGGAGGACATAGTGACGATGCTTACAGCGACGCATCGAGAGATACCAGAGCTCCTTGAGAGCGAGCTCAGGTTTATATTTTATGTTTTGCGTCCCAGTAGTTGTTAGAATATTTTTACTTATGTTTTAAATTACCGGGGTATGTCCCGAGTATCTGTATTTTAATTATTCTACTACTGGTTGATGATATACTTGATAATTTATGTTATGATCAACATGTTGAATTGGAAACCGGAATTACATATTTTAAGTATCAGTATATATGTATCACCAAACAGCAAAAATTTTTAGGGCCGTTTGATAAGACCTTTGAAATAAATCTTCCGCTGTTTATGCAAATTAATCAGTATGTGTTAATTAAACACCACATTAGTATCGGGCCCTCACATTATGGTATCAGAGCATAGTCTGGGATATGCTCGAACTAGAGTTAGGACACTGAGAGTAGACACAAATGAATTGTTTGTGCATGTGTCTGACTATGTGATTTTATATGCTCTTGCCTGCTATGATTACATGTTAGATAATGAACTGTTAGACATGTAATGGATTATTAAGCAAGGATAGCGAGCTGTCATGTCTCTGAATATTTTAATATGCCGATTTGCATATAATGTAGAGTATTTGAATGCTGAGTTGCATATAATCTAGAGAATTTGAATGCTGAGTTGCATATATTCTGAAGAATTTGAAAACTTTATTTGTTAGCACTGATAGTTGCTGACCGGATGAGCTCTGACTTGAGATGTATGAATTATGTTGGACAGTTAGTGTTTGGACAGGTAACAGTGGTATGAACTGTAATAGCTATCTAGCGAACCTGTAGGCACTGGAAACTGTTAATTGAATTATACCTTAGTGATAATGCGTTCATTATTGAGACTTCTATTTATCACTTTGGGGCTTATCTTGTGAGTAGTGGGATGACACTAGAACTAATTAAAACGCATTTTGTCGTTTGACATTGGGAATTTGAGTCTGAAAGACGATGGTAATACGTATGAGTTTACGTCAAAACCTGTGTATGATAAGATGATAATTTAGAACTCGAGGATATTGAAATTAGCGTTTTTTTCTCAATTGAATGATCGAGTATAGTTGTTGTGAGAAACAACGAGAATTGGCTTGAATGGGGACTGTCGTAATTTAGTTCCAGTCTATGTGTCCGAACTATGAATAAAAACTTCACTCTGAACTCTTTTAGATGAGAATATCTAGAGTAATAGTAGTGACAGATGACGATTTTTCCTCTTTCTGTTACGGGAAAATATGTTTACGAGAATGCCATGTTGATGTCATAGAAAACGTTAATTGATTATCGTGGACTTGAGAAATGGAAATATCTGCTTAATCTCAATAGCTATTCACTAGTGAAGAGATTAGATTTTGACTAAGGAATAAGACACCAATGTGGTGCGAAGTAATTAGAACTGGATTAAAGATTAATTAAGTGACTATCATTGGGATAATCCAAGTAGTCCTGGAAAAGTTTAAGAAGTATCACTCAAATTTATCCAGCTCTAGTAGTTCTAAAGGGACTATGAGATTGTAGAATACCAAACTTTTCAAGGTCACTGTGGTTGTAAATATCTACTGATCTATTTGAAAGAATAATAGGAACTGATATTGATTGTGGCTAGTCAGAGCATGTCTGTTACTTACTTGGGAATAGATGCAGCCATAACAACAAATACCCTGAGCTAGGGTAGATATCATGGTGGTTATTCTTTACGACCACTCAGTTTCAGCAGCAGTTAATTACCTGTAGACCAGAGAGTATACCTTGACAATGGGATTGAGATGTCTCCAGGATATATAACCATTTCGATTTTGGCAATGATAGAGATGCTAGTGATCACAGATACATGTTGTGTATTGGTCACACGGCACGAGTTTGATTTGAGATAAAATCATTGGTTTCATATATGCATCAAATGTGCATTGATAATGATGATTGGGACAATACACCAGCAGTGATACTTATACTACCCATACATGTAATAGTGAACTGTATCTTACAGTTTGATGATAGTGTTGTGGATTTGAATAAAATGTTGTTGCCCAGATATGGTTTTCATTGTATCAAGGGTGTGGATACTCTGATAAATTTTGAGATATAGTAAGTTGATTTCATGGTATAATGAATTTTCGACTGTTTTGTGGCCCCAAATATTTATAGCCACGAATAGCAAGCTAAGATACTGATAGTATCAGCTATGAAAATATTGTTGTTGCGATATTTGGAAAATGAAGGATATTTGATAATAAACAGTTGATACTCATCAGGAAGAAGCGAGGTTGACTGATATCTTAATGGTAAGAAAACTTACCAAGATCTTCCTGAAGAAATAAAAGAATTTTCACTAGAGAAGGAAATCGATTTTAACTATTCGTTGATGCCAAGGAATAGATTCGATATCAAAAGTATTGTATGGAATGTCATCAGCAAAGTTGATAGATACAGAAGAATAGTTGCAGAATCTCCTTGATATGAATACATATGTCTGAGTATGTCACTTGAGGAAACATCAGCATTGTTCGTGAAGAAGAAAAAAATGATATTATGAAGATGTGGCTCGACTAAGGCAGTTGAATCGGGCTATTGTCAAGAATAAATACCCACTGCTTAAGATCGAGAAGTAATTGATCAGTTGTAAGGAACTTTGATGTATAAAAAGAACGATTTTCACTCTGGTTACCATCAGTTCGAGTCAGAAGAGAAAATGTTCTCTAGGCAATTGGTCAAACCAAATATATATAGGCATTTGGAAATGTCGTGTGGTCTGACAACTATACCGGTAGAGTTATGAATTTGATGAAGAAAATTTTCCGTAGGGCGGAAAAAAGTGTAATCATATTCATCAGTGGTATACTAGTGTATTCGAGATTCAGAAGGAACCACACAGAACATCTGTGATTGATTTTCAGACGCTCCGTGAAGCTCAAATTGTGTACCAAGTTATCGAAGTGTAAATCTTGGTTGAATCGAGTATTGTTTTGGGATCGGTGATATCAGCTCACCGGATACTTGTTGATCCCAGTAAAGTAAAGGTAGTACTATTTTGGCCAATACCAACCAAAGTACTCAAGATACAAGGTGTTATGAGTTTTGCCAGACATTACAGGCTTTATGGAAGGATGAACCAATTAACCAAGAAGAAATTTGATATTCGTTTGGTCATATGAATGAGAAAGCAGATTTCATAACTGAAACTGAAATGGACTACAACCCAATGTTGTTTTGGTTTAACTGGTTCAGGGAGATATGTAGTTGTGCAAATACGTATGTCAAAGATTTTAAGATATGTTCTAATGTATCATGAAAAGATGATTGCATATTCTTGAGATATAAGCGATGACTGGATTTATTAAAGAATTTGACTTTGATAGTCAATATAAATCAAGGAAAATGAAACTAGTAGCAGATGCACTGAACCTAAAAGTGCAAGGTGCAATGGTAGCATCAATGTTTGCTTTGCAGTTTGATAACCTCTGATTTTGACGATCGGAAAGACTCGAAGGACAGACCCATACATATATTGAGTTAAGAAATTGGTTCTGTCTTATCAACCAAGTAAAATTAGTATGCCATTTAGTGGTGGTTGCGAATGAAAAATCAGTATATAACATCGAATTTTACTGATTTGAAAGACGTATTACAACAGAAAGCACACTATAGAGAACATAGTGTTATCCTGGGAATGATGAGATGAATCATTCTCGAGATCCTATTTATGATGAGATGGTATAAAGAAAGAAATTTTTGAATTTTGTGGCAAAATTGTTTGACATGCCAGCAGGTCAAGATAAAAATACGAGACCTAGTGGGATATTACAGGATTTGTAAGTACCACAACGAATTTGGGATTTCTAGTTTTGAGTTTTATAACTCAAATATTTACAAACAAGATATTGATTTAATGTGATAGTCTATATGTCTATGAGAAGACGATATGTTTAAGATATGGATAATGTGGTTTATTTACAGTGAGTTTCTGTAATAGATGTATCTGATTGAGATCCGATGATAATATCAGAATTCGAAGCTATTTTCAGAAGGTAATGGATACTAAGTTAGCAATGAGTATTGCTTAGCATACCCATACAGATGGATCAACTGAGAAAATATCCAGATTTTGGAAGTTATGTCTCAATTAATAGTGGTGATTTAGTGGGAATTGATAGAAATCACTATTCACCAGTAGAATTTTTCTATAATTTAAGTTTCAGACAACTTTTGGGATGGCATCGGTTCAGGTTTTGCAGAGCCAGAATTACCGATCGCTGATATGATGATAGAAAATTGATAAGAAATTTGGCATAACTTAAGATTATTGAGAAAAATGCCAGAAACGATTAAAATTTGGCTTGAGGTGAGCAGATTTGCTACGCCAAAGAGAAATATATCGTTAGACTATCGAGTTGAGAATCAAGTAAATATGAAGATATTACATTTGTGATGGTCAATATGATTCGTTAAGTGAGGTTTGATGTTGCCTCGATATTTTGAACTTTGTGGAATCATAGAGAAATTTGATTAAGTGGTAGATCGTTGAGACGACCACAACAGTTGTCATTGATACATGATGATCTTATGTATCTATGAATGAGATTGAGACATCTCATATGTTTTGATTTATTGAGTTATACTCAGTTTTGCGATTTCGAGGATGAAATTTTTTTAAGAGGGGAAGAAGTGTAAGGCCCCGTTATTAATTAAATACGCTTAACCTCGAGTTAGTAAACCCGGGTCATTAAAAAGCGAAGAATTCGAGATGAAGTGTTTCGGATCACAACACCTAATCATAATTAAGTTAAAATACAACAAATTATTAAATTGCATGCCATATTTTCGGCCAAGACATGCAAAATATATCACTTAAATTATAATTGAGACACATGGGTATATTGGGACATGAAATGATTTTAAAAAAAAAATTCAATAAATTTGCCTAGTATCCCACGCCTCTTTCCTTTATTTATGGTTTAGAATTGCTTGTGTTTGTCATTCTGATATTCCATCATCTTTATCACTCCCACAAGCAAGCCATCTTCTCCTCCTTCCTCCATTAAAATTCGAAAAAGCTCCACCTTCTTTTCCTTCATATTTTGCTCAAATCTTGCATGCAAGCTTGGTTTTGAGTAGGAATTGAGAAGAGCTTCAAGGCTTTGGGTGTTTTTAAAAGCTTGGAAGGTATATCTTTCCCTTTTTGTTTTTAATATTCGAATTATGGTGGTTGGGGTCAAGTTTTAAAGTTTTTGTTTTGAAAAAGAAGTGTAACTCATGCTACCCTAAGTTTCAGCAGAAACTATGGTTGCATGCAGTAGGTTGTCTCATATTTTCGAGTTCCTTAACTTTCGAATCAGATTTTGACCAAAACATGAAAGTTTTAGATATATGAGCTGTGGTTCTATGGTTGAAATGTGAGACCATTTGGAATTGTTATGAGGAAGATATGATCATTTTACTAATTGATGGCTGATTCAACTCTGCATGTGCTGGAAATACACATGCAGTGTGGAATTTCGAACTTTTCACAAAGTTTGTTTTCTATTTTGATGTCGGTTTTTATATGACTGAGTATATCTTTTCTTTCTCTTGAATTTTAAAAAAAAATATGACTTGATTTGGACTTATTTTCAATTAATTATGAATTTTATAAGTTAAGTGTGCAAATCATGTTCTGCATGTGGCGAAAATCCTATGCAGTGTATATTTCGAGTTCCTGAGCATTTTGGGTTAGGAATTTCGAAACATCTCCAGAAATATGTATTTTAGTACTTCGCGTTTTTGATCTTTTGCCACCGGAATTAGCCATTTTGGATGTAAAATGAAAACGTTATGATGATTTTACAAACACTGTTCGAGCTGGAAAACAGAATTTTGAAAGCCATGTATTTGGCGTTTTAACTACTTTTAATGGAAAAATTAGCTCAGCAGCCTTAGACAAGAAATTAAAGTCCTTTGAGTTTTTGAACTTCGAGCACTGGAATCGGGTCATTTGAAAGTCATATGATTTGATTATGAATTTTCTACTAAAACTGGTCAGTATGATTTTGAAGGAAAAATCAGTAGGAAAACACCTTTAAAAACTTATTTTAGCTTTTGTGTCATTTAAACAATTAGCGATAATATTTATAGTATATGACCAGGTTTATTAATTCTGGGATTATTGAGGAGCACTCGGTAAAGTAAAGTTGGTCCGAGGTACGTTGAAATGAGTTTTATCATGACGTCTGGCAAAGACGTGTAATGATGCTAATGTATGGCCTTATATGTCATTATTTGATTTATATGACTTATTTGTCACTATATGATTCTTATGTGACTATATGACATGATGAATGTCTTGGATTACATGATATGTAAAATTACATGATTTGTATATACTTTCACATGAGATTGCATGATATATTGAGTTGCATATGTCATTGCATAAATGATTCATGGGCATATCATATTGATATATCGTTTCCTTGATATCCATGATTTTGACTGAGTTGACTTACTCTGAGTGTCGGGTACGACGAGCATGGCGATGACAGGCAGTATAGGTAGTAATTGTAGTCACGTGCAGGTGCGACCGGACTTAGACACGAGGGCTGGATGCAGTAACGTACATAGGATGAGTTTTCCTAGCGCAATGTACGTATACTGTCACCCTCTGGTCGAGCTTTGATGATTTGATGATACCTTCCTTTGGACTCCGATTTTTGGTATCTTGATATTCGATTCCTTGTACCCATTCATACATCGCATTCATACATGGCATGCATTGCATGATCTTTGTCACTTGACATGATTTATTTATTTCTCGTACTAGGGTACTTACCCCCTTTGTGGGGGACTGTCATGTCTTTTGTTGTTCGGACATGACAGGCTTTACAGGAGGACATAGTGACGATGCTTACAGCTACGCATCGAGAAATACCAGAGCTCCTTGACAGCGAGCTCAGGTTTATATTTTATGTTTTGCGTCACAGTAGTTGTTAGAATATTTTTACTTATGTTTTAAATTACCGGGGTATGTCCCGAGTATCTGTATTTTAATTATTCTACTACTGGTTGATGATATACTTGATAATTTATGTTATGATCAACATGTTGAATTGGAAACCAGAATTACATATTTTAAGTATCAGTATATATGTATCACCTAAAAGCGAAAATTTTTTAGGGCCGTTTGATAAGACCTTTGAAATAAATCTTCCACTGTTTACGCAAATTAATCAGTATGTGTTAATTAAACACCACATTAGGATCGGGCCCCTCACAACAGTTGTGGCAAGATGGGCCATATCTCTCGGTATTGCCCCACACGGGGAGGACAGTCAGACTTCTAGATGAATAGGCCGAGATTTGATGATAGGACAGTGCATCAGAGGCATCAGATTATGCCTCGACCATCAGGGGTCAGACAGTGGGACCGTCCCAGGGACAATTGTATGCACTGACTAGAAAGCAGGCCCAGGCAGCCTCGAAGGAGGTGATCGCTGGTATGTGCCATTTATTTACGCACCCTGCTTTTATTTTGATTGATACAGGTGCCTCCCACTCTTTTGTATCTGTTGGCTTTGTGGAGAGACACCATATGTGCACGTCTTCGTTACCCACGCCTCTTATGGTCTCGACACCCACTGGAAGAAATGTTGTTGCCGACAGTTTCTTGCGGATTGCCTCATTTATTTTGAGGGCAATGAGTTGAAGGCAGATTTGATTGTGTTGGGCATGTCAGACTTCGATTGCATCGTGGACATCGACATTATGAATAGATATCAGGCAGTCGTGGACTGTCGGCAGAGAACGGTTCGGTTCAGATCTGATATGGGAATGCAGTGGACTTTCTATTGGAATGGTTCTCGTGCGAAGATTCCGTTGATATCGGTGATTAAGATGTCCCAATTATTGGAACGTGGACACACGTGCTATCTTATTTATGCCGTGGACACGACGGGAAAGAGTAAAGAGTTAAGAGTTAAGAGTTGAGTATGTACCAGTAGTAGCAGAGTTTGCTGATGTGTTCCCAGAGGAGATTCCAGGATTTCCACCGGCTAGAGAAGTCGAGTTTGGGATTGAGTTATTACCGGGGACATCCGCCATTTCTCGTGCCCCTTACAGGATGGCACCAGCGGAGTTAAGGGAATTAAAGGAGCAGTTGCAGGAGCTCCTTGACAAAGGATATATACACCCTAGCGTATCGCCTTGGGGCGCACCGGTTCTTTTCGTGAAGAAGAAGGATGGTTCGATGTGTTTATGCATCGATTACCGGCAACTGAATAAGGCCACGGTAAAGAACAAGTATCCTCTCCCAAGGATTGATGATTTATTGGATCAGTTGCAGGGTACTAAGCTTTATAGCAAAATTGACTTGAGGTCAGGTTACCATCAGATACGGGTCAGGGAGGAGGATGTGCAGAAGACAACATTTCGGACTCGGTATGGGCACTACAAGTTCCTAGTTATGCCGTTCTGTGTGACGAATGCCCCGACTGTCTTTATGAGTTTGATGAACAGGGTGTTCCAGCCATATCTTGACCAGTTCGTCATTGTGTTTATTGACGACATACTCATCTACTCTCGGAGTGAGGAAGAGCGCGTGAAACACTTGAGAACAGTACTCCAAATCCTCAAGGATAATCAGTTATTTGCCAAGCTCAGCAAGTGTGAGTTTTGGTTGAACAGTGTAGTATTTCTGGGGCATGATCCCAGAAAGATAGAGGTTGTGATGGAGTGGGTTGTACCCACTTCTGTACCCGAGATACGGAGCTTCCTTGGTTTGGTCGGTTATTATCGACGCTTCATCGAGGGATTTTCGAAGATTGCCAAGCCGTTGACTCAGTTGACCCAAAAGGGAGTACCATTCTTTTGGTCTGAGGCTTGTGAGGAGAGCTTCCAAGAGTTGAAACACCGATTGACGACGACGCCTGCGTTGGTGATTCCTACGGAGAACACGAGGTTTGTTCTTTATACCGATGCATCACTTCAGGGCCTTGGATGTGTTTTGATGCAAGATAAGCATGTGGTAGCTTATGCATCAAGGCAGTTGAAGCCGCATGAGACTAGATATCCAGTCCATGACTTGGAGTTGGCGGCTATTATTTTCGCCTTGAAAATCTGGAGGCATTATTTATATGGTACGTCGTTTACCATTTATACAGATCATAAGAGCCTGAAGTTCTTGTTTACTCAGGCGGAGCTGAATATGCGGCAGAGCAGATGGATGGATTTACTCAAGGACTATGACTGTGAGATAGAGTACCATCCGGGAAAAGAAAATTTGACGGCAGACGCCTTGAGGTGGAAGGTGAAGAGTACTGCTGAGGACGCCATGTGCTTATCGGCTATGATGACTTCTTATTGCCATCTGGGCTATGATTTTGATGTGGATACATCGCCGTTACGTGTATCGACCTTAGTAGCTGAGCCAGATATTTATGAGAATATCTGGAGAGCTTAGAAGGCAGATGATGATATTCAGAGATGGTCATCACTAGTACATCTTGGACAGCCATCGAAGTTCAGAGTGGTTGAGGACTGATCCCTGAGATTGGGTAACTGTTGGGTGGTTCCGAGTACGCCGGAGTTGCGTAGAGGGATCTTGGAGCGAGCTCATAGTAGCAGGCTTAGTATCCACCCAGGCGGGAAGAAGATGTATAAGGATCTACGTGATCAGTTTTGGTGGAAAAGAATGAAGTGTGATGTCGTCGCTTTCGTTAAGAGGTGTTTGATCTGCCAGCAGGTCAAGGCAGAGAGACAGAGACCTGGTGGTTAGTTGAAGAGTTTGGAGATACCAAATGGAAGTGGGAACACATATCCATGGACTTTGTGACTCACTTGCCGAGGAGTGCCTCGGGTTTTGATGCCATTTGGGTGATTGTGGACAGGTTTACCAAAGTAGCTCATTTCATTCCCTATGGTATGACCTTCACCTATTTGAGGATGGCTCAGTTATACGTTCGAGATGTGGTGAGATTGCACGGGATCCCTATTTCTATATTGTCGGATCGAGATCCGCGATTCACATCTCATTTTGGGAGGGTCTTCAATCAGCCTTGGGAACGAGGTAAGGTTGAGCACTGCATATCATCCTCAAACGGATGGCCAGACCGAGTGTACTATCCAAACGCTCGAGGACATGTTGATGGCATGTGTATTGGAGTTTGATTCTTCATGGCAGGATTCAGTGGCCTTGGTAGAGTTTTCATATAACAATAGCTACCAGGCAAGCATTCAGATGGCTCCTTTTGAGGCCCTTTATGGAAGACGATGTAGATCACCCTTGTGTTGGGACGACTTGGACCGTAAATCGGTCGGAGGACCAGAATTAGTTCGGGAAATGGAAGAGAAGGTAAAGGTGATAAGGCAGAAAATGAAAGCAGCCCAGGACAGACAGGCAGCTTATGCTAATAAACGGCGGCGACCGTTAGAATTTCAGTTGGGGGATAAGGTCTTTTGAAGATCTCACCTTTCAGAGGGGTTGTGCGATTTGGAATGCGAGGGAAACTGTCTCCGAGGTATGTTGGGCCGTACGAGATCTTGCAGCGCATTGGCACCTTAGCTTACCGACTGGCCTTGCCACCTTCTTTGTCTGGTATACATGATGTGTTCCATGTATCTATGTTGCGGAAATATGAGCCGGATCTGTCGCATGTGTTGCAGCCTTCCGAGGTTCAGTTAGAATCCGATGTATCTTATGTGGAACGGCCTGTTAGAATTCTGGATCAAGCAGACCGCAGACTTCGGAACAAAGTGATACCTATGATTAAAGTTCAGTGGGATCGCAGGGGTGTCGAGGAGGCCACGTGGGAGACTGAGTGGCATATGGTGCAGCACTACCCGGAACTATTTTCTGGTATGTGATTTATGTTTAGTTTCATTTGGGTAAGTGCATGCGATTTCGAGGACGAAATCTTATAAGTATGGGAGTATTGTGATATCCCCGAAATAATTAATTACAATTTGGGCATTATTTATGTTTATGTGATTAATTATGGTGATAATTAAATTATGTGTTGGAATTAATTATCTTGGTGAAATGCTTAGTCACATGGTAGGCGTGACCGGGTAATGCATTTCGGGGTGCATGTAAGGCATGTTGGGAATTTGGGTGCTAGCATGGTTTAATTATGATGGTTGATAATTACTTGGAAAGCATGTATTTTAATTGAGATTTTGGTGCTTTTGGGGAAATGCTTTTAAATACCATGTTGGGGTATTTTATACATCATGCTAATAATTGGGGTACATGTTTTTAATTAACCCCCAACCTTTATACCCCACTACCCCCACTTTACCTTTCACTTTTTCCACAATCCCCAAATCACTCTCCCAAACCCTACCCTCAACCCATTTTTGAAATTGGCATAAAGAAGGAGGAGAAATCTTCACAAAAGCTTGGTTTGTGAGATTTGGAGTCCATTAGTGCCGCTGTCATGACAAGCGAGGTGCATTAAAATACACTATTATAACAGACTAAGGATTGATGATTGGTTATAATGAAATGGTGTTATGTCATGTCATGTGTAGAACCATTAAATAATCTATTGATTATACTCATGAGTTATGGTACAGGGACAACCAAAAAGGGAGCGTTTAAAATGCATGGGAAAAACAGGAAGTGTTTTATTACGGTTTATGCATTTACGCCTTATATTCATATTGTGTTGAATATGGATTATTATATGCTCATGTTTTGGTGGGTTGTCCTTGTTACATTTTGGCATGATAAGGGGGCTTATGCGGGTTGAGGCGGTGAGCTTGTGAAGAACGCTTTTGATAAGGAAGGACATGATTATTTTGTATAGTGTCTACTCTAGGAGTAGTGTAAAGCTATAGTGAATAACACTCATTTGTTATAGAATGTAATTAGTCCATTTGATAGTCCTTAACTTGTGTGATGTCCCCGAAATGATTAATTGCAATTAAGGCATTAATTATGTTAATATGATTAATTATGTGGATAATTGATTTATGTGTTGAAATTAATTATCAGGATGAAATGCTTAGTCACATGATAGGCGTGACCCGGGGGATTACGTTTCAGGGTGCATGTTGGGTAATGAAGTGTTAACATGATTTATTTGTATTGATTGTTAATTATGAGGAAATTATGGATTTATTGAAGTTGGATGCATTTTTGTAAATGCTTTTAAAATACCATGTTAGGGTTTTTACTATTTTATTAACCTTATAACCCTTTCCCCACCTTACCCAACTCACTTTACCCTCTACACTTAAAATCCCCAAATCACTCTCAAACCCTACCCAATCCCCCTATTTTCGAAATTCACCAAGGAAGGGGAAGGAAAGCTCCACAAAACCTTTGTTTGTGTGATCCTTGTTAAGATTTGGAGTCTTCAAGAGGTATGGAACCAATCCTAAAGTTTTTATGATGTTTGGTTTTGAAATGGGATGATTTTGAAGTGATTTATGTGGGTTTGTTTTGAGTATGTGTTGTATGTTGTTGGGGTATGATTTTGAAGTGTTTTATGTGGGTTTTAGTGAGTTATGATGATATTAGTGTTGTTGGGAAGTTTGGGTTTGAATGGTATGGGATTGAGCTTGCAAGATGCTCAAAAAATGGTGGAAATCGCGCACCAGCAGGTGGCGATCGATCGCCCTGTATGAGGCGATCGATCGCTGAAGGCCAGTAGCCATTTTACGCAGCAGGCGATCGATCGCCTCAGATGAAGCGATCGATCGCCGCAAGGCAAAAAGTGATGCGATCGATCTCCTCATGCAGCAATCGATCGCCGCTGTTTAAAACATGTCAAATGATGTTTTTGTTGAATTTTTGGTATTTGGCTATTGTTTAGCTTCTAATATTGATTTGTGTGGTTGTGTAGAACCACCCCAGGTGCCAACAACATCGAGGAGATAAAGTTCTCCAACTTCTCCACTTTTGGGAATTAAGGTACGTAAGAGACGTACGGGCATCGGACGGTAAACCATACTCCTATACTATGATCATGCTATGATTGCATAAGTATTTACGATGTTATGACGATGATTATGATAAGTAAGTTTATGATGATGACGTGTATGATGAATAAAGATGACAAGATGTTTACGATGATGTTATGATAAGTAAGTTTATGATGATGATGTTTATATAATGTTTAATAATGATACGATGTTTATGAAAGGGTAAGATGCCCACATGGTAAGATGCCATACGATGTTTATGAAAGGGTAAGATGCCCATATGGTAAGATGACATGCGATGTTTATGAAAGGGTAAAATGCCCATATGGTAAGACGTCATACGATAGGGTAAGATGCCCATATGCATGAATGTGAATCAGGGTCAACAAAAAGAAGTGAACGAATAACCAGCAAGTTTACTTAACTAAGATTTCGTACATTTACTGTTATATTTTGTTATGATGTTCATAAGATGATGCTATAAGATGATGATGCTATAAGATAATGATGTGTGATATCCCCGAAATCATTGATTGCAATTTGGGCATTAATTATGTCTATGTGATATTATGGTGATAATTATATTATGTGTTGGGACTAATTATCTTGGTGAAATGCTTGTCACATGGTAGGCGTGACCCGGTAGAGCATTTCAGGGTGCATGTTATGCATGTTGGGTATTTGGGTATTTTAATAGCTTAAATGAAGTGGGTTGTGTTTATTTGGTAAAGCATGATTTTAATAGGGATGTTGATGCATTGTGGTAAAATGCTTTTAAAATATCATGTTGGAGTATTCTATACACCATGCTTTTGTTTAGATGAACATTTAAATCCCATAACATGGCAAGGGAGCCACTTGCACACACCTTTACATCCCATCACTCCTCTCTATCAGCTTTATGTCCCTACAAACCCCTCCATTATCCAAAAGCTTCCATTTTCGTTTCTGAAACAAGAGAGGAGGAGAAAGCTTTGAAAAAGGGGTCTTTTTGGGAGTTCATACTAAAAACTTAAAGCTCAAGTGGTAAGCTTTCATTATGGTGAAGTCTTGTTGAGTTTTGGTTGAATTTGTAGCTTGTTTTTAGGGTTAAAAGGGTGGATCTTGGTCCAGCATGTTGTTTATGTTTGGGGGATGTATTTTAAGGTTGTTTTGTGGTTAAATGTTGAGAATGGTGGTTGATCTTGGTTGTATGTGAGTTAAGGTGTTGTTGGAAGCTCATACTTGGAAGTTTCTCGCAGGAACAGGGCTGCTCGATCGATCGAAAAATGGGTCCGATCGATCGAGCAGGGCAGAGCCTGAGCAAGGCATGAAATGAGCTTACCGATCGATCGACAATTTGTTCCGATCGATCGTTGTGATGTCTCGATCGATCGATAAAAAGTTTCGATCGATCGGTGGAGGCAGTACTTGGATGCCTATTTTTTCTTCACTTAGCGATCGATCGGGGCTTGGGGACCGATCGATCGCAAGGCATAAAATGTGGGTTTTGGGATTTTGTTCTAAATGATGATGTTTTTGGTAATGGTTCATTTATTAGCTTCTAATATGGATACATGTGATTGTGTAGAACCATCCCAGGTGGCGACACAGCCAAGGAAGTGAAGTCCTACCACATCCTACTTTTTGGAAAGGTACGTAGAGGACGTACGGGCACCCAACGGTACATGTATCTAGTATACTCATTGTTTATGCATTGTGGATGCGAGTATATATGGAATAATGCATTGTGGATGCAAATACATGTTGAATTATGCATGATGATTGTATAAGCATATGATGGTTATTGGTGCACATCCCATGAGTCGTGGTCATCCCTTGATGATTTTAATGCTTGCCGCTATTTGATTTGTTGCCGCTAAATGTGAAGCGAGGGGTGGGAGCGCCGCATGTCACAATTAAGCTTGGTTATCATATGAGGCGATGAAAGAATATTTGCCACTCAATGTGAAGCAAGGGGTGGGAGCGCCGCATGTCCATTGAAGCGAGGTTATTCTATGCCGCCTATATGTGAAAAAGCGAGGGGCATTAAAATACATTGTGATGAACAGACTAGGGATTGGTGATTGGTAATTGGTGATGTTAAAATGGTATTATGTCATGACATGTGTGGACCATTGAATAATCTATTTGATTATACTCATGAGTTATGGTACAGGGAAACCAAAAAGGGAGCGTTTAAAATGCATGGGAAAAACAGGAAGTGTTTATTACGGTTTATGCATTTACGCCTTACATTCATATTGTGTTGTATATGAATCATTATATGCTCATGGTTGGGGGTTGTCCTTGTAGGTACACTTTTGGCATGATAAGAAGGGGCTAAGGCGGGTTGAGGCAGTGATCTTGTCAAGAACACTTTTGGGAATTGAAGGACGGGATTGCTTTTCTATAGTGTCTACTCTAGGAGTAGCGTAAAATATAGTTGATAACATTCATTAGATTGGGAATGTAATTAATCCATTGATAGTCCTTATTTTTGGCATGTAATTCTTAAAGCTCATAGTCTCAACACGATCATTTTACTCTGATAATTTATGTTAGCTCTAATTATCCCTTTAATCCGTACTTAAGGAACTAGGGTCCTTACATGATGCTTATTGATGATGATGTTATAAGATGATGATATTTATAAGATGATGATGTTTTACAAGATGATGATGTCTATAAGATGCTATGGTGTTTATGATGAATATTAAACTATGTTACTAGAAATGGTAGAATGTCCGGTGGTTATTATGGGCAAACGAGGAAGGCACTTGCCGCTCACATAACTAGCGAGGGGATACATCCGCTATCAAGGCGTAGCGAGGGGTATCACAATTCCACTTTATGTCAAGCGAGGGGGGCCAATTGTGTCGCTGTCATAATAGAACCAGGATAGTCCCGTTTCTAATTAACATTGTTGATTATGAGCATATATGCGAAGTATGATTTTAATCATTCATGTCAAGAACTAATGATTATATACATGGCTATGAAACAGGGACAACCAAAGAGGGTTAATGCGATTAACCAGGAAGTATACGTTACCAATTACTTTCATGAATTTGTTTATATGCCATTACCTTATGATGTTAAGTAATGATGTGCATGCTCATGATGGGTTGTTCCTGTAGGTACACCTTTGGATTTGGAGGGCTATGGGTCGGGTTGAGGCAGTGAGCTTCGAGGAGCATTGTGAATTAGGATGCAGGATTTTGTATAGTCTCTACTCTAGGAGTAGTGTGAATCTATAACGTTAACATTCATTATTGGGAATGTAATTAATTAGCTTTTGAAGTTTTATTTTTGCCTGTAATCCTATTAGCTAATAACCGGAACCATAAACTGTCTGTGATGCATGCTTAGCCCTTATTATGTCTTGATTATGATGTTAAGGTAGGAAGGCCCTACAACTTGGCATGTAATTCTTAAGGCTCAAGGTCTCAACACGAACTTTTATACTCTGATAATGTACGTTAGCTCTAATTATACCTTTAATCCGTACTTAAGGAACTAGGGTCCTTACAGGAATTAATGGTGTTAATCCCGGTGTGGTAATGATCCTCAATGGATTTTAATTGTGGTAATATTATGAATTAATTGCTGTGTTGGAACGCCCGAGGATGTTAAATCCGGTATTCGGGATCGTTGGATCCAAAGGTTGAGATTGTATTCTCATCGTGGTGAAAAACCTTGGAATTGGGTTTTTGGTGGTATCTGGGGTCCGGGGTACTTTGTATTGGGGCTGGTATTGGAAATTGAGGTGTGATGACCTGGGATTATAGATGTTAATCCCGGAGTATTAATGACCCCTAAAGTTGTTTTTACGTGGCGATTTGGAGTTTAATCGCGGTGTTGGGCCTCCCGAGCTCGTCTATTTGGGTAGTTGGGATCGTTGGATCCCGAGGTTGAGATTGTATTCTCATTTCGGTGAAAAACCTATGAGTTGGGTTTTTGGTGTGACTCGTGATCTGGGGTGCCTTGGGCGGGCACCGGTATGGGTTTTTGAGGTTAGGGAGAGAGTTTTTGAAAATAGATTAGTTTTAATGAATCATGATGTATTTGTGGGGCTATTGGTATTTCGGGGTAATTTTGATATATATACCAGATGTACTCGAGATTTTAAGGATGAAAATTCATTTCAGCTCCTCGCCCGTCTCTCTCTTCCCTTCCCCTGCCTCTTCCCGTCTCCCCCAACCCTCGCCCATAAAAGCGCCGCACCCGCCGCCGTCCGGCCACCATCCGGCGCGTCCGGACCGCCGTTGGCTTCGTCTCTTCCAGGCGCAACTTTCCACACCAAGAATCAGAAATTTTGTCGCGTTTCTCGTTCGGATTTACCAGAAAAGCGCAGAGGTCCGATTTCTAGGGTTCTTCCGATTTCGAGCAATTTTCTTCAGATTTTCGATTGGGTAACCTTCCTTACCCCTTTTTCGTTCTTCTCCTGTAATTCCCTACTATTTTTGTGTTGATTTGGTTCGAATTACTCGCTGCGTGCGTGAGGTAGCGTGCTATTTTTGGGGTTTTGGCAGGAGGGGCGGTGGTTCTTGATGTTGATCGATTATTTCATGTTTTAGATGAATTATGGTGCTTGGCTGAGTTCGAATTGTGATGTTAGAGTTCGAAAATTGAAGGGTGGTTCTTGAACAATTTTCGTTGATGTCTCATTCGTTTTCCCTCTCTGCATGTGTTGCTACATCTTGGTTATCGTTTGTGCCTTGCCCGGGTCTTTTAAATGGTCAATTGTCGTGTGTTGACAATATTTTTATAATGTGCTTGAGCATGGGTTACATGTTCGTAAATAATTGTGAATTATTTATCGTGTTAGCACATCATTCCTCGGGGCATGGAACTTGAGCAAGGTTTGGCTCGGACTACGGAGATTTAAGGTACGTGCGACGTACGAGCATTTCTTTATATGAGAGCATTTGTGAAATGCATAATATTTTGATTGCATTAAATAGTTGTGCGTATGGTTATATATATGTGTTGATATAGCTATGGAACGACCAAATCTTGATATCGCCGCCACAAGCGTGCGTGATACTAGAGTAGTATAACTTTTACAAGACATATGGGGTACTGGATTTATATGACCATTGTGGGGCATTGAGATGCCTGGGAATGACTGTGGAATCATGTAATCATTGTGAGACATTTGAGATGTCTGAGAATAAGGGAGAATTGGTAAAATAAATGCGAGGCATCTGAGCTATCTGTGATTGGTAGCGAAGTTGAGAAATCATTATTAGATATTGAGATATCTATATTTGCATGTATAATGAATTTTGGAATCACTATTTATTGATACTCGAGAATTAGGCATGCTGTGATGTCCGGGGGTTTATGGTGTTAATCCCGGTGTGGTGTTAATCCTTGATGGATTTTTTAATTGTGGCAATTAGGAATTAATTGTGGTTTGGCATCTCCCGAGGTTGTTAAATCGGGCATTTGGGATCGTTGGATCCAAAGGATGAGATTGTATTCTCATTTTGGTGAAAAACCTATGAGTTGGGTTTTTAGTGGGACTTGGTGTCCGGGGTGCCTTATGTTGGGGCCAGTCCAGTCTAGGGATTTGCTGTTGGAGAGAGAGTTTTTGAAAACAGATGATTTTTAATGAATCATGATGTATTGGTGAATGTATTGGTATTTTGGGGCATTTTTGCTATATATACCAGTTGGACTCGGGATTCCGTCATTTGGAATCCATTTCTCTCCTCTCCCTCTCTCTCTCGTCTCTCTCACCCCAAACCCTTCCCCCTTTTCCTTTGATGAGCAAATCGATGGAGGCTCGTCCTAGGAGCCGGATTTCTCGAAGATAAGTTGGTAAGTTTCTTCCCCTCGACTTTGTCTTCGATTTGATAGTGATCTTGTTGGTTTTTGGTTAAGTTTGGTGGGTTTTGAATTTGGGGATTTTTGGGTTAAAATCTAAAATGTTGATTTCAGTGTTTTTATTGGTTTTAAATGGTGTATTTGAGGTGTTGGAGGCATATGGGGTGTTGGTTGTGAGTTTGGGTGTCAAAAACACCATGGAAGCTCAAGCTTTTCGGAAAATCGCTGCTGAAAATCGAAGATGATGAACAGTAGCGGCGATCGATCGCATGGTTGAGGCGATCGATCGCGAGCAGGTTGGCGATCGATCACGAGATCTGGCGATCGATCGCGAGGGACGATTTTGGCCACTGGACTGTGGCGATCGATCGCGATGAAAGTGGCGATCGATCGCCACCCGAAGGAAGGTGTTTTTTTTTGGAATTTTGGAAAATTGTCGAGATTTTGAAATCGAGGTTTTAAGGGGCCGTTTCCGGGGCAATGTCTACATTCCAATGGGAATACTATGCTTTTAAAATGGATTGGTTGAGGCCAAAGTTTAATAAAACGGAATTCCCCGGTTGAATTCTTGGTTATCTTTTAAACTTGTTAATGGTATATTTTGGGTATTATGCATGCTTAGCCGATGGGCTTTTATTTTGGTAATCGTCATGGGTAGACGATAGGGTTGAATATTGTGAACGTACTTGGGCACGTGGTTGCATGCTTATACTTGATTGTGAGTTGTTTATGTGTTTTAGCACATATCTCTCGAGGTAAGGAACTCAAGAAAAGTTTGGACTCGAGCTACGGAATTATAAGGTACGTATGACGTACGAGCATAGCCTTTTATATAATTGCAATTGTTGAGTGCTTGATACACTGTATTGCAATGAATGTGTGTGGAAATGCATGACACATGGTATTAGCAATAAACGGAGATTGAAATGCATGGTTTATGGTACTTGCCTTAAATGTCTATATATGCATTGAGATTTGCATGGTGCCGCTTTTGAGCGAGCGATGATTGGGATGTTGTCGCCTGTGAGCGAACATCGATTATGACGCCGCTGCCATCGAGCATGCGTGGAAATGGAATGCCGCTATTGTAGAGCGAGCAATGAAATAGAGCTATGAAAACATAAGTGAGAAACATGGATTTTCTATAATCATTGTTTAATGATTTGATGTTATTGATTATGATATTGGTATATGGCTCATGGATTTGTTAATCAATGTAATGATTAACTGGCATTTGGGAATTTGATGGTTTCAGTGTTTTGAGAACAGGGACAGTACAGGAAACTCCGGATGAGGATGATACCATCCAGGGAGTATATTTTGTATTTCATAGCATTTACATTGTTGTAAATTATGAATTGTATTGTTATGGTTATTGGATCTGGAATATTGGTATGCTCACCCGTGTGGGGGCTCTCTGTTGGGGCAGGTGGTACAGGTGTAGCAGTAGCTTTGGAGTTGAGCTCGGGCTGTTGATTGAGGTACTTCCAGGATCGAGGTACCAGAGCTGAATGGTTAGGCGCTCAGATCCAGAGTCGAGATCGAGTTGCGCTTGAGAGGTGCTTCCAGGATCGAAGCACAAGTAACGGTATCCAGCAGAGTGTTTTATACATTAGATACACACTTATTCATGGGGTGCTCTTATGTGAGTACATATTACGTGTATATGGAATGTATAAACGGGCTACGGCTCTTCTCTGTTCATTTATGGTTTGCACGCAATTAGATATAGAATTGCTAAATGAACTAAGAGTATGTTAGTGTATTATGAGGGTGCATGTTATATGAATAATTGGGGAATTTGAATATTATGTGGATTAAATGCAAGAAATTTTCTGGATAGCAAATGATGTTGCACTTGCATATGGTTTTTCCCCTGATAGTATGATTATATGCACTAATGATATGGCTTAATACACTAATAACGGGATAAGGGCACGGGGGTCCTTACACATGCGTTGAGTTAATCAATGTGCTGATTTACCGATTTTTGAGATTTGATGAGTTTGATGATTGTGAGAACAGGGACAGTACACGGAATCCCGGATGAGGACGTTGCCATTCAGGGACTATCATTTAAATTCATTAGTATTTACATTTTTGTAAATTATGAATTTCATTATTGTGATTATGGGATTTTGTGTATTGGTATGCTCACCCCGTTGGGGGGCTGTCTCTGTTGGGACAGGTAGAAAAGGTACATCGATGGCTTTGGAGATGAGCTCGAGCTGTTGATTGGAGACACTTCTAGGATCAAGGTACCAGGGCTTGATGGAGCAAGGTATCATATATGGTACTTATATACACCTGAAGGATATATACACATTCATGATGCTCGCATGTGAGCACGATTATACTTGTATATGGGTTGTATATAAAGGCATGAGCCTTTCTCTCTTTCATTCTATGTTGCATGCAATTAATGGTAGAATTGCTAAATGATATGAGAGTCATTGGTGTATTATGTGGGTGTTGAAACCCACTTTTGTTGTCTTATAATGTGGCGCCTTCCCTGGCTGAGAATTTACTTAGCGTTTCTGTATTCTGTTAAGTATTGTGCTTTCCCTGGCCGGGAATTATGTTATGTGATGTGCTTTTATTTCGGGATAGCTCAATTTATGGGGAGACTCTGCCCAAATTTTTATAAAAGGCCACAATGTAAAAAGTGGCGTAATGGGAATGGTAATGGGCAAAATCTATGAGTCTATTTATTGTTATAGATGATCTTATAACGTCGAACATTAAAGAAATTTTGTAATTGTCATTCAATGGTAAAGTATCATCTGAGTTTCCTGATTGATTTTTACTGAAAGCATGTGCCACATATAGTGGTTAATACACTAATCAAGGGTCAAGGACTGGGGGTCCTTACATGAGGCTTGAGAGATAATTATTGAAAGTAGATGATTTTTAATGAGTCATGATGTATTTGTAGAAGAATTGGTATTTTGGAGCTTTGGTGCTATATATACCAAATGGACTCGGTATTCCGTCATTGCACGGAGTCTCTCCTCTCTCTTCCCTCTCTCTACGCCAAACCCATTTCCCCTTCCCCCTATTTTCTCCCATGGAGGAGAAATCACTGGTAGCTTGGCTCGAGAGCCGGATTTCTCGAAGAAAAGTTGGTAATCTTATTCCCCTCGTCTTTACCTTCGTTTTGATTATGGTATTGTGGATTTTGATTAAGATATGTGTTGGGTTTGGAATTTGGGGATTTTTGGTAAAACTCTTAAAGTTATGTTTTGGTATTTTATTGGTTTTAAACGGAGTTGTGGAAGTGTTTGAAGGGGTATGTGGTGTTGGTTTTGAGTTTGGGTGTGAAAAACCCCATTAAAGCTCGAGTTTTTCAGAAAATTACAGGTTCCGATCGATCGCGGATTGGCGCAGATCGATCGCGACATAAATCTGGAAAATAGGTGATGATGAATAGTACTCACGATCGATTGCGAGATGTTACCAATCGATCGCGAGTAATAGAGAGCAATCGATCGGCATTTGTAGGCGATCGATCGCGGCTTTATTTTTTTCGGGCAGTATGGTTGTGAGATCGATCGCGCGTAAACGGGGATCGATCGCGGCCTTATTTCTTGTGTTTTTTTTGGAATTTTGGAAAATGTTGGGATTTTGGAATCGATGTTTAATTAGCCGATTTTCGGGGCAATCTCTACATTCCAATGGAAATGCTATACCTTTAAAAATGGAATGGTTGGAGTCAAATTTTAATAATAAAATGGGAAACTCGTTTTAGTAAGTGGTTAACCTTTGTTCACTTGAAATTGAATATTTTGGGTATTATGCATGCTTAGCCCGGAGTCTTTTAAAATGGTTAATCGTCATGGATCGACGATAGGTTTGGAGGTTGTGAACGTGCTTGGGCACGTGGTTGCATGCTTGTGTTTAATTGTGTGTTATTTATATGTTAGCACATAATTCATCGGGTCGCGGGACTCAGTCAAGGTTTGGTTTGGACTACGGAATCATAAGGTAAGTATAACGTACGAGCATGGCTTTAAACATTTGATTGCAATTGTTGTGCATGAATACTATATGGTTGTTGCAATCACTTGATATGCATTGGGAATTATATGGGGCCGCTTTTGAGCGAGGAATGATGGGATGTTGTCGCTGTTGAGCGAACATTGATTATGACGCCGCTATTGTAGAGCGCGACGGAATAGAAAGTGAAATATATGGAATATCTGTAATAATTGTTTAGTGATTTGATATTATTGATTATGGTATCGGTATACGGGAAACAGATTAGTTAACCAATGTAATGGTTAACTTGCATTTAGGAATGTGATGGTTTCGGTTATTTTGAGAACAGGAACAACACAGGGATCCCGGATGATGATGATGCCATCCGGAGAGTGTCTTTTAATATTCATAGCATTTACATTGTGTAAATTATGAATTTTAATATTGTGCTTATTGGATTTGGGATATTGGTATGCTCACCCCGTGTGGGGGCTGTCTCTGTTGGGGCAGGTGACTATGTTCATCGCGGGCTTTCGAGTTGAGCTCGAGCTAGGGATTGGAGGTGCTTCCAGGATCGAAGTACCAGTGACGGTATTGAGCACAGTGATTTATACATTTGATACGCATATACTTATTTGATGCTCGCATGTGAGCACTATTATGTGTATATGGTTTGTATTGCCTCTCTCTTTTCATTTATGTGATGCATGCAATTATTTAGGAATTGCAAAAATGATTGAGAACGTGTTGGTGTATTACAAGGGTGCATGATATGTTAAATGCACTCGGTTGGGAAAAGCTTAATGTTAATGAAAGGATGTAAGCAATTTTATAGATGGTATTTTATGCCATGGTTGCATGTAGTCGTTTTCCCTGATAACATAATTGTATGCACTAATTGCATGGGTTAATACACTAATAATGGGTTAAGGGCACGGGGATCCTTACAATGATAGGGCCTAGCATTGCCGGGTAAACTGACAATTCCGAATCATATGGATAAGATTTTATGTCGGGTAAGAGCAAAGGGGGCAATCTGTGGACTCTACTAATCGCTTCTTCCTCAAGTTGGCACCAGTTGGGAGAGCATTTCTCATAGACCTCCACATAAATATTTAAACTTTATTAGGAACATTCGCCTTCCAAATGAACTCCCAATTTCGAGATATTGATGTGCTGCTACTGCAAACACGATTCTCCTCGTTATTTTTCCTGATTTCCATTGCCAGGTAGTATCCGGATCTGACCGTATATTGTCCATTTTTAGTGTAGTGCCACACTAAGAGATCCTGACTATTAACACCAGTAGGAATTTTGAGAATTTCTTCAACATCTTCGGGCCAGAATATTGATTCCATTCTTTCTGCGTCCCACTGCCCAGTATTGGAATCAAACAGTGCAGCCATTGTTAAGTCTTTGGATCCTGACATCTTTGGAGTAATGATTTTGAAACTCATTGGTCGTAACAACCATCTATCAGTCCATACTTTAATCAACTGCCCATTCCCCACTCTCCATCGAACACCCTCACTAAGCAGATCCTTGGTCACAAATACTTTTCCAGGTAAGAGAGGATCGTGCTCTATACTCCGCATCCATAAGAATATCATTTGGATAATATTTAGGCTTTAATGTTCGACTCAATAAGCTATGAGGGTTAATAAGCAATCTCTATGTTTGCTTAGAAAGCATAGCAAGATTAAAAGCCCTCATAGCTCTAAAACCAAGACCTCCATCTCTCTTACTCTTGCATAATTCCTCCCATTTAATCCAATGAATTTTATTTGTACCTCTATCCCCCCACCAAAATTCTGATATCATGGATTCAAACTCCTTTAACAGATAATCTGGCAATTTAAAGCAACTCATAACATAGGTCGGGATTCCTTGAAGTACAGCTTTCACCAGAACCACCTTCCCTACTCGGGACAACAATTTTGTCTCATACCCCTGAATTCTGCCCCACACTCGGTCCCGAAGCCACCCAAACACCTCTTTCTTAGACCTCCCCGCAATAGTAGGTAGGCCTAGATATTTTTCATGTTTATCCACCATTGTCACCAACAATACGCTTTGAATTTGATCAACAACTTCTCTCGTAGTATTTCTACTAAGCACTACCGTGGATTTATCGATATTAATCTCCTGTCTTGATGCAAGACTGTATAACGGTAATACATGATGAAATTAATCCTCATCTAGATAGGAGTCATGGAAATGTTTAACTTGTTTGTATATATCCTTTGTTAACTATATGTCAAAACTGAGGAATAATTTGAGAACTTATTGAGTCATGATTGAGTGAAGTATGTATTGATTAAATTGAAAATTTGTGTTAACTATGATGAGTCTTGAGTATCTTAGATAACTCTACAGTTTAGTTGAAAGCACTTTGAGGCGAAATTTATAATTAGAACTAGACTTGGAGATGATTTAGGCGATCTTTGGACCGTTTGTGCCTTTCAAGCCTACCTGGTATACATTATTCCTTAGTGTCCCCTTTTGAGCCTTATTGAAAAAGAATGGTATATGCATTGCATATGATTAGACCCCCATTCAACATTCTTGACAACCTCATTATACCCACCTTGGTTTGAGCCTAAAAGAACAATTTTATCCATCCCTAGGAGAGTATAATGAATCTCATTCATTGCATTAAATTGTTATATGTTGAGAAGTTCATTGTGAAAGAAATGAAATGAACGAAAGAATGAGCAAAGAAAAAAAAAAGAAAAGATGTAGAGAAAAAGCCTTGAAAAGAAAATTTAAATAAGACCCAAAGTGGCCAAGGCTAGAAACTGTGAAGAGAAGCTCAATGATTATGTGAGAAGATTTTGAACTGATTCTGTTATACTCTCTTCTTTGCTTCTATCCTACCTTTTCTTTGGAGCCGACACCAAAAGGCCTAACGTTATAAGCTTTTAAAGTCCTGTTGATCCAAGTCTAGGGAATAATTACATTAGTGGAGAAGTGCTGGATAGTAAATTTGTAGAGTAGTTCAAAGTAATTTGACTAGGAGTTGATATGGCACATTTTGATCTTAAAGATATGTACATTACTCATGTTTGACAATAGCACACTGATGTGACTAAAATAGACACATCTATTGCGCTTAATTATCTACGATTTGGTATATTTTGATGGATAAATTGATACATATGCTACCTAATCGTATATTTGTGTAAATGTAGGGAAAGGTGAAGAAATCAAGCTAAAATGATGAAAGAAGCAATAAAGTTGAAGAAAAGAGGAAAAAACCAGAATCCAAGACACATGTTGCTCCTTTCTCCTCAAATTTCTATATGTTCAAGCAATGTTTTAGAAATGTCGTCCATAGAAACGTTGTAGAACTTTGAGTTATCTTCGCGTGGACAGCTGATTCATCGAATTCGGAGTTCGGACGAGAAAGTTACGGCCAAAATACGAAACTCGCCAGAAAAATTGATGACAGGCGTAATTACGCCATTATTAGGCGTAATTACGCCAACGCTACGGCATCTGTAGGCGTAGCTACGCCATGCTACGCGTATTTACGCCAGAAGACTTTTGGAAAGTGTAAAAACTTGATTTCTTTCCTTCCCACATGGATTTTACCCTACTCCATCAGCCTCCATACCTCATATACACGATTTTTACCTCATATTAAGGAGAAATTTCATATCTTAGAATAATTTTTAGATTTTAGAGATTTTTTCCTTTCAACTTTTGTGAAGAACGCTTGAAGAACGAGGACGGAATCGACAAGCCGGAATCGTGCTTCCTTTTAGTAACTTTTTCTTTTCCTATTAGTTTAATGCTTTCTAGATTAATTCTGATTGTTTTTAATCTAGTTATGAGTAGCTAAATACTTTTGTGATTCTCGGTTTAGGAAAACGATACATTGGATGTTTACGATTCTTGTGAGATAAGTTTTGATTGTTGATTTTCTTTGAGTATCAATTGTTTTTCTGATTTGATTTTTCATAATTGTTATGCATGATTGTTGGATTGATCACCTAGCTATCGTTCATACAATTTAACGCTAAATTAGATATCAAATACGGAATCGTTTGATCCTCTAATTTACGAAGCAACTAAGATTAATTAAATTCCGCTTGTGAGTTTGTTAATTCTTAGGAAAAACAATTGACTAGATTAAACATAGACGCTTGGATTATGTTGTTTAGCTTCATCGATCTCACTAGTTCATATGCTATCATCGATTTAAATCTTAATCGCTTGTATTTTGATTGATTGTTTGATAAGGGTTAAACTAGAACGCTTGGGCTACTTAACTAAACTTAAGGTGAGATAGGACTTTGATTATTGGATTAAACGTCCACGATGAATATTCATATGAGAATTGAATCGTATGTGAAGATCGATGATCAAGATAGTAAACGCCAATTGTAAAGTTAACCGAAAACCGAGAATCGCTCTTTTCTCATAAGTTAATTCATCTAGTTTAATTTTGCATCATAGAAGTAGTATTATTCAATTGATTTCAAAAACCCCTTTTTATTTTAGTTTGCATAAGTTAACACAAAGATATAACCTTCCTCGTGGGATCGATCCCTACTCACGCTACTACATTCATTACTATTATTAACTTGAGAGGGTTAATTTGGGCGTACGCGATAAACGCTACCAAATTTTGGCGCCGTTGCCGGGGAAGGCAATTTTATTAATTTGTGTTAACTTTTATTGATATTCTTCTTCCCGTGCTTTTTACCTGTTTGTTCATGCACGCAGGCGATTTTTCATTTGAGGAGAACGAACATCAATACGATCCCGAGATAGAAAGGACCTTATACCACCTACGAAGAGAAAATCGAAGACAAGTGAAAGAAGAAGAGGAAAGGACCATCATGGCGGAGAATCAAAGCCTACGACAGCTAGCTAATCCTACTTTGGATCAGCAACCTCTCTGCATAACATTTCCTACACTTGCTACTAATATAAATTTTGAATTAAAATCTGGCCTAATACATCTTTTACCTTCTTTTCATGGCCTTGCAGGTGAGGATCCGCATAAGCATTTGATGGAATTCCATGTAGTGTGCACTACAATGAAGCCGACTGGAATAACCGAGGAACAAATCAAATTACGAGCTTTTCCGTTATCTTTGAAGGACGCGGCTAAAGATTGGCTCTTCTATTTACCTTCTGGATCCATCACTACATGGAACGAGCTGAAAAGAACCTTCTTGGAGAAATACTTTCCTGCATCAAGAGCGACGAATATCCGCAAAGATATATATGGCATTCGACAACTCCAAGAGGAATCACTGCATGAATATTGGGAGCGCTTCAAGAAGCTTTGTGCAAGTTGCCCTCAACATCAGATAAGTGAACATTTACTGATTCAATATTTTTATGAGGGTCTTTTGCCAAATGACAGGAATTTGGTGGACGCTGCTAGTGGAGGAGCATTTGTAGATAAGACGCCAACGGAAGCAAGACACTTGATTGCGAACATGGCAGCCAACTCTCAACAGTTTAGAACTGCTCGATCGGACCATAAACTTAGGAAGCAAGGCGAGGTAAATGTTTCTAGTCTCGAACAACAATTGATTGACTTAACAGGTATCGTGAAACAACTTGCAATGGGGATTGGACAAAGTGCTAAGGTATGTGGAATTTGTGCACTACCGAGTCATCCAACTGACGCTTGCCCCACACTTCAAGAACCTTCAATTGAGGAAGCAAATGCGGCAGGCGGATTTCCAGGACAACCACAATGGAAGTATGATCCCTATTCTAACACTTACAACCCGGGGTGGCGAGATCATCCAAATTTGAGATATGGGAATCAAAATGAGCCACAGATGCAACAACATCCACCACCATATAGGCCACCACTCCAAAGGCCACAACAAGCCATTCCAACCCCAACACCTGGTGAGTATTTAGAAAATATTGTTAAGGAACTTGCAACTGAATCTCTAAAATTTCAACAGGAGACAAGAGCAAGCATCCAAAGCTTGACTACTCAAATGGGTCAGATGGCAACAGCAATAAATCGCATCAATTCTCAAAGATCAAACACTCTCCCGTCACAACCAGTAGTGAACCCAAGGGAGAATGTGAGTGCCATCACTTTGAAGATGAGCGAAGATGAAGATGATGAGAAAGTGGTACTGACACCACCCGGAAGAGAAGATGCGAAAGAGATGAAGGAGATGGAGAAGGACGTTGAAGAGCCCATACAAGAGGAGGAACCACGGGGTAAGTTCCCTAAATTTTCTGAATATAAAATTGAACCCCCATTCCCCCTTGCTTTTAAGGAAAATAGGAAAGATGAGGATATCAAGGAACTCTACGAGACTTTCCGACGATGTGATGCAAACGCTCCACTACATGAAGCCATGATGAAGATACCTCGATGTGCGAGATTTTTGAAGGAGGTATGGAAAGTGGGTAAGAACAAGGAAGGCAAAGGGTACCCCAAGATTGAGTTAGGTGAGAATGTTTCCGCGGACATCCAAAGAAGCATTCGCACAAAGTGTAAGGACCCTGGTATGTTTTATATCCCTTGTGTGATTGGAACCACTAGAATTGATAAGGCAATGCTAGATTTAGGATCGTCCATTAATGTCATGCCTTACTCAATCTACACTCAACTGAAACCCGGCCCTTTGAAACAAGACCATACTGTGATTCAATTAGCTGATAGGTCCACGGTTATTCCTAGGGGGGTAGTAGAAGATGTACTTATGCATGTAGAGAACTTGGTCTTCCCCGCCGATTTCTATGTCTTAGACATGGAAAATGGTGATCCATCCAGCCCCATCCTTTTAGGGAGACCATTCTTGAAAACATCAAAATCTGTGATCGACGTGAATAGCGGCCTGTTTACAATAGAGTCTAATGGTGAAATTGCAAAATTTAATATCTATGAACCCATAAAACTCACAAGCATTCTAGTTACGCTATTGATATAAATGATGCATATGATTCTGATTTTGATAATGATGAATTGTGGGAGATGGGAAAGGCTACTGATGGCCTTGATGACAACGGAGGTATGGATTCTCATTTTGTGCATAATGTTCATAATGTTGCCGCTTTATCTACTCATGATACTGCTGACCCTCTCTTTTCTAACTTGCAAGATCATACCATTGAAAAGAAGCACCCTCCGGATCGACCAAAGCAAGCAACAAATGCTGGAGGAGTAACAAAGACTGGGGACGACCACTCAAAGAGCAACAAGCCGAAATACAGAGGAGTGAAGAAGATATTGAGGTGGTTAAGGAAGGACAGAACGACACCGCATCACCCACCTTGATAGAGGACTGGCGTCGGGCCATCGACGTTAAACAGAGGCGCTGCTTGGGAGGCAACCCAAGGGGAGTTAGTTTCCTTTCTCCCTTTTATTTATTTATTTATTTTTGCTTTAGTAGTTAGATTCTCTTTTCTTGTATTTTTGTCTTACATTGGGGACAATGTACGATTTAAGTATGGGGGAGGGATTAGTAGTGTGTTATTGTTTTTCTATTACAAATATACAAAAAAATCAAAAATTTGAAAATTTTGAGCTCATAGTTAGTAATGAACACATGCTTAGATTCACTAGCCCATGATGAAACCTAATTGATATCATGCATGCTTTTGAACATAGGTGAATTGTTAACCTTGGAACACTTTGAACTCTAATGCAAAGTTTACTTTAACTTAGTAGTTGAATATTTTGAGCACATTATTGTCATGGCTTGTGAAGTGTGCATAGCTTAGTGAAGATTGTGTGAACTTTGTGATAGTCTTAAGAAGTCTCTAATACATGCTAGAACTTAACTACATGCTCTTTGAGGCGTATGTCTAGACTACTTGCGAACATGAAAGTGATATAGGCAATCTTTGATGCGTTTGAGCCTTTCAAGCCTACCATGTAAAGAAAATCAATCACTAGTACCCTTTTTGAGCTTTAATGTAAAAGAATGGTAGTATGCTAAGCATACTAAAGACCCCCATTCAACATTCCTTGACTAGCTTATCATCCTACCCTTTTAGCCTAAATATGCTTTTACTCCATACCTTTTAAGGGAGTATGATGTATTTCATTCAAATGCACTAGGAAATTCATTGAATTATATTTGTGAACGTTATTGTCAAAAGAATGAAATACATGAAAGAAAAGGAATGCCTTGAGAAATTTGATAAAAATATGACTCCGATGGGAGCCAAGGCACAAAAGATTGAAAAATTGTGAAATAAACCTTGAAAAAAAAAATGAACAAGGTTTGAAAAATTCATGCAAGAAGAGAAGTTTTAGTGCGCATTTCATCATACTCTCTTGTTTGAATATCCTTACCCTTTCTTTCATAAGCCAATACCTAGGCCAAGCTACAAGCTAATAAAGACCTACTTGATTTGTGTTTGCAAAGTGGCTAAGATAGTGGAGAAGCCTTATACTTGTGTTAGTATATGCCTTGAACTATTGTGGCTTTGCAATTTTTGGATCTATAATTTGTACACAGCACTTGTTTATGACCACACACACACGTTCACTACTTTGTTGAGTATGAGATGTATAGGGATTGAACTTGTTCCACTGTTAACTTTTCACCGCCTTTCATTACTGTGCATGTTAAAATTGTTGAGGCATAAAAGTGAGGACAAGTTAGATTGTTATGATGCTATGAGCCAAGCAAAAAAATAATGTAGTTTTGTCTGATTTACTCGAGGTCGAGTAAAGTTTAAGTATGGGGGTGTTTGATGTGACTAGAAATAGACACATCTATTGCGCTTAATTATCTACGATTTGGTATATTTTGATGGATAAATTGATACATATGCTACCTAATCGTATATTTGTGTAAATGTAGGGAAAGGTGAAGAAATCAAGCTAAAATGATGAAAGAAGCAATAAAGTTGAAGAAAAGAGGAAAAAACCAGAATCCAAGACACATGTTGCTCCTTTCTCCTCAAATTTCTATATGTTCAAGCAATGTTTTGGAAATGTCGTCCATAGAAAAGTTGTAGAACTTTGAGTTATCTTCGCGTGGACAGCTGATTCATCGAATTCGGAGTTCGGACGAGAAAGTTACGGCCAAAATACGAAACTCGCCAGAAAAATTGATGACAGGCGTAATTACGCCATTATTAGGCGTAATTACGCCAACGCTACGGCATCTGTAGGTGTAGCTACGCCATTCTACGCGTATTTACGCCAGAAGACTTTTGGAAAGTGTAAAAACTTGATTTCTTTCCTTCCCACATGGATTTTACCCTACTCCATCAGCCTCCATACCTCATATACACGATTTTTACCTCATATTAAGGAGAAATTTCATATCTTAGAATAATTTTTAGATTTTAGAGATTTTTTCCTTTC
Source organism: Haberlea rhodopensis (assembly GCA_907163345.1). Taxonomy (NCBI): domain Eukaryota; kingdom Viridiplantae; phylum Streptophyta; class Magnoliopsida; order Lamiales; family Gesneriaceae; genus Haberlea; species Haberlea rhodopensis. The sequence continues at coordinate 187,523 of CAJQUN010000228.1, forward strand.
AACTTTTGTGAAGAACGCTTGAAGAACGAGGACGGAATCGACAAGCCGGAATCGTGCTTCCTTTTAGTAACTTTTTCTTTTCCTATTAGTTTAATGCTTTCTAGATTAATTCTGATTGTTTTTAATCTAGTTATGAGTAGCTAAATACTTTTGTGATTCTCGGTTTAGGAAAACGATACATTGGATGTTTACGATTCTTGTGAGATAAGTTTTGATTGTTGATTTTCTTTGAGTATCAATTGTTTTTCTGATTTGATTTTTCATAATTGTTATGCATGATTGTTGGATTGATCACCTAGCTATCGTTCATACAATTTAACGCTAAATTAGATATCAAATACGGAATCGTTTGCCCTCTAATTTACGAAGCAACTAAGATTAATTAAATTCCGCTTGTGAGTTTGTTAATTCTTAGGAAAAACAATTGACTAGATTAAACATAGACGCTTGGATTATGTTGTTTAGCTTCATCGATCTCACTAGTTCATATGCTATCATCGATTTAAATCTTAATCGCTTGTATTTTGATTGATTGTTTGATAAGGGTTAAACTAGAACGCTTGGGCTACTTAACTAAACTTAAGGTGAGATAGGACTTTGATTATTGGATTAAACGTCCACGATGAATATTCATATGAGAATTGAATCGTATGTGAAGATCGATGATCAAGATAGTAAACGCCAATTGTAAAGTTAACCGAAAACCGAGAATCGCTCTTTTCTCATAAGTTAATTCATCTAGTTTAATTTTGCATCATAGAAGTAGTATTATTCAATTGATTTCAAAAACCCCTTTTTATTTTGGTTTGCATAAGTTAACACAAAGATATAACCTTCCTCGTGGGATCGATCCCTACTCACGCTACTACATTCATTACTGTTATTAACTTGAGAGGGTTAATTTGGGCGTACGCGATAAACGCTACCACACACACGCACGTTCCAATGTTGCGATGTATTGTTTAACTTAGGAGAAATTGCTTCTTGTTAAGTGTTGAATGAATTCTATTGATGTGTAAGTAGGATTTCTGAGATTTTACGTATGTTGTAAAGATGATTCATGCTTAGTATCGAGTTTAACTTTTCTTTTTGAGCTTATTGCTTGCTCGAGGACGATCAAGTCTAAGTTTGGGGGAGTTGATAGGCTTAGATTTTGAGTGTTTTTAACTGTAATTTCTTCCCATTTTCCGTACTTTTTCCTGGATGATATTATGTTTTTTGGTGTTTATTCATCTGTTTCAGGAAATTAGATCAGAAATGGAAGAAATGAGTTTATATGAAGATAACGGGCGAAATCGAGGCAAGAAAGGGTTGAAATGAAGAAGTGAGAATTTCGAAATCTCGATCGATCGAGATTATGTCTCGATCGATCGAGACAGACAGTGCGCTGAGAAGATATGAATTTCAAGTTTCGATCGATCGGAACAAATTTCCGATCGATCGAGCGAGGCAGTGACTCCAGAGCAAATTTTATTAAAGTCTCGATCGATCGGTGGAAAATCTCGATGGATCGAGCGAGACAGTGAGTTTCAAAAGCTGGCATGAACAGTGCACCGATCGATCGGTAGCAAATCTCGATCGATCGAGACGCGAAATCCTGAAGATTTTATTTTCCTTTTTTATCGTGATTTTGGGGTTTTAAGAGGAGTTGATTCATTTCAAGAAAAGGGGGAAGATCAGACGAGATTTCTGGACAAAAGAAGAGCCCTAGCCGCCGCCCAGCCGCCGCCTAGGAGATCCGTTCTTCCGGTTCTTCATCCGAGCCAAAGCCAATCAATTCCGGAGTGCAAGGAAGGAGCAAGAGAAGAGATTTCGGTGCTACGCACGGATTCATTCCGCCGTTTATCGTATTTCTAGACTTTAATCTATTTCATATTAATTTTCAATTGATGTTTTTGAGGTCGAGAGACGATTAAACTTCTTTTGTATTTGATTTGAAACAATTTCTAGTTTATTTTATTGAGATTTAGTATCATTGTGTTTGATATATTGATTCAATTGTGTTTGAGTGTATTGATGTCTATTGTTCATGATTTAATCGATTGTTAAGATCAAAGCCTAGATAACTTTGATTGATTCTGAGAGTTATAACCGAGATCGAGAGATAACGTTGTAACACGCTCTGTTAATTCATGAAGTATGTTATGATTGAGATCGAGAGATGATATCGCATACGTGAGAACTTGGAATCGAGAGCTTTAGAGTTATAAGGTTTTGATAATTTATGCAACTTTGAATTAGTAAATAGGTGCACGAGAGTTACTTATTCTAATTTATTGTTAGTTTCTTTACAGCTCGAGAGAGTGTATTGAATAATAGCGAAAACCTTTCACCCTTAGAATCAATTGGTTGATAATTTGCTTATTCAAATGAATCATTAAAGATAACACAGTTGAACGAAGAGCTTGATAAATTTCTTGAGCAACTTACCTTCGCATATCCGGAACCATTCATTTTATTGTTTCTTGTTTGAGTTTCATTTCTTAGTTTAAGTTTGCTTTAGATAATCACATTTGTTAATCGGAGGCTAAATATAATCTTATTTGGTACTTATACGTTAGTCCCTGTGGATTCGACAACCCGTACTTATTTTTCATTATACTAAAACTTGACAACCGTGCACTTGCGGTAGAATCGCTTCACACTATTCTTTGAAATATCTTTTGTTTAAAAATAAAGCGGTCACGAACCATCGGTATATAGATACCCGGCGGCATGAACCGTCGCCAATAGAATAGCGGAACGAACCATCGCTACATAGATACCCGGCGACATGAACCATCGCCAATAGAATAGCGGAATGAACCGTCACTATATAGATACACGGTGGCATGAACCATCACCAATAGAATAGCATAATGAATCATCGCTATATAGATACCCAGTGGCATGAACCATCGCCAATAGAATAGCGGAATGAACCCACTCTATATATAATACCCGGCGGCATAAACCATCGCCAATAGAATGGCCAATCTCTAGCCTTGTTATAGCAGTGTATTTTAATGCACCTCGCTTGTCATGACCGCGGCACTAATACCCCTCGCTTCGACATATCAGCGGCATTGAATAACCTCGCTCATAACTGTGACATGCGGCATCCACCCTCGCTTCAACATTTTTAGCGGCAAATACTCTTTCCTCGCTACGATATGACAGCGGTAAGTATTTCTATTATCGCTTCAAATGACAGCGGCAAAGCATTTAAAATCATCACTCGTCTATAACGACGACTCATGGGAGATGTACCAAGCATCCAATCTTATACCTGCAACCACAATGCATAATCCATATCCCAATATACATCGCTATGAGTGTATTTTAATGCACCTCGCTTCAAATGTGACATGCGGAATTTACCATCGCTTCAACATTTAGCGGCAAAGCATTAAAATCATCACTCGAATATATATGCAACCACAATGCATAATCCATATCCCCATATACATCGCTATGAGTGTATTTTAATGCACCTCGCTTCAAGTGTGACATGCGGAATTTACCATCGCTTCAACATTTAGCGGCAAAGCATTAAAATCATCACTTGAATATATATGCAACTGATCGCTTTTATTTTAAACAATTAATTCCAATGTAGCGATTTTAGACCGCAAGTGCACGGTTGTCAAGTTTTAGTATAGTAAATGAAGAACAAGTTGTCGAACCCACAGGGACTAACTGTAAGTATCAAATAAGATGCTTTTAACTATATTTAACCTATAAAATTGAATTAATAATTAAACTACTAATTAATTAAATTAACTATTAATCCAATCAAGTCAATAAAAGTAAACGAGAAAAATCCACTAGAGAAGATTATCGAGACTTTGGCTCACCAATGCAATCCCCTACAATTCTCGATTGAATATCCAAATATTTCTAAGGTGACGAGTTTTCCTAATGCATTCGTTACACTTTGGTCCAGTTATAACAAGTCTAATATTAATGTTGCAGTAAACCACCCCCGTGTCCTTATTGCACAATTAATATCGAATAAAGATCTATGAAAACTACTAGCCTTCGATTTTGGTAATTCTATTGCTATCACACGTGTGCTAGATTTTACTTGGTACGTCTCAACCTAAAACCCACGGTATAATTTATTATATCATATCGCAATATCCTATGGTCAATTCAATTGCAATAAAGTAATCATTCAAGGGTGATCAATCCCTCAAAAGCATGAAGATCAATAAATTATACGCAAAGAATTAAAGGAATTCAATCAATAAATCATCAAATCATAGGTTCATGACAAAGGATTGCCTAGCCTCGATAATTAATCTTATTTCCTCATAATAAATCAAATCAAACAAAACTAAGAATTAAAGACAAAGAAAAACTCCCAGCGTCGACTCCTGTTGTAGATACTCGCTCCTTCACTTGCTTCCTTCTCGATCGTCACTTTAATCGCCTTGTTGGAGGTGTTCCAAAATCCTAGGATGGTTGATGGATGGAGGTGGATGATGGTGATATGGAGGATGATAGGATGGATGGAGGCTATTCCTAGGGTGTAAATCTGATAAAAGTCCCCCTATTTTCGTCCAAGACCTAATATATATAGTGGTGAAGGAGTTTGGTAAAGTTTGGACACAAAATAACCAAGAAGGAAACAAAATCTCGATTTTTCAGGGTTTGGCGATCGATCTTCGTCAGTTGCCGATCGATCGCGGAAACATTCTGTACAAAATAACCAAAATTTTCATATCCGCGATCGATCTTCGTCATTTGCCGATCGATCGCGGAAATCTAGCGATCGATCTTCGTCATTGCCGATCGATCGCGGACCTCAAATCTCCAATCTTGCGATTTGGTCCCTCCTTTTCCAGATTTGCTCAGTTTGGTCCTTTTCAGCATTTTTAAGCCCATTTCATCCAGTTTTATGCAGTTGGACCTAGATTCCTGACATATACAAATATATACCAAAACGTGTAATATTTTTCTAGGAATCACTACAAAAACACCCCTAATCATATATCAAATTAAGTGTAAAAATCACACTTATCAACTCCCCAAACTTAAGCTTGATCGTCTCGAGCAAGAAATAAAATCAAACAGTAGAGTTCAATATTAAAGATTCAAGTAAACCACTTCGCAGTCAATCATGTAACTCAGACATCTCACTTACAGACGAACAAGAATCAATCAGAAAGTTTAACAAGTTGTTTTTCTCTTAGATCAAGCAACACGTCGCCAACTCAAAACGTGCGTGTGTGCTATTGTCACTTTCAAGTTTCATGCAATTTCATAGATCAAATCATGCCAGTCAATGAAAAGTAAGATTATCGTTGAGCACCCTTAGTCCTATTTTCAAACAGCTTCTCCACTAATGTAGTCACTCCCTAGACTTGGATCAATAGGTCTTTTTAAGATTGTAGTGTTAGGCCTAGGTGTTGGCTTCAAAGAAAAGATTGGATAGCATAAAGAAGGGAGTATAAGCATGTAATGTTCATAGTTCTAGCACAAAAATGAGCTTCTCTTCTTTTCTTTTAGCCTTGTCCACTTTGGGTCTTAATTAGATTTTTTTTTCAAGGCTTTATCTATCTTTTTCTTTTCTCATTCATCATTTTTTTCAATAATAAGCTCATCAAAATATAGCAATTTATGTGCATCTAATGAGATTCATTATATTCCCGTTAGGTAAGGATGAATTCTTTCAATTTAGGCTCATAAAGGTGGGTATAATGAGTTGCCAATGAAATTTGTTGAATGTGGGTTAATAGTATGTTAAACATACTACTTTCTTTTGCAATTAGGCTCAAAATGGGACACTAGAGATTGATATATATCATGGTAAGCTTGAAAGGCTCAAACGGTCCGAAGATCGCCTAAATCATTTCCAAGTCAAGTTCATAACTATAAAATTTTGCCTCAAAGTGTCATCATCCAATAGTTTCTAAGGTACTCTAAGATGTTCAAAACAATTCATCAAGATCACGAAGATTTTCACTACCACAAATGCAATTCACAAGATCGTGACTCATATGTGCTTAATGTATTCCTCATCTTTGACATGCTAACTCAAAACAAGATATTCACAAACAAGTTTTACAATCATCAAAACTCAAGTTGACATGCATAGTGATATTAATATCATCATGGAATAGAGACCACTATTATGATTCATTCTTTTCTCTCTAATTGAACTCATAAAAAAAATTAGCTCTCAAAATAATCGGACGATTCAAGTATCAATTAAACACACAACATGCAGATTAAGCAAGTAAAACATGCAAGCCACTTAACTCCCCCAAACTTAAATCAAACATTGTCCTCAATGTTTAAAAGAATCAAAAGGAAACAGTAAACTCCCCTGATCACGACGCTTGCATGAGGGTTGAGGAAGATTGGTTCCTTAAAGCTCCACTGTTGTAGGGATTCATCGCTCCAATTAAGTACTTAGCAAGAGAAGAATGCAAATAAAATAGTCGAATCGAGAGCTAGAGAAAACGAAAAACAAAAATTGAAAAATAAATAACAAACTAAATTGCAAAAGGATACGCTTGGGTTGCCTCCCAAGAAGCGCTGGTTTCTAGTCGTCGGCTTGACTATCAGAAGCAACCATTAAAGAGCGGCTGTCGCCCATAGTACGTATCGTATGATACCACTAATGGGTCTTGATTCAGTATGCCCTCAAGATTGGCATGATTGTAACAGTGTAGGCTCGTCGCTCCAACAACATTCGTCTTGAAAATGTAAGCATGGGAGAATGATTCTTGACTCGGCTTTATCTGTTTCAGGGTGTAGTGCGGTGAAGTTGGCATCGATGGAAAATAAGGATCCACATATGGCATAGAACATGTCTCCGTCGATGGGCTCAAATCAGAATCTTCGAAAGTCTCTTCCTTTTCCAGCATCACACTCGACTCATCTTCACATGAGAACTCCTCGGATAACATCTCTGAAGTAGGCTCAATCTCTTTAAGAGGCTCAAGTTCCCTTGACTTTTCCACATGAGTAGGATCAATCCCCCAAACATGGTTGGTTGAGTGATCATCATCATATAACCAAACTCGATTCGTCGCCTCTTGATTGGTAGCTCTCGTCTCTTCCTCCTGGCAGCTAGTTGACATTGTTTCCATAAGGACTGTCATTTGCTGCTCCAGGTGGCGCATAGAGTTGGATTGGCACTCCAAACTGTTCTCAGTTGATGCCATGAATCTTATTAAGGTATCCTCTAACTGAGTCGTGACGTCTGCAGAACTATCTCTCCTCTCTTCGTGATGTTCAAATGGTTGGGGCGTCTCATTAGAGTAGTGAGGCTCCGGTGGGTATTGGTGACTCCAACCTTGTAGTGAAGGATCACAATGCCAGTGGTAATCGAAGTCCGCCATATCATTGAACAGGTGCAACACACTGTCCTCATCTCTATCAACCAGGGTTCTCCCAGTCACTAGTGCTCCGTTGAATACCCATCCTCGTGTCTCTGCATCCAAACCTTTGAAGAAATATTGCAGAAGATTATAGTTCGAAAAGTTGTGATACCGGAATGTGTCTGCCAATTCATTGAATCTCCCCCACGCTGCATAAAACGGCTCTGAATATTGTTGGAAAAATCTTGTGAAGACTTGTTGATGAAGCATCACAAGTACCTAACAAGAAAAATAAATAAAACAATTTAAATATTTTTTTTCGAATTAAATATATACAAAAGAAAAAAAAATGGTTAAATTACAGTCAAAACTTCTCCTATGATATTACTAAAATTAGTCCCCGGCAACGGCGCCAAAAACTTGATCGCTTTTATTTTAAACAATTAATTCCAATGTAGCGATTTTAGACCGCAAGTGCATGGTTGTCAAGTTTTAGTATAGTAAATGAAGAACAAGTTGTCGAACCCACAGGGACTAACTGTAAGTATCAAATAAGATGCTTTTAACTATATTTAACCTATAAAATTGAATTAATAATTAAACTACTAATTAATTAAATTAACTATTAATCCAATCAAGTCAATAAAAGTAAACGAGAAAAATCCACTAGAGAAGATTATCGAGACTTTGGCTCACCAATGCAATCCCCTACAATTCTCGATTGAATATCCAAATATTTCTAAGTACGAGTTTTCCTAATGCATTCGTTACACTTTGGTCCAGTTATAACAAGTCTAATATTAATGTTGCAGTAAACCACTCCCGTGTCCTTATTGCACAATTAATATCGAATAAAGATCTATGAAAACTACTAGCCTTCGATTTTGGTAAATCTATTGCTATCACACGTGTGCTAGATTTTACTTGGTACGTCTCAACCTAAAACCCACGGTATAATTTATTATATCATATTGCAATATCCTATGGTCAATTCAATTGCAATAAAGTAATCATTCAAGGGTGATCAATCCCTCAAAAGCATGAAGATCAATAAATTATACGCAAAGAATTAAAGGAATTCAATCAATAAATCATCAAATCATAGGTTCATGACAAAGGATTGCCTAGCCTCGATAATTAATCTTATTTCCTCATAATAAATCAAATCAAACAAAACTAAGAATTAAAGACAAAGAAAAACTCCCAGCGCCGACTCCGGTTGTAGATACTCGCTCCTTCTCTTGCTTCCTTCTCGATCGTCACTTTAATCGCCTTGTTGGAGGTGTTCCAAAATCCTAGGATGGTTGATGGATGGAGGTGGATGATGGTGATATGGAGGATGAGAGGATGGATGGAGGCTATTCCTATGGTGTAAATCTGATAAAAGTCCCCCTATTTTCGTCCAAGACCTAATATATATAGTGGTGAAGGAGTTTGGTAAAGTTTGGACACAAAATAACCAAGAAGGAAACAAAATCTCGATTTTTCAGGGTTTGGCGATCGATCTTCGTCAGTTGTCGATCGATCACGGAAACATTCTGGACAAAATAACCAAATTTTTCATATCCGCGATCGATCTTCGTCATTTGCCGATCGATCGCGGAAATCTGGCGATCGATCTTCGTCATTGCCGATCGATCGCGGACCTCAAATCTCCAATCTTGCGATTTGGTCCCTCCTTTTCCAGATTTGCTCAGTTTGGTCCTTTTCAGCATTTTTAAGCCCATTTCATCCAGTTTTATGCATTTGGACCTAGATTCCTGACATATACAAATATATACCAAAAGGTGTAATATTTTCTAGGAATCACTAAAAAAAAACCCTTAATCATATATCAAATTAAGTGTAAAAATCACACTTATCAGCAACCACAATGCATTAATCCATATCCCAATATACATCGCTATGAGTGTATTTTAATGCACCTCGCTTCAAATGTGACATGCGTAATTTACCATCGCTTCAACATTTAGCGGCAAATCATTAAAATCATCACTCGAATATATATGCAACCACAATGCATTAATCCATATTCCAATATACATCGCTATGAGTGTATTTTAATGCACCTCGCTTCAAATGTGACATGCGAAATTTACCATCGCTTCAACATTTAGCGGTAAAATATTAAAATCATCACTCGAATATACATGCAATCACAATGCATAATCCATATCCCATATGCCCTCCAACCACCATGGTTAGCAACAAAAATATTCCAATTATGAACACATATCATAAACGTACATAAGCAACATAGTTGTGTCACACAACACTAACTACTATCATGCATAAGTATGTGTTACACATTTCCATCAACATGTTCCTAGGCCCTCAACAGCCCCAAAAAGCAAACCACTACTCTGATACCACTAATATAAGGACCCTCGTGCCCTTAACCCATTATTAGTGTATTAACACATGCAATTAGTGCATACAATTATGTTATCAGGGGAAACGACTACATGCAACCATGGCATAAAATACCATCTATAAAATTTCTTACATCCTTTCATTAACATTAAGCTTTTCCCAACCGAGTCCATTTAACATATCATGCACCCTTGTAATACACTAACACGTTCTCATTTCTTTTTTGCAATTCCTAAATAATTACATGCATCACATAAATGAAAAGAGAAAGGCCCTTGCCTTTTTATACAAACCATATACACATAATAGTGCTCACATGCGAGCATCAAATAAGTATATATGTATCAAATGTATAAAACATTGTGCTCAATACCGTCACTGGTACTTCGATCTTAGAAGCATCTCCAATCCCTAGCTCGAGCTCAACTCCAAAGCCATCGAGGTACCTATTCACCTGTCCCAACAGAGACAGCCCCCACACGAGGTGAGTATACCAATATCTCAAATCCAATAAGCACAATATTACAATTCATAATTTACACAATGTAAAGGCTATGAATATTAAAAGATACTCCCCGATGGCATCATCCTCATCTGGATCCCCTGTGATGTTCATGTTCTCAAATAACCGCAACCATCACATTCCCAAATGCCAGTTAACCATTACATTGGTTAACTAATCTGTTTCCCATATATCGATACCATATTCAATAATATCAAATCACTAAACAATGATTACAGATATTCCATATATTTCACTTTCTATTCCGTTTCTCGCTCTACAATAGCGGCATCATAATCGATGTTCGCTCAACAGCGACAACATCTCATCATTGCTGGCTCAAAAGCGGCACCATATAATTCCCAATGCATATCAAGTGATTGCGACAACCATATATTATTCATGCACAACAATTGCAATCATATATTTAAATCCATGCTCGTACGTTATACGTACCTTATGATTCCGTAGTCCGAACCAAACCTTGACTGAGTCCCGCGACCCGATGAATTATGTGCTAACACATAAATAACTCACAATTAAACACAAGCATGCAACCACGTGCCCAAGCACGTTCACAACCTCCAAACCTATCGTCGATCCATGATGATTAACCATTTTAAAAGACTTCGGGCTAAGCATGCATAATACCCAAAATATTTCATTTCAAGTGAACAAAGGTTAACCACTTACTAAAACGAGTTTCCCATTTTATTATTAAAATTTGACTCCAACCATTCCATTTTTCAAGGTATAGCATTTCCATTGGAATGTAGACATTGCCCCGAAAATCGGCTAATTAAACATCGATTCCAAAATCCCAACATTTTCCAAACTTCCAAAAAAAACACAATAAATAAGGCCACGATCGATCGTCGTTTACGCGCGATCGATCGCGCAACCATACTGCCCGGAAAAAATAAAGCTGCGATCGATCGCCAACTTTCTCTTTACTCGCGATCGCTTGGTAACATCTCGCGATCGATCGCGAGTATTATTCATCGTCACCTATTTTCCAGATTTATGTCACGATCGGCGCCAAGCCGCTATCGATCGGGACCTGTAATTTTCTGAGAAACTCGAACTTTAATGGGGTTTTTCACACCCAAACTCAAAATCAACACCCCATACACCTTCAACACTTCCACAACTCCATTTAAAACCAATAAAAATACCAAAACATAGCTTTAAGATTTTTACCAAAAATCCCCAAATTCCAAACCCAACATATATCTTAATCAAAATCCACAATACCATAGTCAAAACGAAGGTAAAGACGAGGGGAAGAAGATTACCAACTTTTCTTCGAGAAATCCGGCTCCCGTGCCAATCTACCAGCGATTTCTCCTCCATGGGAGAAAAGAGGGGGAAGGGGAAATGGGTTTGGCGTAGAGAGAGGGAAGAGAGAGGAGAGACTCTGTGCAATGACGGAATACCGAGTCCATTTGATATATATAGCATCAAAGCTCCAAAATACCAATTTCTCTACAAATACATCATGACTCATTAAAAATTATTTGCTTTCAATAATTATCTCTCAAGCCTCAATTTCCAATACCAGCCCCAATATAAAGTATCCCGGACCACCAAAAACCCAATTCCAAGGTTTTTCACCATGATGAGAATACAATCCCAACCTTTGGATCCAACGATCTCGAATACCCGATTTAACATCCTCATGTGTTCCAACACAGCAATTAATTCACAATTGCCATAATTAAAATTCATTAATGATCACTACCACATCGGGATTAACACCATTAATTCATGGGCAGCACAATCATTCTTACCATTAACGACCGTGCTGCATGATATCTCTGATATGGAGGATTGGGTGATAAGGGTATATCAGAAGCTTGATGGGTCCGAATTTGATGAATTTATGTTTCTATGCTGGGCCATTTGGAATAACCGTGGCGGAAAAAAATATACATGCCAATGAAGAATATGAAACAATGGATACTGTATTATTTGCCAAACGTTTTTTGCTGAGGTTTATTGAGGCTAATAAGGTGGTTAACCCGAGGCGACAACATATAGCCGCAAAGACATGGTTACATCCTCCTCCTGGCATTATTAAAATTAATTATGATGCTGTTGTACCCAACAAATCATCCTATGTCAGGCTAGGGGCAGTGGCAAGGACGAAGATGGACGAGTTGTTGCAATGCAAAGGCGGAAAGTAAGGGGACATTTTAGTCCCGAGATTGCGGAAGCTTTAGCTGCAAGGGATGCGATTGTTTTGGCTATTTCTTACTCTTGGCCCCATATTATCCTGGAAGGTGATTGTATAGCTGTGGCGAAGGGCATTGAATATAAGGAAAGATCGTGGTCTCAAGCTGGAGTTATACTGGATGAGATCCGTTCTTCTAAACATCTATTTCTCTTTCTGTAGTATGTTTATTGCTCACAGACTCACTAGAGAAGTGGTACAAGAGTGTGATAGTGGGCATAAATTAAATTACCTTTCTAATTGATTGTAATCACTCTTTTGATTAATGATACTATCATTTTCTCTATAAAAAAAATTATAAATTGGAAACCTCTCGACTTTAAACTCCACAAAATTCATTAAAAGTCGTTAAAAATCATCAACCAATATACCCCCTTAGTTATAAATTTCTTTTAGATTTAGTTAAAAAAAATTTACATTTAGTTAAAAAATGTTCTCGAAAATGATACACAAATATAATTTTCTCTAAAAACAAAATTCACTCATCAATCAAGATACGTGGATACGTGGATAAGCAGATACGGGTACGATTGCACGGGATTTTTGAAATTTGTAGGATACGATACGATTGGATACGGTAATTTTTATTTATTTATTTATATATAAATATATAACTAATAACATTTGTAAGAAACCAGGTTTCAAGCATATAATCAACATTAAACACATTAGAAATCAGAATAAAGTTGCAAACTCACCAAATTCATGACAAATGATAGAATATTAATCCATGACATCTAAAAATTTCAAGCATATAATCGACATTAAATACATTAGGGTGGTTAGGAAATAGGGATTAAGTTAAATAATTTAATTTTAATTATAGTTTCAACCCTATTTTTAAAAAAATTATGAAAGTTCCCGTATCTAATTCATACGATCACCGGCGTATCTTGACCGTATCCGAAACATATTCGAAATAAAAACTTACTTTTTGTCCCCAGATACGCCACGTGGCGTATCCGATACGTATCGATGTCGTACTCACGCATATCCATATCTCATAAATATCTAATACTTGACCTTAAAATTTTTTGGAGTATCGGCGCAACATAGATCAATATGCAGTAAAAATGGCGATTTCGAAGCTCTTATTTCTCAATCATTACACTAGAACCCTAATAAAACCCCAGAGTTTTCCAATCACACGCGCCGCCGTGTGCCTTCCTCCCAATCCGCCTCTTCTCCTTCGCCACACCGGAATATGCCGCTGCAGAACGCCGGAAACGTAAACGGCGCCTCCGCATTGAACCTCCTCTGCCCGCCCTCCGCCATCAGCAATCGCCGCAGCCCCGTCCTCCTTCCTTCGCCGCGCCACAAAACCCCAATGCGCCTAAACTTCCTGAACCCTTATCTGCGCTCTCCGGAAACCGACTCAATCTCCATAACCGTATTTTGAAGCTTATCCGCGAGAACGATTTGGAGGAAGCTGCACTCCTCACGCGCCACTCGAGTTACTCCAATTGCCGGCCTACGATTTACACCTGCAACTCTGTAATGGCGGCGCAGTTGCGGCAGTAGAAGTATGCGGAGCTTCTTTCCCTCCACCGTTTCATCACGCAAGCCGGCGTGGCTGCCAATGTAGTAACTCACAATCTCCGCCTCACTGTTTATCTTGATTGCCGGAAAACGGATTTAGCGTTGGAGCAATACAAGCAGCTGATTAATGACGCTCCCTTTAACCCCTCTCCTACCACTTATAGGATTTTGATTAAAGGGCTTGTGGATAATCAGGAAATAGAAAAAGGTCTGGAGATTAAAGATGCAATGGCGGCAAAGGGGTTTAAACCAGACCCAACTATATATTCCTATTTGATGTTGGGGCAAGCTAAGAATTCTAATGCGGATTGTGTTTTTTGAGTTGTATGAGGAATTGAAGGAGAAATTAGGAACATAGGAGGTTATTGATGGGGTGATATATGGGAATTTGATGAAATGTTGTTTCTTGAAAGAAATGGAAGCGGGGGCAATGGATTGTTATGGGAAGGTTGTGGCAGAGGGTTCACATTTTAAAATGAGTGCAGTTGCTTACAACTATATTTTGGAGGCTTTGGGCAAGAACGGAAAGTTTGAGGAGGCGTTGAAGTTGTTTGCGAGGATGAAGAACGAGCATGATCCCCGAGAACTTTAAGTGCGAACTTGGGGAGTTATAAGGTTATTGTGGGTGCGTATTGCTCAGAGAAGAGGTTCGGTGAGGCCATTGAGGTCTTCTATAGTATGGGCGAGAATAGGTGCAGTCCCGATGTGTTGTCTTTTAATATGTTGATTGATCAATTATGTTGTAATGACATGTTAGCTGAGGCAGAGGAGTTGTACAAGGGGATGAGCGATAGGGAGGTGAGCCCGGATGAGTATACTTTGTTTACACTGATGGATACATGCTTTAAGGAAAATAGGCCAGATGATGCGGCTCTATATTTTAGGACAATGGTTGACGCAAAGTTAGGCCAAGTTTGGGGGTCTATAACCGGTTGGTTGATAATTTGGTTAAGGTTGGGAAGTTTGATGTGGCGAAGTCGTTCTTTGATTTGATGGCTCCCAACCTGAAGATGAATAATGATGCTTATAAGTTCATCATGAATGTGTTGTTTGAGGCTGGTAAGCATGAGCAAGTGCTTAAGATCGTAGATGGTATGTTGAGGGAGAATCCAAATGATTTAACTGAGGAAGTTGAGGAGTTTGTTCGAGAGGGGTTGAGGAAAGAGGGTAAAAAGGATGAGGTGACAAATCTTAAACTGGAAATTGAAAGGGAGAAGGCTGAGGCAACGGCTAAAGTGGCAGAAGAAGCTGAAAGAGCCAAGGCCAGTGCTAAGGCTGCCATTGCCTCTTTGCTACCTTCTAAATTACTGGGAAAGCAAGATGGTCAGAATTTGGAAATATGACAACAGGTTGCCAGAGGATTCCGAGGCAACGCCTCTTTCTGTGAACGGGGAACTTTTGGAGAAAATGTGGAAGTTGAAAGAGATCTTTCAAAGGAGCGAGTGAGCTTGATGTGGTATGAGGGTGAGCCGATTTGTTGTAGAGAACGATAACATCTCTTTTGTAGTTGTCATTCATCATTGTAATACTTGCTCATCATGCTATATTTACATGTAATTAAGATGCAAGGAAGATGTTTCATCTATGAAATGGACTTGTGGAGGATGCTTGATATCTT
Organism: Haberlea rhodopensis; assembly: GCA_907163345.1. Classification (NCBI taxonomy): domain Eukaryota; kingdom Viridiplantae; phylum Streptophyta; class Magnoliopsida; order Lamiales; family Gesneriaceae; genus Haberlea; species Haberlea rhodopensis. The sequence goes on from CAJQUN010000228.1 coordinate 203,101, forward strand.
CTGAAATTCGTATGAGATGGACTTGTGGAGGATGATGAATATCTTCTGAAATTCTTATTTTGTCCCATGTTTTTTCTTTAACTTCCAGTGAATTTATGACTGTAAGCCTTTGAAAATAAAGCAAATAAACTTGGCATACAGAAAGAAGGATGTTAAAGCAAAACAGGAATGCAGTTTCCATACAAGAATGAGTATCATACAGTGCAGCGAAACCTGTTGATAATTTAACTTGGCACAAATCTAGGGCAGCCAAAGGCATTGATAAAACATTTGATACATTAACAAGCAGAATTTCTGCAACACACAACACGGTCTGTATCATCCCACAAACACACACAAAAAAACACCCGAAAACACAAGCCAAATCATACGAAATTACTTCAGATTTAACTACAAAGATTTGGTATGCACACCCCAGCTTCAGGATTCTGCTGCTCTTTCCATATTCTTCCAGTAACTCTAAGCTTAAGCTCCTTCTTGTCGCCTCCAGAGAAGAAAAGTGCCATATTTCGTTGAATAATAAGACCATCATGACTATCCCTGACTTTACGATGGCTATCTCTTATGCTTCTTGGGGTACCCTCCCATATGAGTTTTCTGCCGTTTGCTCCCACCTCTAAACTATAGCTGTAGTTGCGGGCATCATTTTCATCACCCATAAAACGTAGAAACGCCATGTAAACAGGGGCCATGCCAAGCTGAAATGCTTCGAAGTGAAGGCAAAAACATTGTCCAAAACAATTGAATACCTGCCCATGAACAAAACCTACAGATTACTGAACTAATCCGCCACTTACAGAGTTTTCAAGCAGCACTATGAAATGGAATTCAAGATTTAGACCGGTAACTAGGCAGGACATGGAGCTCGAAATCGTTCTCATCAGAGTAACAAAAACAATTATAAGATGCCAAAAGACATTTAAAACCGAAAATGGCAACTCGAGAAAACCACGAACATGTCATACCAACCTATGGTCGATCTTTTTGCCAACACTCTGGGTTAGAGACCGAAGAGACATTTTACATTCTTACTCAAAACTAGTTTAAAGTGCACGTACAATAATATTACGTCAGAAAACTGGCCAAATTCGTACAATAATATTACGTCAAGAAATCGTCAGCAAACTGGCTTAACTCGCAAGGATATCAAAGCCTACATTGAACAGAAAGAAAAAAGGCTTGGTTGCTCATTGTCTCACGCAAACCATTGTATTGTCAATACTTCATTTCTTACAAAAAGAAATGTATTATTATTACTACTACTACTAAAAACCAATCAAAACCAAAAAACATAAGAGGAAATGTCACTCACAGTCAACATCCATGTAGCATTTTCTACTTCACGAGGATTTGACTTAACATAGCGGTGATTGAAAGTGCATCCCGTGTGCATGTCAACTTTATGGTCGTCTCTCAAGTGAGTAACAAGATATGGAATGTCCCCTGTAACTGCACATTCTGATCCGGCATATGGACAATTGTAGGGTCTGAAATTACAAACTCCCTCATGTTTGAGTTTGTTGTAATAAGGAAATATTTCGGGGCATCCCAATGAGTAGTACTTGCATGGTAGGTCTAGTGACTCTGCAACTTTTTCTAATGCTAAGCACCTGATATCCCCAAGTTCTTGTCTGCACGTAGGACATCGATTATGCACCCTTGTCTTGCAAGTCGAACAGAGAGTATGCCCATTATGACACTACAAGAAGATATGATCAACAACAATTATTCAACCGATACATGTAAAGAAAAAAGATTATTCTTTCTCGATACTTATCAGGTAGAGTTCCACAATCCATATTAATCACACCTCAGAGACAAATACAGATGTCAACAGGAATCATGTGGAAGACAGTGATTCTTTGTCATTCAAGATCGTCAAACATTCCATCAAGGAATTTACTAAAAGATATATATTAAATCCCATATTTATAGAGATTTCTCTTAGGCTTCATTCAATTCATTGTCAGTTTCTATGGAGCACTCAAATTTTCTGAGGTTCCGTCTCAGTTTCCCTGATTCATTATGCAAACAATGAAACTATTCATCCACATTCCCAGAATTTCTGTCAACTACCTCTATAACAGAAACATGATCGAATTCATCCGTAGATGCAAAGAGAACTTTATTAATGAAATTTCATGTTAGAAGCTCAAGAAACATATTGTACTTGTCGAGATTACACATTATTTCCAACCACTCAAATTATCTTCAGGAGACACATTTCTCACTTTGCATCAACAATAGCTTCATTCCCATTTCCCAAACAATATTACACACATATGGTATGCATCCACTCCCAATCTCAAAATTAAGGCACAAAAATATAAGAAAAGGTACGAATAAACTATAGATGCCGAAGAAACTAAGGATAGAACATACTTGATGGATCGGTGGGTACATAGAATTGGTGCAAACAGGGCATTCCAGCAATTCATGAACGCTTGTGGGAACTACATTACGAGGCTTTGAAGAATATTGCTGGGGATGAGAATGAGAAGACACCGATGACTGGATCTCTTCATCATCAATGACATCTGATGCAGATACACACTCCACATTTTCCATTTCAATCGTTGCCATTTTAGGGAAATAATAAAATCCCACTTCCAAGAATACGACTTTTGCGGAAATTTCTGGCACCCAATCTGTAAAATCCAATATTTCCAAAATATCAAATGCCCACTTCAATAAATTCAGAAAAATTGAACAACGCAGTTGCAAAAATTCAATCTTTTGCGACAATATCAACAACCAACTTCTAGAAATTCAACAACATGCAAATAAGTCACATTCCCAATTCAGAAAACTCGATGGTTCAAAAATACCGGAGACGCCAACCTAAAGAAACCCACAATATTTCTCTGATTCAACGGCTCATTGTTTTCTATTTTCTGTTCTTTTTCTCCCTTCACCTTCTTCGCATCTCGTCTTTCAAGAAAGATGAATCCTCGGGAAGAAGAAATAAAAAGAATTTGAAAGAAATCGAAAGAGAGGGATGTATCGATTCGAAGAACCAAAGGAAAACGATCAATTTCCTGAAAAGATGGGTTCTTTCTGCATCCCCCTTTCTCTCTCTACTTCTTGAGTATGAGAGGAGAGAGAAATGAGGATCATCGTCGATTTTGAAAATATTTGAAGTTAAGGATAATCTTACGGTAATAAAATGGTATTTGCGTCTTCTTTAGTTCATAGAAGTAGTTTTCATTGGTTGAATTCCTCAAAAAAAAAAGTAGTTTTCATTGGTTGAGATTTGAGAACTAATCCAGGACCTAATATCCGTAAATATAAAGAAGAAATATAAATTTAAACATATATATAAAGTTAAGAGTAAATTGTACGTTACTCTGATTATAATATAATGAAAATACATGAAACTTTATTATGTTAAAAAAATCTCTCGTTTTAAAATCTCTATGAAACTTTCGTATGTTAAACAAAAGGCAAAAAATCTCCTTTTTTTTAAACCTGCACAAAACTCACCCGGAACGCAATCCTCTCATGTTCAATATGCCCTCCAATTTTTCTCCCCTTACATTATTTTCTTATCTTTTGTAATGATTTTTTCTTTTAATTTTAAAATAAAAAAAATTCGGAATTTTAAAATGAATAATTTTTAAGTTGTAATTTTAAAATAAATATGTATAATATTATGAATTCTTTTATACATGTTTATTGATCAATTCAAAATCTTCTTCTTCAAATTTTGGATATATTGAGTAAGCAACGAATGATTATGTAAAAAAGATGCATTCTAAAAACCATAAAAGAATTTCACAATAATGAACCTATATATAGAAAAAAAAAACTAAGTTGTATATAAAACATGTATATACTATGTTTGAACATTTATGAATTGTTTTGAGATGAGAATTTGTGCAGGGTTTATGAAAATAGAGGTGTTTTTTTGCCTATTTTTTTAACATGGGGAGTTCATACAGGGTTTAATAAAATAGATGGTTTTTTTTTTGCATATTTTTAACACAGTGGAGTTCATTGATTTTCAATATAGGGGGATTTTCGTACAATTTACCCCAAAAAAATTTTCCACATAATTAAGTTTTACAAGAATATTTAGTATTTACTATTGTATAATATTTTTACTGAAATTTAGTATGTATTAAAACATCGCATTAACTAACTAATATGCACATTACGTATATGCCATAATTGTGTTTTTACAATATTCTTATTATAAAATTAGATAACTAATGGTATAATTAATTTACATAATAATGAGTGAAATTTAAATAAGTTATATTTAATATTTAATTTAAAAAGAAAAACATATTTTTTTTAGATTTTGTGAAATTATTAGATAAGTAAATAAACTTAAGCAATTTATTATTAAGTGAAAGCCTATTCTTAGATACTTAAAATATCATATAAATACGAGAATTATACAGATTTTTATATAATATAAAATTATATTGGATTAATTTTTTGCCTTTTGAGTTTTTGTTTTGTTGCATTTGGTTTCTTATAAGCTAATGGACTACACCTTGTATTTGAAATATATTTTTCCTATATAGCTGTTTGCTATAATTGTCAAGCTATAGTCGTACCAGGTGTCGAAACATAAGTCACATAATCTTTCTACCCCTATTTACACACTGGGGCTCTGGTCTTGTAAGGACCCCACGCCCTTAACCCTTGATTAGTGTATTAACCACTATGTGTGGCACATGCTTTCAATAAAAAGTCAATCGGGAAGCTCAGTTGATACTTTACCATTGAATGACAATTACAAAATTTTCTTTAATACCCAATGTTATAAGATCATCAGCCTAACAACAAATAGATTCATAAAGATCGCCCATTACCATCCCCTTTGTGCCACTTTTTACATTGTGGACTTTAATAAAAATTTGGGCAGAGTCTCCCCATAAATAGAGCTATCCCGAAATAAAAGCATAACACATAACATAATTCCCGGCCAGGGAAAACATAATACTCATCATAATACAGCAATATCAAGTAAATTCCCAGCCAGGGAAGACACCACACATATGACAACAAAAGTGGGTTTCAACACCCACATAATACACCAATGACTCTCCTATCATTAGCAATTCTACCCTTAATTGCATGCAACATAGAATGAAAGAGAGAAAGGCTCATGCCTTTATATACAATCCATATACAAGTATAATCGTGCTCACATGCGAGCATCATGAATATGTATATAACCCTCAGGTGTATATAAGTACTCTATACGATACCGTGCTCCATCAAGCCCTGGTACCACGATCCAGGGAGTATATCCAATCAACAGCTCGAGCTCTGCTCCACAACCATCGATGTACATGTTCACCTGTCCCAACAGAGACAGCCCCCACACGGGGTGAGCATACCAATTCCACAATTTCATAATCATAATGACAAAATACATAATTTACAAAAATGTAAATATTGTGGAACATATGTGACACTTCCTGGATGGTATCATCCTCATCCTAGCGTACCCCTGTAATATCCCTGTTCTCAAAACAGATAAATCATCAAATCCTGAATATGCAGTTAATCATCACATTGGTTAACCCTAGCCAGTTTCAAATTAACAATATCTCATTACATTTCATTTATCAAAGAATTATCGTAATTCTAGATATCATGTAGAGATTTCCTTAACTTCCATTACCAATTAATCAACTCCTTGATTAACTTACGTCTCTGTTCCTATTCATAATAATAGGGAATGGAATATAGATATCTTGGATATCTAGTCGAATGCCACATTTCATCCTTTGCTCGCTTCATAGCGGCAACATGTATTTCCTCACGTTAAACAAATAACAATAAAGTTTCATTTCCCTTATCCTATAGGTTGTCACCTATATATATATATCATGCATCACACTTGCAAAGATATAAATTAAAGACATGCTCGTACGCTAAACGTACCTTAAATCCTCGAAGTCCGAGCCAAACATTGCTCGAGTTCCATGCCCCGAGGAACGATGTGCTAACACGATAAATAATTCACAATTATTTACGAACATGCAACCCATGCTCAAGCACACCCGTAACCCTCAAAATATTGTCAACACACGACAATTAACCTTTTAAAAGACCCGGGGCAGGGTACATGCAGGGAGGGAAACAAATGAGACAATATCGAAAATTGTTCAAGAACACCCTAAAAATTTTCGAACCCTTATCTCACAAATCGAACCCAATTAAACACCATAATTCATCTAAAATCTGAATTAAACTATCAAAGCAAGAATCAACACCCCTTGCCAAAAACCCCCATATTTTCGAACCAAACCCTACGAAATTCGAAATAAATTCGAACCAATACCACCAAATTTAGCAGGGAATACATGACAAGCATGGAAAAGGGGTAAGGAAGGTTACCCAATCGAAAATCGGAAGGAAAATCGACCGAAATCGAAGAACCCTAGAATTTGGGCGTTTTCGTTTTCTGCAAAATCCGAACGAGAATCGCGACCAAACTTCGAATTACCGGTACAGAAAGGAGCGCCAGGACGAGACGAAGCTGTGGGTGGGTCGGACGCGCCGAACGGCGGCCGGACGGCGGCGGGCGAAGCGCTTGAAGCGGCGGGGGTTGGTGCAGACGGGAAATGGGCGCGGGGAGAGAGAGAGAGTGACGGGCTGGAGGGCTGAAATGAAATTTTTAATTAAATCTCGGGTTCAACTGGTATTTATAGCAAAAATACCCCGAAATACTAATAGCCCCACAAATACATCATGATTCATTAAAAATCATCTGTTTTCAAAAATTCTCTCTCTAACTCCAAAACCCCCTATCGGTGCCCACACAAAGCACCCCAGATCCCGAGTCACACTAAAACCCAACTCATAGGTTTTTCACCCAAATGAGAATACAATCTCAACCTCGGGATCCAACGATCCCAACTACCCAAATAAACGAGCCCAGAAGGCCCAACACCACGATTAAACTCCAAATCGCCACGTAAAACAACTTTAGGGGTTATTAACACTCCGGGATTAACATCTATAATCCCTGGTCATCACAGGTCTCGAACTGATGTATTGAGTGATTGTGCGGCGCTTTAAGACGCACTAAGTTTTACTAAGTCACACACTGACGCTCCGGTCATGACATGACGCATTCAGTGTTAATGTGACGCTTTACGACTAGGTTTTATTAAGTTATATATTGAGTTTTACTAAGTCGTGAACTTAAATGTAGACATTCTTAATTCTCTGGACATAATATAAATCATTTTAATAAATTCTTAATAGTGCAAAATATGTTGAAACAGAGAAGAAATATTCGATTTCATTTTTCGAAATCATTATCTTATGTTAAAATTCATTTTTATTTTTCATTCTCTAAAATATATTTATTAGATCCATATTTAGGAGAACGATCGATGAGCTTGGACTTTGTCCCACATCCAAAAAAGCAAATAAAGTCGGCCAATTCTTTGCTATAAAAGGAGGCATGAAGCTCTTGTTTTAAGTGCATTAATCAATAGCTTGTCTAACAATTTTTGACTTTAGATAAATTCATCTATTGTTGTAGAATCTAGTATACCTTATAGTATACATTGTGGTTGCAGTTGCGCCTGATCTTCCACATCATAAAAGCTTTATTATGTGTCTTTCTTGTAAAGGGAGATGTGTGAGTTACAAAGTGTGGTCAGTGGGAAAGGTTTATGGGTGTGTTTGGGGTGAGAATAAAAATTGTGTGGTTGTAATAATTTTTTCATATGGTGAATTTTCTTCTCTGGTCCTGATGATTTTTCTCCTGATGAGGAGTGTTTCGCGTTAAATCTTTGTGTATGATTTATGATTATGTTCCACGTTGAACTAAGTTTATTTATAGAGGCTAGGCAAACCTATGTTTTGAACCTTCGATTTGATGATTAGTTTTGATTGAATTCTTATAATTCTTTATGTATGATTTATGATTTTAATGCTTTTGAGGGATTGGTCAACTTTGAATGATGTTAGTGTCGTAATTGAGATCGAGAGATGATTTTATGATACGAAATTAATAACTCACAATGTGGATTTCAGACCGAGATCGAGAGATGAAGTCAAATACATGTGTGATAGCTATAGATGTCTAGTAATCGAAAGCTAGTAGTTTTCACGTGTGGGGTCTTCCCACCTTAACAATGATTAATAGACATAAGAATGACTAATCATGCATTAATAACATCCTAAGGTTTTGGTTGTTACATGAGCTATCAGAATAACAGGCCAAAATAAAGGACTTCAAAAATAAATTCATTACACTTCCAAAAGAATGTTCATGTTTAGATTTATACTACTCCTAGAGTAGATACTAATCGAGACTTGATTCCTATACATTCCTGTGTTCCTCGTAGCTCACTGCCTCAACCCGACCCCTTAGTCCTTTAGTCCAAAAGCGTACCTACAGGGACAACACATCATAAGCATATACAGTCTCATTTAACATCATAAAACATCATAGTAAATGCATGAAACATTGGTTAAGTAAATATGCTGGTTATTCATTAACTTCTTATCGTTGTCCCTGATTCATAATCATGCATATGGGCATCTTACCCTGTGGCATCTTACCACATTATAAACATCGCATGACCTCTTACCATGTGGGGCATCTTACCCCGTGGCATCTTACCACAAATAGTATCGCATGGCCTCTTACCATGTGGGGCATCTTACCCCGTGGCATCTTACCACAAATAGTATCGCATGGCCTCTTACCATGTGGGGCATCTTACCCCGTGGCATCTTACCACATATAACATCATAGACATCTTATAAACACCGTAAACATCTTATAAACATCTTATAAACATCATCATTTCATCATGTATACTCATGCAATAAAAGCATAGTCATAGTGTAAAGATGTATTTTACCGTCCGATGCCCGTACGTCTCTTACGTACCTTTTCAAAAGGAGGAGGAGTCAACAGACTTATCTCCTTGATTGTGCTGGTACCTGGGATGGCTCTACACAACCACATAATACAATATTAGGCACCGAAACGAGAATCGAAATCAAATTACAAAAAGAACATAAGATTTTGTAACATATGAACAGTAACTACCGATCGATCGGTCTCTCTTGCCGATCGATCGCTAACTGTTCATCATTTCTTCTTTTAGCTACGGCATTTGCCGATCGATCGGTGTTCATCACCGATCGATCGGTCGTTCCCATTCATGCGAGATTTTCCAGAAATCTTTAACACTTCACACCCTTCAAACTACTTCCTAACATACATATAATGCCTAAACAAGCATATCAATAGCTTCATCATACTTCCATGCATGTATTAAAATTAAAGGTTCACTCATAACTTAAACCGACATGCATTAAAATAACCCATCTTTATCAGTGCTCATCCACATTTTCAGAAAAACAGGGCATCATAACTTCTACCCAGAATTTTCGAGCACTACATTTCATAGCAATAATTCTCACATAAAAACCATGCAACATGTTCAAATATATATGCTAGGGGCTTCATAAAACTTCTATGTAAGCACTTAAATTCAAGGTTTCATAAAACCTAAGCTAGCATGCATCATAACATCCTCATAAACTTAGAGCTCAACCAAACTTACAGAAAACAGGGCATCATGACATTACCCAGATTTTCGAACACCTAGTTTCAAGGCCAGCAATCTATCACATAAAACGTATAAAGTGTTCGATCTAACATGCTAGTAGTTACATAACACTAACATACAAGCATCCAATACCAAGGTTTCGACCAACCCTTATACTAGCATGCTGAAAACCACACAACCAAACCCTATCTTAACCAAGCTTCCAGAAAACAGAGTCATGGGTTACCTCACCCTTTTTGCTCCCTTTTTGGCAAGGATTTCTCAACACAATCCACAAGCCAACTCTCCACCTTTCTGCAGCTCTTCCTGGACGATTTTGGGGAGAGGAAGGGGAGAGGAAGAAGTGTTTTGGAGGCAATAAGTGAAGCATGGGTGAAGGATGTGATGGGGTATGGGTTGCCAAGTGGGGGGGGGGGGGGGGGTGGCCGAGTGGCAGGGGGTGGGTGATGTGGGTTGGGTGGTCATGTGGTGTTTAATTGTGTCCCGGTAAATAGTACGATGTATTAAAATATCATCACTCGATATTTTATAACTTCATTTAAATTAATACATCTTTTAAAACACCCAACATTCCCCATAAATCATATTATCATATCATAATTATACTCCCCCAATTTAAATACACCACAACCCTGAAACATATCATAAATCATCATCATAGCACATAATCATATAACATTTCGGGGGTATTACATTACTCCCCTACTTATAAGATTTCGTCCTCGAAATCCACATGCATCATCATAATGGAACTAAACATTAAAAACATACCAGAGAATAGTTCCGGATAGTGCTGCACCATATGCCGTTCCGTCTCCCATGTAGCCTCCTCGACACCCCGACGATCCCACTGAACTTTGACCATCGGTATAACTTTGCTTCGTAGTCTGCGATCCTCTCGATCCAGAATTCTGATTGGTCGTTCTACGTAGGATACATCTGAGTCTAACTGAACTTCTGTAGGCTGTAAGACATGAGACGGGTCTGGCTCATACTTCCGTAACAGAGAGACATGGAAAACATCATGTATGCCAGACAAGGATGGCGGTAGAGCCAACCGATATGCCAAACTACCGATACGCTGTAAAACTTCATATGGCCCAACATACCTCGGAGATAACTTTCCCCGCATCCCAAAACGAACCACACCCCTGAAGGGCGAGATCTTTAAGAAGACCCTGTCTCCTAACTGGAATTCCAGCGGTCGACGCCGCTTATTTGCATAGGCTGCCTGCCTATCCTGAGCCGCTTTCATCTTTTGGCGTATCAATTTTATCTTACCTTCCATATCCCTGATCAGATCCGGTCCTCCGACCGCTTTGCTAGTCAAATCCTCCCAATACAGCGGTGATCTACATCGTCGTCCATACAGAGCTTCAAAAGGAGCCATTTGAATGCTCGCCTGATAACTGTTATTATAGGAGAACTCCACCAGCGGCACTGAATCCTGCCACGGAGTATCAAACTCCAAAATACATGCCCTCAACATGTCCTCGAGCGTCTGGATGGTACGCTCTGTTTGGCCGTCAGTCTGAGGGTGATAGGCCATACTCAGTCTCACCTCTGTGCCCAAAGCTGTCTGGAGACCCTTCCAGAAATGTGAAGTGAACCTCGGGTCTCTGTCAGACACTATCGAGACTGGAATACCATGCAATCTCACCACATCCCGTATATACATCTGGGCATCTTCAAGTATGTATAAGACATACTGTAAGGGATGAAATGAGCCGTCTTCGTCAGCCTATCTACGATCACCCAGATCGCGTCAAATCCTGAGGCCGTCCCCGGCAAGTGGGTCACGAAGTCCATAGATATATGCTCCCACTTCCATTCAGGCACCTCTAAGCTCTTCAGCTCACCACCAGGCCTCTGCCTCTCTGCCTTTACCTGCTGGCAGATCAAACATCTTTTAACGAAATTGATCACCTCACGCTTCATGCGTCTCCACCAGAATTGATCGCATAGATCTTTGTACATCTTCTTTCCCCCTGGGTGGATACTGAACCGACTACTGTGAGCTCGCTCAATATTCCTCTACGCAGTTCTGGTGTATCTGGGACTACCCATCGGTTGCCCAGTCTCAAAGAATTATCCTTAGCCACTCTGAACTTGGATGGCTGACCCTGAAGTACCAATGATGTCCATCTCTGAACCTCACTATCCGACTTCTGGGCCTTCCTGGTCGCCTCAAATATATCTGGCTCCACCAATAAGGTCGACACTCGTACAGGCGACGTGTCTACATCAAAATCATAGCCCAGATGGCAATAAGAAGTCATCAAGGCCGACAAACACATAACATCCTCTGCAGTACTCTTCACCTTCCGACTTAAGGCGTCTGCTATTAAGTTTGCTTTACCTGGATGGTACTCAATTTCACAATCATAGTCTTTGAGAAAATCCATCCACCTTCTTTGCCTCATATTCAACTCTGCCTGAGTGAATAAGAACTTCAGGCTCTTATGGTCCGTATATATAGTGAAAGACGTGCCATACAAGTAATGCCTCCAGATCTTCAAGGCAAATATGATGGCCGCCAGTTCCAAATCATGCACTGGGTACCTAGCTTCGTGTGGTTTCAGCTGCCTCGATGCATAAGCCACCACGTGCTTATCTTGCATCAACACACAGCCCAAACCCTGCAGTGACGCATCCGTATACAAGGCAAACCTCTTATTCTCAGACGGAATCACCAATAAAGGTGCTGTAGTCAAGCAACGCTTCAGTTCTTGAAAACTTTCCTCACAAGCCTCAGACCAAAAGAATGGGACTCCTTTCTGAGTCAGCTGTGTCAGGGGTTTGGCAATCTTCGAGAAACCTTCGACGAAACGTCGGTAATAACCTGCCAAACCGAGGAAACTCCGTATCTCCGGTACAGAAGTGGGTGCAGCCCACTCTAACACAGCTTCAATCTTCCTGGGATCCACAGATATCCCATGGCTAGATATGACATGGCCCAAGAATACCACGCTGTCCAACCAGAACTCGCACTTACTAAGCTTTGCATATAGCTGATGATCCCTAAGGATCTGAAGTACTATCCTCAAGTGCCTTACATGCTCTTCTTCAGTCCGAGAGTAAATAAGTATGTCGTCAATGAAGACTATGACGAACTGATCCAAATATGGCTGGAACACTCTGTTCATCAAACTCATGAAGACAGCTGGGGCATTCGTCACCCCAAAAGGCATGACCAGGAATTCATATTGCCATATCTAGTCCTGAACTCCGTCTTCTGAACATCATCTTCTCTTACTCGAATCTGATGGTACCCCGGCCTCAGATCGATCTTACTGTAAAGCCTCGTACCCTGCAACTGATCGAACAAGTCATCGATCCTCGGAAGTGGATACTTGTTCTTTACTGTAGCTTTGTTCAGTTGTCTATAGTCAATGCATAGACGCATCGATCCATCTTTCTTCTTAACAAATAAGACAGGCGCACCCCATGGCGATACGCTAGGGCGTATGTAGCCCTTGTCAAGGAGCTCTTGCAACTGTATCTTTAACTCCCTTAACTCTGCTGGTGCCATCCTATATGGGGCACGAGAAATTGCAGACGTCCCTGGTAGTAACTCAATCCCAAACTCGACCTCTCTCATCGGTGGGAATCCGGGAATTTCCTCCGGAAAGACATCAGCAAACTCTGCCACTACGGGCACATTCTCAACCTTTAACTCCTTCATCTCTTCCGTCATATCAACAACATAGATAAGATATCCTGTATGACCTCGTTCCAAAAACTGTGCCATCTTGACAGCAGATATCAACGGAATCTTTGGGCGAGAACCATCCCCAAAGAATGTCCACTGGACTCCCATATCAGACTTGAATCGGACAGTCCTTTGCCTGCAGTTTACGACTGCCTGATACCTGTTCAGAACATCGATGCCCACAATGCAATCGAAGTCTATCATTCCCAGTACAATCAAATCTTATCTTAACTCATTATCCTCAAAATAAATGAGGTCATCGTAGACATTCTGATCCGTAGTCAAACTTCTTCCTGCGGGGGTCGAGACTATAAGAGGCATGGGCGACAGAGAAGTGCATATGTGGTGCCTTTCAACAAAACTCGTCGACACAAAAGAGTGTGACGCACCTGTGTCTATCAATATAAGAGCAGGGTGCGTAAATAAAAGACACGTACCCGCTATAACCTCCTCCGGAGCCGCTGTAGCCTGCTCCCTCGTCAAAGCATACACCTGTCCCTGAGGTGGCCCCGTGGGCTGACCTCCATACTGCCTCGGTGCGAAAGGTGGTCGGTGCTGTGCCGCTCTGTCCGCAGGCCTCCCCGTAGAGTTCTGCTGTCTTCCCCTGTTGGGACACTGTCGAGCAAAGTGGCCTCTATCGCCACAGACATAGCATCCTACGCAATCTTTTGCCAAATGTGGTTGTCCACAAAGAGTGCACTGAACTCTTCCAGATCTGTCTCCCTGAGGCTGTCCTCTCCCTGATGGAGCATCATTCCTACGGTTCCCTTTCCATCGATTCTCGGGCCTCTTGCCAATGAATCTCGACGCTGAAGTGTTTCCCCTAGGCTTAAACTGATCACCCCTGGGCTTCAAATTGTCAGAAGTGGATTTCTGAGGGGGTGCTGGAGGTGGCACTGCATCAGGATATGCGCCAACTCCCAGTTCGGCTAGTTCAGCTCGTGAAAGTGCATCGTCAAAACAGGCAGGGCCATAGGTAATTACCCTGTCATATAGTTCCGGCCTCAAGCCCTTCATGAAATTCCTCATCTTCTCTTGAGGGTTTGCAGCAATATGGGGCACATATCGCAGTAAGGAACAGTAATGTAGAGCATAATCAGATACAGGCATGGTACCTTGCCTTAAACTGGTAAACTCATCCTCCTTGGCTTGTCTTGCAGCGGCTGAGAAGTAGCGGGTCAGAAACCGCGTTCGGAACATCTTCCAATTTATTTCCTGCCCCAGAGCCTCTTGCTCAATCACGGTGGTCTTCCACCACATCAGTGCCTTCTTGTCCAGCTGAAATTCTGCTAATCTGATCCAGGCCGTCTTTGCACATGGCGCTGCCACAAATATCTGTTCAATCCTCTCCAACCATTCCTCAGCTTTTTCCCCTGATCCAGTTCCTTCAAACATCGGGGGTCGGACATCATAAATTGAGCCAAGCTCAACTCCCCAGGTAGCAACTGTTGTTCAGAAGGTTCTTCGCCCAAGGCTGGTGGTGGCAGTGGATTCGTACGCCCAGCACTTGCATTTACACTACGGGCGTCACCCACTTCTATATTTGCTGTCATGCTGCAACACAAGGGTTAATAACAACACCAAAGGCAGTTCATAAAGCACATCGTTAGATAATTAAACATGTTAGCATAATATAGCAACTTCATATGCAACATACATATAAAACATGTTCAAAAGTAAGTACCTAGCCAACTTATTGCTAAGGCTACCCTTCACTCATTCCCGAGTTATCTAACCACTGCTCTGATACCACTAATGTGGGGTCTTCCCACCTTAACAGTGATTAATAGACATAAGAAGGACTAATCATGCATTAATAACATCCTAAGGTTCTGGTTGTTACATGAGCTATAAGAATTACAGGCCAAAATAAAGGACTTCAAAAATAAATTCATTACACTTCCAAAAGAATGTTCATGTTTAGATTTATACTACTCCTAGAGTAGATACTAATCGAGACTTGATTCCTATACATTCCTGTGTTCCTCGTAGCTCACTGCCTCAACCCGACCCCTTAGTCCTTTAGTCCAAAAGCGTACCTACAGGGACAACACATCATAAGCATATACAGTCTCATTTAACATCATAAAACATCATAGTAAATGCATGAAACATTGGTTAAGTAAATATGCTAGTTATTCATTAACTTCTTATCGTTGTCCCTGATTCATAATCATGCATATGGGCATCTTACCCTGTGGCATCTTACCACATTATAAACATCGCATGGCCTCTTACCATGTGGGGCATCTTACCCCGTGGCATCTTACCACAAATAGTATCGCATGGCCTCTTACCATGTGGGGCATCTTACCCCGTGTCATCTTACCACAAATAGTATCGCATGGCCTCTTACCATGTGGGGCATCTTACCCCGTGGCATCTTACCACATATAACATCATAGACATCTTATAAACACCGTAAACATCTTATAATGTGATGACCTGAGATTAGGGATGTTAATCCCGGAGTGTTAATAACCCCTAAAGTGGTTTTACGTGGCAATTGGAGTTTAATCGAGGTGTTGGGCCCTCCGGGCTCGTCTATTTGAGTAATTGGGATCGTTGGATCCCGAGGTTGAGATCGTATTCTCATTTTGGTGAAAACCTGTGAGTTGGGTTTTTAGTGTGACTCGGAATCTCGGGTGCTGGGTGTGGGCACCAGTAGGGGGTTTTTGAGTTAGAGAGAGAGTTTTTGAAAACAGATGATTTTTAATGAATCATGATGTATTTGTGTGGATATTATTATTTCGGGGTATTTTTGCTATAAATACCAGTTGAACCCGAGATTTTTATTATCGGAACCATTTTCTTCCCCCTTTCTTCCCTCTCTCCTCCCGCTCGCACACCCGATCCCTTTGACCCCCGCGCGTAAAAGTCGTCGGCCAGCCGCCGTCCGGCCGCCGTTCGGCGCGTGCCACCCGCCGTTGGAATCGTCTCTTCCAGGCGCTCCTATCCATACCAACAATTCGAAGTTTCGTCGAGAATCGCGTTCGGATTTGCCAGAAAAGCGTAGGGTTCGAAAACTGGAGTTCATCCGATTTTTGGGACGCGATTTTGGTATGTTTTTGGTACGATTTTTCTGATGTTTTTGGGGCGTTTTTAAGCTGGTTTTGAGTCGATTATTTCAGACTTTTGTGGTTCGAAAAATTGTTGCTTTATGGTTCGAATTTCTTCACTTCTTGCGTGAGGTTAGGGCTCGAAATTGGGGCTTTTGACAAGGAGTGATGATTCTTGTTGTAATCGACTAATTCATGTTGTAGATGCATTATGATGCTTGATTGTGTTCGAAATTGAGGAATTGAATTCGAAATTAGGGCTTTGAATTCGAATTTTGGGGGTTTGGCATGTGAGGCGATTATTGTTGTTGTTAATTGATTAATTCATGTGTTAGATGAATTATGGTGATTATTTGGGTTTGATTTGTGTTGGTTGGGTTCGAATTATTGAAGGTGTTCTTGAGCAATTTTTTGATATGTTGCATTCGTTTTCCCTCCCTGCATGTACCCTGCCCCGGGTCTTTTAGATGTTTAATTGTCGTGTGTCGACAATATTTTGAGGGTTATGGATGTGCTTGAGCATGGGTTGCATGTTCGTAAATAATTGTGAATTATTTATCGTGTTAGCACATCGTTCCTCAGGGCATGGAACTCGAGCAAGGTTTGGCTCGGACTTCGAGGATTTAAGGTACGTTTAGCGTACGAGCATAGTTTAAATGATGTTTTACAAGTATGATGCATGATCTAAAATACATGAAATGCTTTACTATGATGGTACCGGGACTTGATTACGTTATGTTGATTCACATGGTGAAATGCTTAGTGCCGCTATAAAGCAAGCAAATGATGGGGTGTGGTTGCTACGGAGCAAACACCGATAGTATGATGCTACTTGAAGTAAGAAGTGAAAAAGGTGGTATTTGATTAGATATCTAGGATATCTGTATTTTATTCCCTATTGGTAATGAATAAGAACAGAGACGTAGTTAATCAGAGAAGTGATTAACTAGTATCGGAAGTTAAGGAAATCTCATTATAATATCTAGAATTATGATAATTGCTAGATAAAGAAAGATGTTATGAAATGTTGTTAAATTGAAACTGGCTAGGGTTAACCAATATGATGATTAACTGCATATTCAGGATTTGATGATTTATCTGTTTTGAGAACAGGATTATTACAGGGGTACGCTATGATGAGGATGATACCATCCAGGAAGTATCACATATGTTCCACCATATTTACATTTTCGTAAATTATGTATTATGTCATTATGATTATGAAATTGTGGAATTGGTATGCTCACCCCGTTGGGGGCTGTCTCTGTTGGGGCAGGTGAACAGGTACATCGATGGCTTTGGAGATGAGCTCGAGCTGTTGATTGGATGTACTCCCAAGATCGTGGTACCAGGGCTTGATGGAGCACGGTATCGTATAGAGTACTTATATACCCATGAGGGTTATATACATATTCATGATGCTCGCATGTGAGCAAGATTACTTGTATATGCGTTGTATATAAAGGCATGAGCCTTTCTCTCTTTCATTCTATGTTGCATGCAATTAGAGGTAGAATTGCTAAATGATATGAGAGTCGTTAGTGTGTTATGTGGGTGTTGAAACCCACTTTGGTTGTCATATGTGTGGTGTCTTCCCTGGCTGGGAATTTACTTGATATTGCTGTATTCTGATGAGTGTTATGTTTTCCCTGGCCGGGAATTATGTTATGCGTTGTGCTTTTATTTCGGGACAGCTCTATTTATGGGGAGACTCTGCCCAAATTTTTATAAAAGTCCACAATGTAAAAAGTGGTGTGATGGGCGAACCCTATGAGTCTGTTGTTGTTAGGATGATGAGCTTATAACACTGTATGTTAAAGAAAACTTTGTAATTGCCATTCAATGGTAAAGTATCATCTGAGTTTCCCGAATAATTTTATTGAAAGCATGTGCCACACATAATGATTAATACACTAATCAAGGGTTAAGTATATGGGGTCCTTACATTAGTGGTATCAGAGCAGTGGTTAGCTCTTTGGGGCTGTTGAGGGCCTAGGAAGTTATTGATAGCAGGATGGCATTAATGTTATACGACATGACTAATTGTTTATGTGCTTTTATGTTATGAAAAGTGGTATTGCTAACCATTGTGGTTGCAGGAATCGTGTGGAACACGATAGGATGGCATTAATAGTGATGTCTAACACTCTATATGCTACGTGCCAAGGAATCTGATTTTGGAAGAAAATCAGGGAAAAGAAAGATATGACGTATTGTCTGAGGACAGACTGGGTAGACAACCGACAGTGGAATACTTCGGTATGGTCTCAATTATTATTGAATATACTAATGCGTTTGTTCATGTAATGTTCAAGCAAGGAAAGTACGTAAGAAGGGCATGGGACGGTAACACCCTCCTAACTATGACTATATATTAATTGCATAAGTTTATGAGATGATGTTTATGATGATGATGCTTACGATGATAATTATGATAAATAAGTTTATGATGATAATGCTTATGATGATGATTTTGATAAGTAAGTTTATGATGATGTGATACGATGTTATGATGTGGTAAGATGCCACGGGGTAAGATGCCCATATGGTAAGAGGCCATACTCCTATATTATGATCATACTATGATTGCATAAGAATTTACGATGCCATGATGATGTGTATAATGAATAAAAAATGATAAGATGTTTAAGATGATGTTATGATAAGTAAGTTCACAATGAAGATGATTTTATAATGAATAAAGATGACAAGATACATGATGATGTTTTTACGATGACGATTATGATAAGTAATGATGATGTTAATATGATGTTTATAGAATGATATGATGTTTATAAGGTGGTAAGATGCCATAGGATAAGATGCCCATATGCATGAATATGAACCAGGGAAAAAGAAAAGAAGTTAATGAATAACTAGCAAGCTTACTCAACTATGATTTCGTATAATTACTGTTTTATCTCTAAGATAATGATGCTATAAGATGATGATGTTTATATGATGATAATGTATGTTTAACTATGTTACTTAGAATGGTAGAATGTCCGGTGGTCATTATGGGCAAGCGAGGAAGGTCTTGCCGCTCACATAGCTGATGAGCGATGGGGTACATCCGCTATCAAGGTGTAGCGATGGGTATCATCCGCTGATGAGCGATGGGGTACATCCGCTATCAAGGTTGTAGCGATGGGTATCATCCGCTGAGCGATGGGGTACATCCGCTATCAAGGCGTAGCGATGGGTATCATCCGCTGAATAAGAGATACATCCGCTATCAAGGCGTAGCGATGGGTATCATACGATGTGTTATGTCGAGCGAGGGGGCCAATTGTGCCGCTGTCATAATGGAACCCGGACAGTCCCATTTCTAATTAACATAGTTTGTTGTGAGTATATATGTGAATATGATGTGTATGATGATGTTTATGATGAGTAAAGATGATATGATGATTATGATGATGTTTATGATGATAGGATGCCCCATTCCGCTATTATGTGGATTTACGATGACTCATTCTTTTATGAGGATTGGCGATGATTGATGCCGCCGGATATGATGATAGCGATGCCTCATTCCGCTATTTTACGATGACTCACTCTTCTATGAGGATTGGCGATGGTTTATGCTGCCGGATATGTTAATAGCGATGCCCCATTCCGCTATTATGTGGATTTACGATGACTTATTCTTCTAGGAGGATTGGCGATGATTAGTGCCACCAGATATGTTGATAGCGATGCCTCTTTCCGCTGTTATGTAGACAATGATTCAGGCTCAGGTGTATAGCGAGGTTTCATGCCACTTATTATATGACGAGGTATCATGCCGTCGATTCTATAGCGATGGATTGTGCCGCTATGTACTCAGCATAGGATTATGCCGCCTTCGAGCGATGAGTGCTGATTTTGCACTATGAGCGACGGAGACAGGTATGCCGCTATCTTGTTAGCGATGAGGTATGAGATATTGCTATTCTATTAGCTTTATTATAGCTGGGATGCGTTGTTATACATGTTTTATTATGACTATTTTACTAGCATGATGATGGATGACATATGTTGATGTACATGGACCGTCACGAGTTGACTGGGTTGTTTAGATGTCATTGTTGACATGTATCGTCACTAGTTGACGATACCTTAGATGCCATGAGTGGGCATGTGTCGTCACGGGGTGGCGATGACGATGGTTTAGGAGATGTCTTATTAGACATGCATCATCGTTACGATGAACAATGCGTTGAGTATACGTTTTCAGTTGTATGCCTTGAGTGCCAGTGTCGGGCACAAGGTGGTGTGTGCGTCACCGATTAACATGGCCCTTATACCGAGCGGGTTGCTTGAGGAATGGATGGACGCACTGTACATGTGATTGTACCGCAGAAATTGTTTGAGGGATCATATCACGAGTGGTGGTACCGTTGGAATGGCTTTTTGGCCATGTAATTTGACGACAGGAGTGATCGTGGAGGAATTGCTCGCTTTCTATTGATATGACATGTGGTAGACATGGTCACACCAACCATGAGGGTGTAAGATGGGTCCTAAGGAAGTAGGATCAGGTTATGTTAAGTACATGGGGACATTGGAGTGTCCAGGGTATGTCAGCATTGGAGGAATGTTGGGTAAAGACCCACTACTCTATTGACTTTTCTTCCCATGGTATGGTATGCCGTGCGGAAACGTCCATCTGATTGGTAGGTTTGAGGTGAACCTAGTGAGGCAGCGACTAGTTTGCCTGCCGCGTGTGTGCAGCACCATGATGGGCTTGCTAGAGCCGTTATGCTGCTCGTTGGAACCAAGTTTGGCAAATCGTAAGGTGATACGAGGTGGATTGTGGTGGACTCTGGTAGTCACCACGTCATTTGAAGTTGAAGTTGAGTATGCCTCACTGAAACGTATATATGTTTATGTTTAAATCTTGGTGAGACTTGTCTGGGACAGCTCATGATCTTGAAGTACCAACAAGAGAGTCATCAAGTCGTCGTTGATTTGGCCTGGGAATCCATGTATTTGGGATGCATTGGGTTTATTGCATGTCCTTTCAAATTTGAAACTCTGAGGAGTCTCGATTGTTTATTTATGATCAGGATGTGATTCTTAGGATATCCGGAGGTGGACATCTTGTGAGATGTCTTTTGTGTGAATCTGTGGCCGTGAGTTGCCCAAATTGAGTTGCAATGATGCGACTGCTCATTTGATGGAGGAGGTTTGAAAGTGGAAACCAGGTTTGGTATGTGTACACCGTGGTATGCTAATGTTTCCCTCGTAACGATGTATGTTAGACATTGTGAGTCATGATAGAGATGTCTTTGAATGATATCTACGATGGAATCGGAAGCAATTTGAATCCTTGCAGTTTCAGTTGACTAACTGCTTTTGGACCGTTAGCGTTGTTGTACTGACGCTCTTCGACGTTATGATGGGTTTGGAAGTCTATTCCACTCCAGAGATTGACACGAGGTCAACATTCTCACGGTAGAGGTGTCATTCATGATGCGTTCTTACTAGTTGATGACTGTCCGATCTACAGTCGTAAGTATTGGTTGTTTTGCAGTCATGAGGGACTGAATTTTGGGATGAACCGCATCGAGGTACGTTTTGCCTCTTGGGTGATATGTTGGTTTTGGTAAGTCGCTCTGTTTCAGAGTTTGAAGAGAGGTAAGTTCCTCGCGGTTTTTAAGACGATTCTGATATGGCCAGGAATCGAGGTTATGGCTTCATGTTGTTGTGTAGCCCGGGTGTTACGTGATACACCGGTGCTAATTTCGAGGACGAAATTCTTTTAGTGGGGGATATTGTGATGACCTGAGATTAGGGATGTTAATCCCGGAGTGTTAATAACCCCTAAAGTGGTTTTACGTGGCAATTGGAGTTTAATCGAGGTGTTGGGCCCTCCGGGCTCGTCTATTTGAGTAATTGGGATCGTTGGATCCCGAGGTTGAGATCGTATTCTCATTTCGGTGAAAACCTGTGAGTTGGGTTTTTAGTGTGACTCGGAATCTCGGGTGCTGGGTGTGGGCACCAGTAGGGGGTTTTTGAGTTAGAGAGAGAGTTTTTGAAAACAGATGATTTTTAATGAATCATGATGTATTTGTGGGGATATTAGTATTTCGGGGTATTTTTGCTATAAATACCAGTTGAACCCGAGATTTTTATTATCGGAACCATTTTTTCCCCCTTTCTTCCCTCTCTCCTCCCGCGCGCACACCCGATCCCCTTTGACCCCCGCGCGTAAAAGTCGTCGGCCAGCCGTCGTCCGGCCGCCGTTCGGCGCGTGCCACCCGCCGTTGGAATCGTCTCTTCCAGGCGCTCCTATCCATACCAACAATTCGAAGTTTCGTCGAGAATCGCGTTCGGATTTGCCAGAAAAGCGTAGGGTTCGAAAACTGGAGTTCATCCGATTTTTGGGACGCGATTTTGGTATGTTTTTGGTACGATTTTTCTGATGTTTTTGGGGCGTTTTTAAGCTGGTTTTGAGTCGATTATTTCAGAATTTTGTGGTTCGAAAAATTGTTGCTTTATGGTTCGAATTTCTTCACTTCTTGCGTGAGGTTAGGGCTCGAAATTGGGGCTTTTGACAAGGAGTGATGATTCTTGTTGATCGACTAATTCATGTTGTAGATGCATTATGATGCTTGATTGAGTTCGAAATTGAGGAATTGAATTCGAAATTAGGGCTTTGAATTCGAATTTTGGGGGTTTGGCATGTGAGGCGATTATTGTTGTTGTTAATTGATTAATTCATGTGTTAGATGAATTATGGTGATTATTTGGGTTTGATTTGTGTTGGTTGGGTTCGAATTATTGAAGGTGTTCTTGCGCAATTTTTCGATATGTTGCATTTGTTTTCCCTCCCTGCATGTAACCTGCCCCGGGTCTTTTAGATGTTTAATTGTCATGTGTCGACAATATTTTGAGGGTTATGGATGTGCTTGAGCATGGGTTGCATGTTCGTAAATAATTGTGAATTATTTATCGTGTTAGCACATCGTTCCTCAGGGCAGGGAACTCGAGCAAGGTTTGGCTCGGACTTCGAGGATTTAAGGTACGTTTAGCGTACGAGCATAGTTTAAATGATGTTTTACAAGTATGATGCATGATCTAAAATACATGAAATGCCTTACTATGATGGTACCGGGACTTGATTACGTTATGTTGATTCACATGGTGAAATGCTTAGTGCCGCTATGAAGCGAGCAAATGATGGGGTGTGGTTGCTACGGAGCAAACACCGATAGTATGATGCTACTTGAAGTAAGAAATGAAAAAGGTGGTATTTGATTAGATATCTAGGATATCTGTATTTTATTCCCTATTGGTAATGAATAAGAACAGAGACGTAGTTAATCAGAGAAGTGATTAACTAGTATCGAAAGTTAAGGAAATCTCATTATAATATCTAGAATTATGATAATTGCTAGATAAAGAAAGATGTTATGAAATGTTGTTAAATTGAAACTGGCTAGGGTTAACCAATATGATGATTAACTGCATATTCAGGATTTGATGATTTATCTGTTTTGAGAACAGGATTATTACAGGGGTACGCTATGATGAGGATGATACCATCCAGGAAGTATCACATATGTTCCACCATATTTACATTTTCGTAAATTATGTATTATGTCATTATGATTATGAAATTGTGGAATTGGTATGCTCACCCCGTTGGGGGCTGTCTCTGTTGGGGCAGGTGAACAGGTACATCGATGGCTTTGGAGATGAGCTCGAGCTGTTGATTGGATGTACTCCCAGGATCGTGGTACCAGGGCTTGATGGAGCACGGTATCGTATAGAGTACTTATATACCCATGAGGGTTATATACATATTCATGATGCTCGCATGTGAGCAAGATTACTTGTATATGCGTTGTATATAAAGGCATGAGCCTTTCTCTCTTTCATTCTATGTTGCATGCAATTAGAGGTAGAATTGCTAAATGATATGAGAGTCGTTAGTGTGTTATGTGGGTGTTGAAACCCACTTTGGTTGTCATATGTGTGGTGTCTTCCCTGGCTGGGAATTTACTTGATATTGCTGTATTCTGATGAGTGTTATGTTTTCCCTGGCCGGGAATTATGTTATGCGTTGTGCTTTTATTTCGGGATAGCTCTATTTATGGGGAGACTCTGCCCAAATTTTTATAAAAGTCCACAATGTAAAAAGTGGTGTGATGGGCGAACCCTATGAGTCTGTTGTTGTTAGGATGATGAGCTTATAACACTGTATGTTAAAGAAAACTTTGTAATTGTCATTCAATGGTAAAGTATCATCTGAGTTTCCCGAATAATTTTATTGAAAGCATGTGCCACACATAATGATTAATACACTAATCAAGGGTTAAGTATATGGGGTCCTTACATATAAACATCTTATAAACATCATCATTTCATCATGTATACTCATGCAATAAAAGCATAGTCATAGTGTAAAGATGTATTTTACCGTCCGATGCCCGTACGTCTCTTACATACCTTTTCAAAAGGAGGAGGAGTGAACAGACTTATCTCCTTGATTGTGCTGGTACCTGGGATGGCTCTACACAACCACATAATACAATATTAGGCACCGAAACGAGAATCGAAATCAAATTACAAAAAGAACATAAGATTTTGTAACATATGAACAGTAACTACCGATCGATCGGTCTCTCTTTCCGATCGATCGCTAACTGTTCATCATTTCCTCTTTTAGCTACGGCATTTGCCGATCGATCGGTGTTCATCACCGATCGATCGGTCGTTCCCATTCATGCGAGATTTTCCAGAAATCTATAACACCTCAAATCACACCCTTCAAACTACTTCCTAACATACATATAATGCCTAAACAAGCATATCAATAGCTTCATCATACTTCCATGCATGTATTAAAATTAAAGGTTCACTCATAGCTTAAACCGACATGCATTAAAATAACCCATCTTTATCAGTGCTCATCCACATTTTCAGAAAAACAGGGCATCATAACTTCTACCCAGAATTTTCGAGCACTACATTTCATAGCAATAATTCTCACATAAAAACCATGCAACATTTTCAAACATATATGCTAGGGGCTTCATAAAACTTCTATGTAAGCACTTAAATTCAAGGTTTCATAAAACCTAAGCTAGCATGCATCATAACATCCTCATAAACTTAGAGCTCAACCAAACTTACAGAAAACAGGGCATCATGACATTACCCAGATTTTCGAACACCTAGTTTCAAGGCCAGCAATCTATCACATAAAACGTATAAAGTGTTCGATCTAACATGCTAGTAGTTACATAACACTAACATACAAGCATCCAATACCAAGGTTTCGACCAACCCTTATACTAGCATGCTGAAAACCACACAACCAAACCCTATCTTAACCAAGCTTCCAGAAAACAGAGTCATGGGTTACCTCACCCTTTTTGCTCCCTTTTTGGCAAGGATTTCTCAACACAATCCACAAGCCAACTCTCCACCTTTCTGCAGCTCTTCCTGGACGATTTTGGGGAGAGGAAGGGGAGAGGAAGAAGTGTTTTGGAGGCAATAAGTGAAGCATGGGTGAAGGATGTGATGGGGTATGGGTTGCCAAGTGGGGGGGGGGGGGGGGGGGGGGGTGGCGGAGTGGCAGGGGGTGGGTGATGTGGGTTGGGTGGTCATGTGGTGTTTAATTGTGTCCCGGTAAATAGTACGATGTATTAAAATATCATCACTCGATATTTTATAACTTCATTTAAATTAATACATCTTTTAAAACACCCAACATTCCCCCTAAATCATATTATCATATCATAATTATACTCCCCCAATTTAAATACACCACAACCCTTAAACATATCATAAATCATCATCATAGCACATAATCATATAACATTTCGGGGGTATTACATCACGCATCTTAATTCAATATTGAGTTGTTAAATTAGTACACGGGACTGACTTACTGTAATTTGATATTATGTTTAATATAGCTCGAGAAAGTATATTCGATAATTTCCGAGAACTCGTCACCTCAGAAATATTTGATTTTCACTCGAGAATTGTAGGGATTGCATTGGTGAGCCGCGCCTTGATAATCTTTGTTAGTGGAATTTTCGCGTTTACTTTTATTGACTTGGTTGGATTAGTAGTTAATTTAGTTTTTCGTAGGTTAAATATAGTTAAAAGAATCTTATTTGATACTTGTTTATTAGTCCATATGGGTTCGACAATCCGTTTTCTTCCTATCTATACTAAAACATGACAGCGTGCACTTGCGATATAAAATCGCTACACTGGAACTTCTGTTTAAATAAATAGCGATAAACTTGATAGGAGTAACAGTCCACATGAAAGTTTTGCAAAGGTATCTCGTGATTGGAAGAAGAAAAACTCTGTATAGAAACCTATTGGGATGTGGACAACCTAGCCACATCAAGAAAAAAAATGTCCAAGAGTTAGAGCAGGTTCGGCAAAATTGCTCCGTATCAGCAAGTGGAGATGCTGATAATGAAGCTAACATTGTCTCCTCTTTTGATGTCCTATGAAAATAACATGTGCATCCTTATGGCATGTCGTTGTCCCTAAGTTGCCATGATAGAAGATGTGTAATGTTAGCGGGTCCACAATTTTGCATGCGGGCATTGGTTTGAACATTGATGCAGGGTATGTGGTGGAAATCATGTCGACGACTGATTAACTTCCAGGAGAGCCAAAACGTGGGGGTTGCACCATAAGTTTTTGTAAGTAATCCAACATGCATAGCAACGCAGCGGAATTTAAAATTTGGATTACTAATACACCGGATCTATACATAGGTTATCATATCGGATTAGAGATTACAAAAGTCTCACCCTTGTAGCGTGTTTGAGCAGATTCCACGAAGCACCATGTCCAACGAATTCCGAGTCACGAGCAACACCTCCAAGGTCTTGCCTCTACGGTATCCACACGATTAAATCAAAAAGGATGTTCAATAACAAGTTCCTAGACTACTTCTTGAACCAAAACTGAACTCCCGGTTCAAAACCGATCAACGACTACCAATTCCTACTCAATAGCTCGACGGCGACCGTGAGGTTAATGAGAGAAAGGGGCGGCCGATAGTTCAAGGAGGAGGCTAGGTTAATTTTTGATATCAAGGAATGAATTAACAATTAATCACCTTGTTATTATTATATATGATTTAATTAAAGGCTTTCACAAAGCCTCATGGGCCCAAACCCATGATTTAATTAAATCTTTATATTCATTTAATTAAGACTCTTCTTAATTAATTAATTCATCCAATGAATTTAATTCCCTTTATCGATTTAATCTTTTGTGCGACCCGATAGGATCTTGTAATGTTGGCAGTGACATAAAATCTCATTTTACGTTACAAGCAAAGAGCGGTGTCAAGCAACACATCAAGGCTACCCAAATTACAAGAATGTCAATGACTCGACATAACATTTACAACTTGTGATAATATTAACCATGTAACTTAATCCCTTTGTCCTTTGTGTTTAGATTGAACACGAGTCATGGAATAGTCATACTCGTATATTCAATCTTTATTTCTTGATCCCCAAGTTTAACTAGAATAAACGAATAAGCTCGATATCACATATCGACTCATTCGAGCATGGCCATGCATTTTAGTCTCACTTGATCAAGGGCCAAACACTTCTCCTGTTATATAGGAGGGACAAATCCTATCTCAATCAATCAACATCCATCTACATAATTCGTAGTGTATCCACTAGTTGTCTTTGTAGTTTACCCTGTTACGGGTAACGTTTGACAATATCAAGATACATAACTCCTTATGTTGGGATCTTTGATGATCACAAGTCGTAAGGATTACATACATTATTATCACTATGAGAATTGCATATGACAATCATATAACTATCCATGTTGCATTCTCATGGTGGGTCTATCCAGTACATCGTTCTCTAACATGTACCCATGTGATGATTTGATATCTCATATCAATGAACAATTCATCAATCAACACATACTAGTCTCTATGTATTATCATTATCCCAATTCATGATAATACTTGACTAGGGACAATGTTTAAGAATAATACAATATTATTCTAAGGGCATTAACATATATATTAATTCACATTGCACAGTTAAACGAATAATATATACTATGAATTGCCATTCATAAAATCATAACTATTGTATGTCAAAAACAATCATCCAATGAAATGTCTTAGGGCATATCCCAACAAATCTCCCACTTGCACTAAGACCACTCAGACATATACCTAATGCCTTGAGATCTAGTATGACGATCATGCTTCTGCTGTGACAGTGGCTTCGTCAATGGGTCAGATACGTTATCATCTGTTGGTACTTTGCATATTTTAACATCTCCCCTTTCAACGATTTCTCGAATGAAATGAAAGCGCCGAAGTATGTGCTTGGATCTTTGGTGAGATCTAGGTTCCTTAGCCAATGCGATCGCTCCATTGTTGTCACAATAGAGTTCTATCCGATCTTTAATGATAGGCACCACTCCAAGTTCAGAAATGAACTTTCTGATCCAAACAGCTTCCTTTGCTGCATCCGAGGCAGCAATATACCCAGCTTCCGTTGTAGAATCGGCTATTGTTTCTTGCTTTGAACTCTTCCAGCTCACAGCACCTCCATTTAGGCAATACACATATCCAAATTGCGATCGATAATCATCTTTGTCGGTTTGGAAGCTTGCATCAGTGTAACCCATTACATTGAGCTCTTTCTCACCTCCATAAATCAAGAATGTATCCTTCGTTCTTCTCAAGTACTTCAGGATATTTTTGACAGCAATCCAGTGACCTTCACCTGGATCAACTTGATATCTGCTCGTCATGCTCAAAGCATACAATACATCGGGACGAGTACATATCATGGCATACATGATAGATCCAATAGCTGACGCATATGGGATCTTACTCATGCGTTGTCTCTCATCTGGTGTTGAAGGACACTGTTCCTTCGAGAGATATATACCATGTGTCATAGGCACGAATCCTTTCTTTGATTCTTGCATGCTAAACCTTTTAAGCACTTTGTCTATGTATGTACTTTGACTTAGACCAAGAAGCCTTCTCGATCCATCTCTATAGATCTTGATTCCTAATACATAGGTGGCTTCTCCCAAGTCTTTCATCGAAAAGCAGTTCCCTAGCCAGATCTTTACAGATTGTAAGGCAGGGATATCATTCCCAATGAAAAGTATGCCATCTACATACAACACTAGGAAAATGATTATGCTCACACTGACCTTCTTGTAGACACAAGGTTCATCTATGTTTTTTATAAAACCAAACTCTTTGATTGCATCATCAAAACGAAGATTCCAACTCCGAGAAGCTTGCTTCAATCCATAAATGGATCGTTGTAGCTTGCATATCTTTCCAGCATCCTTTGGATCGACAAAACCCTCGGGCTGTGTCATGTACACATCCTCGAGCAGATTTCCATTAAGGAAAGCTGTTTTGACATCCATCTGCCAGATTTCATAATCATGAAATGCAGCTATTGCAAGTAAGATCCTTATGGATTTATCCATGGCCACTGGTGAAAAGGTTTCATCATAGTCAATACCCTGAATTTGTTTGAATCCTTTTGCAACCAGCCGACCTTTATAGGTTTGTACATTACCATCCATGATAAACAGTCTTTTAAAATCAATGATAAACCAGAAGGCAAAGATAAATAATAATCTCCTATAGCTAATGCAGCAACTCTTGCTCCATTTCCAACTCGGAGATCAACTTCGTCTTTCGCCAACAATCTACTCTTTTTGAGGTCCTGCACATTTACACAAATGTGAGATCCACATACAGTATCTAATACCCATGATGAAGAAGTAGATAAATTGACTTCTATAACAAAAATACCTGAAGTGGAAGTCACACTTCCTTTCTTTAGATCCTCCAGATATACTTTGCAGTTTCTTTTCCAATGGCCGGTCTCACCGCAATGGAAACAGTTCCCTTGCTTCGCTATCCCTCCCTTTGGTTTCAGTGCAGATGACTTTGGCTTAGATTTAACAAAGACCTTCTTGTTCTTCTTGAAGCTCTTAGCTTTAGTCTTTCCTTTGCTCTTATTCACAATAAGAACATTTGTAGGTTTAGACTTCTTGCTATTTGCTTCAAAAGTTCTAAGCATGCCAAGTAACTGTGGTAGTGTCTTTTCTATTTCAATCATATTGTAATTTAAGACAAATTGACTGAAGCTTTCAGGCAACGATTGCAAGATCACGTCAGTGGCCAACTCTTGGTCCAAAGGAAAACCCAGCTTCTCCAGATTCTCAATATACCCAATCATCTTGAGTACATGAGTTCCAACCAGACTTCCTTCTACCATTCTACACTGGAATAACGCCTTAGAGACGTCATACCTCTCTTGTCTTGCTTGTTGTTGGTACAGTTGCTTAAGGTGCTCGATCATATCAAACGCATCCATTTCCTCATGTTGCTTCTGAAGCTCAGAGTTCATGGTGGCAAGCATAAGGCACCCAACATCAAGTGCGTCACTTTGATGCTTCTTGTAAGCATCTTTATCGGCTCTTGTAGCCGTTAGGGGAGGTTCCTCAGCAGGTAAGGGTTCCTCTAGGACATATTGTTTCTTTTCTTGTTTGAGGACTATCCTCAAGTTCCTATGCCAGTCTAGGAAATTTGTCCCATTTAATTTGTCCTTCTCAAAGGACCGATCGCAGTGATAAAGTGCTTGTTACGTTCCTAGAAAATATTACACATTTTGGTATATATTTGTATATGTCAGGAATCTAGGTCCAAATGCATAAAAGTGGATGAAATGGGCTTAAAAATGCTGAAAAGGACCAAACTGAGCAAATCTGGAAAAGGAGGGACCAAATCGCAAGATTGGAGATTTGAGTCCGCGATCGATCGCCAACTTACGAAGATCAATCGCCACCATCCAGAATGTTTCCGCGATCGATCGCCAAATGACGAAGATCGATCGCCAAACCCGAAAATTTTGAGATTTTATTTCCTTCTTGGTTATTTTATGTCCAAACTTACAAAACTCCTTCACCACTATTTATATTTGGATTTGGACGAAAATAGGGACTTTTTATCATATTTTACACCCTAGGAATAGCCTCCATCCATCCTCTCATCCTCCATATCACCATCATCCACCTCCATCCATCAACCATCCTAGGATTTTGGAACACCTTCAACAAGGCGATTCAAGAGACGATCGAGAAGGAAGCGAGAGAGGGAGCAAGGATCTACGAACGAAGTCGACATCGGGAGTTTATTCTTGTCTTTTAATATTAGTTTTGATTTTTTTGATTTACTATGTTGAACTAATTTATTTATCGAGGCTAGGCAATCCTTTGTCACGAACCTATGATTTGATAATTTATTTGATTGAATTCCTTTAATTCTTTGCGTATAATTTATTGATCTTCATGCTTTTGAGGGATTGATCGCCCTTGAATGATTGTTATATTGCGATTGAATTGATCATAGGATATTGCAATACGATATAATAAATTATACCGTGACCAAGTAAAATCTAGCACACGTGTGATAGCAATAGATTTACCAAAATCGAAGGCTAGTAGTTTTCATAGATCTTTATTCGATATTAATTGTTCATTAAGGACACGGGAGTGATTTATTGAAACATTAATATTAGACTTGTTATAACTGGACCAAAGTATAACGAATGCATTAGGAAAACTCGTCACCATAGAAATATTTGGATATTCAATCGAGAATTGTAGGGGATTGCATTGGTGAGCCAAAGTCTCGATAATCTTCTCTAGTGGATTTTTCTCGTTTACTTTTATTGACTTGGTTGAATTAGTAGTTAATTTAATTAATTAGTAGTTTAATTATTAATTCAATTTCGTAGGTTAAATATAGTTAAAAGCATCTTATTTGATACTTACAGTTAGTCCCTGTGGGTTCGACAACCTGTTCTTCATTTACTATACTAAAACTTGACGACCGTGCACTTGCGGTATAAAATCGCTACATTGGAATTAATTGTTTAAAATAAAAGCGATCAAGTTTTTGGCGCCGTTGCTGGGGACTAACTTTAGTAATATCATACGAGAAGCTTTGACTGTAATTTAACCATTTTTTTTCTATTTTGTATATAGTTAATTGTTTTATTTGTTTTTATTTCGAGGTACTTGTGATGCTTCATCAACAAGTCTTCACAAAATTTGCCCAACAATATTCGGAGCCGTTTTATGCAGTGTGGGGGAGATTCAATGAATTGGCAGACACATTCCGGTATCACAATTTTTCGAACTATACTCTTCTGCAATATTTCTTCAAAGGTTTGGATGCACAGACACGAGGATGGATATTCAGTGGAGCACTGGTAACTGGGAGTCCCCTGGTTGATAGAGATGAGGACAGTGTGTTGCACCTGTTCACTGATATGGCGGACTTCGATTACCACTGGCATTGTGATACTTCACTACAAGGTTGGAGTCACCAATACCCATCGGAGCCTCACTACCCAAATGATATGCACCAACCATTTGAGCATCATAGAGTGAAGAGAGATAGTTCTGCAGAAGTAATGGCTCAATCGGAGGATATGTTACTTAGATTCATGGCGTCAACTGAGCAACGTTTAGAAAACCAGACCAATTCTATACGTCACCTAGAGCAGCAATTAGCAATCCTTGTGAAAACCATCTCAATGAGCTGCCAAGAGGAGGAGACGGGATCTTCAAATCAGGCCTGGTTACATGATGATGATCACTCAACTAATCAAGTTTGGGGGAGTGATCCTACTCATGTAGAAAATTCAAGGAAAGTTGAGCCACTTGAAGTGATTGAGCCTACAGTGGAAAAGTCAACCTTTGATATCATATGGGAAGACGAGCCAATAGTGATGTTGGAGGAGGAGATTTTTGAGAACTTTGATATGCACCCATCGATGGCGACACGTTCTATGCCATTGTGGATCCTTTCTTTCCATCGATGCCAACTTCACTGTACTACATTCTCCAAGATATGAAGCCGAGTCAAGAATCATTCTCCCGTACCTACCAATTCAAGAATGTTGTTGGAGCGGCGAGCTTACACTGTTACAATCATGCCAATCTTGAGGGCATATTGAATGAAGACCCATTTCTGTGTCCTATGATACTTACTATGGGCGGCAGCCGCTCTTTGATGGTTGCTTCTGATGGTCAACCCGACGACTATAAATCAGCGCTTCTTGGGAGGCAACCCAAGCGTATCCTTTTGCTATTTAGTTTTGTTTATTTTTTTTTCAGTTTTTGCATTTTAGTTTGTTTATCTCTCGAGTCGAATATTTTACCATTTGCATTCTTCTCTTGCTAG
Organism: Haberlea rhodopensis; assembly: GCA_907163345.1. NCBI lineage: Eukaryota > Viridiplantae > Streptophyta > Magnoliopsida > Lamiales > Gesneriaceae > Haberlea > Haberlea rhodopensis. Next base: position 236,686 of record CAJQUN010000228.1, read on the forward strand.
GTACTCAGATGGAGAATGAACCCCTACAACAGTGGAGCTTCCAAAAGCCGATCTTCCTCAACCCTCATAAAAGCGTCTTGATCAGGGGAGTTTACTGTTTCCCTTTGATTCATTTCAACATTGAGGACAATGTTTGATTTAAGTTTGGGGGAGTGGCTTGCATGTTTTTCTTGTTTTATCCACATGTTGTGTGCTTATTGACACTTGAATCGTCTGATTAATATGAGCTAAAATATATATATATATATATGAGTTCAAATTTGAGAAAAGAATGAATCATAGTAGTGGTCTCTATTTCATGATGATATTAATCTCACTACGCATGTCAACTTGAGTTTTGAGGATTGTAAAACTTGTTTGTGAATATCTTGTTTTGAGTTAGCATGTCAAAGATGAGGAATACATTTAGCACATATGAGTCACGATCTTGTGAATTGCATTTGTGGTAGTAAAAATCTTCGTGAACTTGATGAATTGTTTTGAACATCTTAGAGTACCTTAGAAACTATTGGATGATGACACTTTGAGGCAAAATTTTATAGTTATGAACTTGACTTGGAAATGATTTAGGCGATCTTTGGACCGTTTGAGCCTTTCAAGCTTACCATGATATATATCAATCTCTAGTGTCCCATTTTGAGCCTAATTGCAAAAGAATGGAGTATGTTTAACATACTATTAACCCCCATTCAACAAATTTCATTGGCAACTCATTATACCCACCTTTATGAGCCTAAATTGAAAGAATTCATCCTTGCCTAAAGGGAGTATAATGAATCTCATTAGATGCACATAAATTTCTATATTTTGATGAGCTTATTATTATTGAAAAAATGATGAATGAGAAAAGAAAAAGATAGATAAAGCCTTGAAAAAAAAAATATCTAATTAAGACCCAAAGTGGCCAAGGCTAAAAGAAAAAAGAAGAGAAGCTCAATTTTGTGCTAAAAATATAAACATTACATGCCTATACTCTCTTCTTTGTGCTATCCTATTTTTTCTTTGAAGCCAACACCTAGGCCTAACGTTACAAGCTTAAAAAGACCTATTGATCCAAGTCTAAGGAGTGACTACATTAGTGGAGAAGTGTTTGAAAATTGGACTATGGAATGCTCAAAGATAATCTTACTTTTCATTGAATAGCATGATTTGATCTATGAAACTTGCATGAAACTTGAAAGTGACAATAGCACACACGCACATTGAATTTGGCGACATGTTGCTTGATCTAGGAGAAAACACAACTTGTTAAACTTTCTGATTAATTATTGTTCGTCTGTAAGTGAGATGTCTGAGTTACATGATCGACTACGAATTGGTTTATTTGAGTCTTCAATATTGAACTCTACTTTGTGATCTTATTTCTTGCTCGAGACGATCAAGTTTAAGTTTGGGGGAGTTGATAAGTGTGATTTTTACACTTAATTAGATATATGATTAGGGGTGTTTTTGTAGTGATTCCTAGAAAATATTACACATTTTGGTATATATTTGTATATGTCAGGAATCTAGGTCCAAATGCATAAAAGTGGATGAAATGGGCTTAAAAATGCTGAAAAGGACCAAACTGAGCAAATCTGGAAAAGGAGGGACCAAATCGCAAGATTGGAGATTTGAGTCCGCGATCGATCGCCAACTTACGAAGATCAATCGCCACCATCCAGAATGTTTCCGCGATCGATCGCCAAATGACGAAGATTGATCGCCAAACCCGAAAATTTTGAGATTTTGTTTCCTTCTTGGTTATTTTGTGTCCAAACTTACAAAACTCCTTCACCACTATTTATATTAGGTTTTGGACGAAAATAGGGACTTTTTATCATATTTTACACCCTAGGAATAGCCTCCATCCATCCTCTCATCCTCCATATCACCATCATCCACCTCCATCCATCAACCATCCTAGGATTTGGAACACCTTCAACAAGGCGATTCAAGAGACGATCGAGAAGGAAGCGAGAGAGGGAGCAAGGATCTACGAACGAAGTCGACATCGGGAGTTTATTCTTGTCTTTTAATATTAGTTTTGATTTGTTTTGATTTACTATGTTGAACTAATTTATTTATCGAGGCTAGGCAATCCTTTGTCACGAACCTATGATTTGATGATTTATTTGATTGAATTCCTTTAATTCTTTGCGTATAATTTATTGATCTTCATGCTTTTGAGGGATTGATCGCCCTTGAATGATTGTTATATTGCGATTGAATTGACCATAGGATATTGCAATACGATATAATAAATTATACCGTGGGTTTTAGGTTGAGACGGACCAAGTAAAATCTAGCACACGTGTGATAGCAATAGATTTACCAAAATCGAAGGCTAGTAGTTTTCATAGATCTTTATTCGATATTAATTGTTCATTAAGGACACGGGAGTGATTTATTGAAACATTAATATTAGACTTGTTATAACCTGGACCAAAGTATAACGAATGCATTAGGAAAACTCGTCACCCTAGAAATATTTGGATATTCAATCGAGAATTGTAGGGGATTGCATTGGTGAGCCAAAGTCTCGATAATCTTCTCTAGTGGATTTTTCTCGTTTACTTTTATTGACTTGGTTGAATTAGTAGTTAATTTAATTAATTAGTAGTTTAATTATTAATTCAATTTCGTAGGTTAAATATAGTTAAAAGCATCTTATTTGATACTTACAGTTAGTCCCTGTGGGTTCGACAACCTGTTCTTCATTTACTATACTAAAACTTGACGACCGTGCACTTGCGGTATAAAATCGCTACATTGGAATTAATTGTTTAAAATAAAAGCGATCATTGCCATGGATATCTACAATATAAATATGCAAAATAAGTTTATGATTTAATCATTTAACATGGTCTTATATTAAATGATACTCCCACTATTTTGTTAAAAAATATCAACCCTCGAAACCTTTAGTGGGCCAAGATCCATATTTCGCCTAATCTTGAGTTAGCTTTGGCTAATCGCCCAAGACTCGGTTATTTAGGTAGACAACACTTTGTCAATTACATCACATATAATTCTTGGATAGTTGGACGAACAACACTTTGTTCAATCCATCAAATGATTATTATCCAACACATGCTCTAGGTTCCCAATCCTATTGAGATAACCTAGTTAAGTCGTACCCAATTAAATATAACGGATATCACTTTTATCCTTTCGCGCCTTACTAAGATTGCCACGGTGCTTTGCTTTGGCAAACCCACACATGTACAATCGAAGTTTTTGACGAGTACTTTTAATTTTGGAAGGCATCTAAAACTTAATATTTTAGAGGGATTTATTGATCTCATGATTAGTTTGATAATTTAAAATATGTCCACTACATATAGTTGTATACATATCTACATATATGTGTAATACAATTATCAATCTAAAACATAAGATAAATCATGCATCAACATACATAATTAAACGTGACATGGTTATAGCCCCTACTAACGATTTTCTCAAGCCAGTGAGAAAATCCTAAGAGTCAACCTAAGGTAACTTCACAAGCACCTTCCTTTGGCTCCAATTTGTGAATGGCCTCCTCATCCCGACACGATGCTCCATCTTCATTGATCACCATCAACAATTAAACTATACTATTTACAAATTCACATTCGAGGGGAACATAGGGGAGGGATAACATTTAGAATAAAATAGAGAAGGCACGACACGCAGGTCGTATTATAAATTACAAACATTCACAAATCCTATCTAATAGGTCAAAGGGCTATAACCATGCACCATGCTCAAACAAAACATAAATCATGCTTTAACATTTAATTAATTAAATTCTAAACATTTTAAAATTTAATTCTAATTAAAACTGTAAAATAATTTTTGAAAAATTATCGTACGCTCGGGACATCACATGCCACGAACTTAATGCGATTCAAAACATGAACCAAATGGGTCCGACCCATCTAACCACACGGCTGGACCATGCATGGGCCTAGGGTTCGAAACCCTAGCCCATGGCCGAGCCTTGAGAGAGCGGCGGCGGCACTGGGGTTCCAAACCTAGCCGCCACGCACCACTTTGAGTTTTCATCGAGCCATCTTGTTCGAAAAGCCGGAATTCTTGAGCCACGAATCATGGTCAGGTCATGCACGGTGGTGGCTCAACCATCTCGAGCCAAGGGTTCGAAAACCCTAGCTCTCATGTGGTGAAGCCACTTATCCATGCATGCTTGAACCATTATCGAGCCAAAGAGTTCAAAACTCATCCATGTCTCGAAACCTCCATGCACGAACATGAGCCACAACGACTAGGCCATCTTGAGCCAAGGGTTCAAAAACCCTAGCCCTCATGTGGCTAAGCTCTGGGTCAATTGTGCAAGGTGGTAGCCGAAACATTGCTCAATCAATTTGATAATTTGCTTCGTGTATCGTATACATCAAACATCAATTATATCAAATATAATTTCATGATAATTTCACAAACTTAATATTAACATATCATATATGTTCATACAGTTTTAAATAGCATGCAATATTAATCTAATTATGATTAAACTATTTAACCACATAAATCCGATATGAGCCTTGTACACGGCTCTGATACCACTGTAAGTAATCCAACAAGCATGGAATGCAGCAGAATAATAAAATTTTGGATTACTATAACCGCGGATCTATACATAGGGATTCATATCGGATAAAGGTTTACAAAAGTCCCACCCTTGTAGCGTGTTTGAGCAGATTCCACGGAGCAGCACCACGTCCAACGTCTCCTTCGAGTCACTAGCAAAACTTGTCAAGTTTTGCCTCAACGGTATCCACACGATCAAATCGGGTGAAGAGATAGTTTAAGAACAAGTTGCTAGACTTGTTCTTAGACCGGAACAATAAGCACACTTGATTCACAATCAAAAGATGGCCCCCAATCACCCTAGTCTCTCTTCGGTTATGAAGAAGCCGAGAGGAAAAGGTGGTGCGGCGGTGTGCCTTATTTTTTAGGTTGGAATGGTTTTTAATTGTGTTACAAACAATTAATCATAACCTTGTATTTATATTATAAGATTTAATTAAGGTTTAAGGCTTTCTCAAAGCCTCATGGGCCCAAACCCATGATTTAATTAAATCCTTATCATCTTTTAATTAAGACTCTTCTTAATTAATTAATTCATCCAATGAATTTAATTTCCCTTCTCGATTTAATCTTTTGTGCGACCCGATAGGATCTTGTAATGTTGGCAGTGACATAAAATCTTATTTTACGTTACAAGCAAGGAGCGGTGTCTAGCAACACATCGAGGCTACCCAATTATAAGAATGTCAATGACTCGACATAACCTTTAGAACTTGTGATAATATTAACCATGTAACTTAATCCCTTTGTCCTTTGTGTTTAGATTGAACACGAGTCATGGAAAAGTCATACTCGTATATTCAATCTTTATTTCTTGATTCCCAAGTAGAACTAGTATAAACGAATAAGCTTGATATCTCATATTGACTCATTCGAGCATGGCCATGCTTTTTAGTTCTCACTTGATCAAGGGCCAAACACATCTCCTGTTATATAGGAGGGACAAATCCTATCTCGATCAGTCAACATCCCTCTACATAATTCGTAGTGTATCCAATAGTAGCCTTTATAGTTTACCCTGTTACGGGTAACGTTTGACAATATCAAGATACATAACTCCTTATGTTGGGATCTCTGATGATCACAAGTCATAAGGATTACATACATTATTATCACTATGAGAATTGCATATGACGATCATATAACTATCCATGTTGCATTCTCATGGTGGGTCTGTCCAGTACATCGTTCTCTAACATGTACCCATGTGTTGATTTGATATCTCATATCAATGAACAATTCATCAATCAACACATACTAGTCTCTGCGTATTATCATTATCCCTATTCATGATAATACTTGACTAGGGACATCTTTAAGAATAATACAATATTATTCTAAGGACATTAACATATATATTAATTCACATTGCACAGTTAAACGAATAACATATAATAATGAATTGTCATTCATAAAATCATAAACATTGTATGTCTTAAACAATAATCTAATAACTTGTCTTAGGGCATATCTCAACACATACAATCATACACGTAGGGGAAAAACCACTTATCATCATAGCCAATCATGCTTATAGTAAAATTTCTTTACATTATCCATATAATGTCTAGTCTTCCCCAACCCAGTCCACATACATCTCATGCACCAATATAATACACTAACAAGTTCTCAGTTCATTTAGCAATTTAATAAATAATTGTATGCCACTTACAAATGAAGAGAGAAAGGCCCCTGCCTTCTTATACATGCCATATACACATACTAGTGCTCACATACGAGCATCAAATAGGTATGCGTGTATCAACTGTATAAATTATGGTGCTCAATACCGTCACTGGTATTTCGATCCCTGATAGCACCTCTAATCCATTGCTCGAGCTCATCTCCAAACCCATCGATGTACCTAATCACCTGCCCCAACAGAGACAGCCCCCACACGGGGTGAGCATACCAATATCCCAAATCCAATAGTCACAATAATACAATTCATAATTTACAAAAATGTAAATGCTATGAAATATAAAGATGCTCCCTGGATGGTATCATCCTCATCCGGGATTCCCTGCAGTGTCCCTGTTCTCAAAATCATTGAAACCATCAAATTCTCAAATGCCAGTTAATCAATACATTGATTAACGAATTCATTTGTCACATACCGATATCAAAATCAATAATACCATATCATTAAACAATGATCACAGATATTCCATGTGCCTCACTTATGGTTCCATATTTCTAGTTCAATGCTCGCTCTACAATATCGGCATTTCATTCTCACGCATGCTCAACAGCAGTGGCGTCATAACCGATGTTCGCTCAAAAGGCGACAACATCCCATCATTGCTCGCTCAAAAGCGGCACCACATGATTCCATAGATGTCATGACATATAATTGTTCCACTCTGATCACATATCATAAACACACATACGCAAAATAGTCGTGTCACGCAACACTAACTACTACTATGCATAAATATGTGCTACCCATTCCTACGTTTCAGGCCCTCAATAGTCCCAAGGAGCTAACCACTGCTCTGATACCACTAATGTAAGGCCCCAACACTTAAACTCGTCATTAGTTCATTCATGACGTCGTATGTGTATAAATTTTTCATTTTTCTTTTCATTCTATAAAAAGGATCATTACATGTTTCCCATAACATAACCAATGTTCAACATTAAATGATCATCTCGACCAACAACAGACTCAGGGGTTTCACCCAATACCATCCCCATTACACCACTCTTACATTGTGGGTTTTTATAAAAATATCGGCAGAGTCTCCCCACAAATTGAGCTATCCGGCAATAAAAACACATCACATAATATGACTCCCGACCAGGGACAACACGATACTAAACAGAATACAGAAACACAAGTAAATTCCCAGCCAGGGCAGACACCACACTAATAAGACAACAAAAGTGGGTTTCAACACCCTTATACAGTCCATATACAGATACAAGTGCTCACAGAAGAGCAACGAATAACTGATACACATCCGGATGCATAATTAGTATAAATACCAACCGCTCAACCTCGTATATCGGCTCAATCTCATACTATGCTTCTGGAAGCATCATCCAACAAGGTTCGAGCCTAGTACTCCAAAGCAGCATCGTACCTGTTGTACCTGTTTCAACAGAAACAGCCCCCACACAGGGTGAGCACACTCCAACTCAATATTCAATCACAAATCAACATACAAAATCATAATGCAACAATTTAGATTATTCAAAACTCATAAAATATACACCCTGTATAATTCCGAATTTGTATGGCTTCCACACACTGTTCCTGTTTCAAACTCACGGACTTTCATAATGTCAAGTTCAGTATTATCATTGAAAATATGATATCCAACAACACTATGAATTCAATACAACAACAATGTATCATTTATGCTCAACATAAATAATTCAACATCAATGTAAACCTGGTTATCCCACTATCTCATTCTCGACACTTTCTCATAATGCTCATGCCCAAGGCATCAATACTCAACTAGTATAATCGGATCACGTACCACTATGTGTCCCCCATAACTCGTATATGAAACTCAATTGTTAAAGTCAAACACTTACCTGAAACATCATATTTAAAATTGCATGTATACATGAATGTATAGATACTAGATATACCTGCTCGTACGTCAACACGTACCTTATAGTAGACAACATGAACAAGCTATCATCAACGTCCGAAGTCTCCCGTAGAGTCTATATCGAACATCAATTCAATATTAGCTCATAATCCGAGCAATGAACATCCATCAAATAGTTCTTACTTTCATTTCCATATCACAAATCAATAACTCAATATTATGAATCAAATCATAATCAATACTTTGGATGCACACATCCTCACGTTAATCATGATATTTCATTGGTAATGCAAAACCCCATCATCTCCCACCATCCGCTACATCACACACATGATGCGGGATACACACACCCATACGTGCAAGATCACGCCTAACTCACATAGCAGTTCACTAGACACGCAAATTCAACAGAGGGAAAGAAAGTGCGAGGGTGTATGTATAATAATATACCACTAGTGTCTAACTAAAACAATCCAATTAAGCCAATTAACATGTTCCAAATATTCAAACCCACACCGAGGTGATTCAAGCCAAGACACGAAAGAAGGGATCCATGTAGATATAAGATTTTACCCTTTTAAATCTAATTCCCTTAATCCCAACATAAAGTCATTTGTTTGATTAAATTCAACTTAAACAAATTAAATATGTATTGAATTTCAATCTAAACTCATAATGCCCATTCAAGCATACACATCACCACAATCTTGTTCCATGTCATAACTTACACTACCATGCATCTAACCCATTTATTCCCACATTTAGTATAGCTTTTGGTTACACTTGAACTCCACTTAAACATTATATCAAACACTTTATGAGCATTATTTTCAAGTTGAAGTTGGCTTTTTATAATCAACCAAGACAGCCCTAAAATCGAGTCATAGACACCCTCCACGACTAAAATATATAGTATCAAGTTTAACATCAATAAAATCACATTTTTATCAATTTCAACATCTATGATAAGATTAGAACAAGTATTCAAACTCTCATCTAATGTCTTCATAACAAAGGTAATTAATCAAGACGTAACGATTTCCGGGCAGCACTAAAATCTTTAACGCACACCCACTAACATGTGCTGGGACACCTTCACATATGAGCATACAACACTAACTCATACCAACACAAGCTGGAAAGTTCATATATATATATATATGTGTGTATATATAATATACACACTAATATACACTGAAACACTCACAAATACATGTAATCAGCACACAAATACACACACTCATACACGCACAGTACACACTCACGCACACACTCAAACACACAATAGCAAACCCTTCCAAAAATGCCAGCAAAATCGAACCAAAGTTCATCCAAAAATTCGAGGGATTTCAGGTGAATAACGACTGAGGGACGAGGAAGATTACCCACAAAAAAATTGGAAGAAAATCGTCCCCAAAACGGACGAATTCGTGATTTTTACCGCTGCGCTTCCTTGCAAGATCCGGACGCAATCCGCGACGAAACTTCATGTTCTTGGTATGGAAAGAAGCGCCTGGGAGAGACGAAGACAGTGGCGGTTCGGACGCGCCGGAAGGAGCTCGGACGGCGGCGGGCGCGCGGCTTGAACGTCGAGGGGTCAGGCATCGCGCGGTGATGCAGAAAGAAAAGAGGGGATCGGGTTTTTGTGCGTGTTTTTACACGTTTTAATGTGTGTCCGAAATTGCCCAACATAACATATTTATTTTTGTATCCTTGCCCGGTTTTGTACATCGAAGTGTCACCGGTGCACTGATAAATTAAATTTACAACTACCAATCGGGATGTATACACACTCCAAAAACCCAAAACTTAAATTCTTCATTTTAATTAATTTATCTCTAAAATATTATCGGAGTATATTTTACAACCTCAAATTATTTTATGATTCGATTAACTCGCCAGTTGACCTTCACTTGGTCAATTCCACTTTTAATTAATTCTAAAATTAATTATCACTAAAATCCAAATCATATTTAGTCCAACAAATGATTAATTCTAAAATTAATTATCACTAAAATCCAAATCATATTTAGTCCAACAAATGATTAATAATAATCTGGACATCACAACTCTCCCCCACATATAAAATTGTGTCTCGAAATTTCAACGCATGCTTACCATAAAAGCCAACTGTAAACTTTACGTACCGTATATAGCTCAAGATAGTGACTTTACCGTCCGTAGGATGACAGTCATCGGAATCATCATGGTTCACACATGTGCCCCATTGCACCAACGATCGCAAGAAGTGTTTAACCGTCAAGCTTCTTTGTCATATCTCACTACCTGTGTACTTTCATCGACACAATTCCATTGCACAATCTTATTTCCCGTCATATACTTTTATCACAATACCCATCGTATAATCTCGTTAAATCATGCAATCTATACTTTCATGTATATTCAAGAATATATGACAATACATCAACATTTATCTTAATTAACTTCATACCTGTGTCGTTGCAAATGTATGCAACTTATCCGCACATCATCACCATCGTCCGTATGAAGTAACGGTACTCTTGAGCCTTTATGCATCAATCTTTCATATATCATATCCTGGATATTATCTGGTGCAAGGTAATGACTAGAAAACCCATTAGTCATTCTCACATACGTATATACACATTATACACACCAATAGCCACAGACCATCAGTATCAAATCATGATAAATGGCTTAACACCAATATTTTCATGTCACGATTATACTCATCTAACACAAGGCATCAACATCAATATCGAATAGTTCGTGACATACCTTTGTAGATGGAATCATCTACAATACACAATGGCATCATAATATCATGTTAATCACAGTACTCACATACTCTTAAGTGTCAACATTTCCACATTACTTCACCCAATTATTATCTATCATAGGACAAGTACAAAATAATCTCGTTAGTATTTCTCAAATACTAGTAACATAACACGTACCTTGTCATTTACGCATTTCGATATTCATAATGTTTCTGTCATCAAACATTAATTCCCTGCATCAAAATTTTCACGCGGTTCTATACACAACATGTTACAGCACACCGTCTCATAGGGTGATTGAAATTTAACATAAGAATTAATTGCATGCCTCAATGACGCAATTTATATCAATCTTTAACTCATCCTCGAAACATAAAATTCATTAATCATGAATGTTCACAATGATCACATGTCCACACACGACATTCGTAGTAATCACGCGTCATCACGCAACATACTCATGTCATCCCGTGACACGACCATTAAACTCATGTTTATCTGATTGTATTCCATTCAACATAATAGGTGATTAATCAATTATTAATCCTACCACATACAAAACTAGCATGCTTTCACAACAATGATTATCTTCACAAAATGATTAACATCTATTTTCAATATCTCATCACTATACACTGTAGATATGAGAGTCTATCACAGAGGTTACACCCCTTCTTGCCTTATTACCGCAACAAAATAAGAATGACACATCTAGGTTCCACTTCAATTCCATTATCAACTTTTCTACATGTACATGATTCCAAAATCAATATGAATCAACAAAAAAACTCGAATCAACATATATCAATATGTTCAACCAACTGAAACGGTTTACCTCGATACTTTGTCCTCCTGGATCGATCCAATATCCTCTTGGGTCTAAATCACATGTACCCAATGTTCAATAACACAATCTGTATATAGCACAACTTCTATTTCCATATGCAATGAAAGCATCATTAATACTCATTGCTAACACAATTGCGATACCACAGCATTCATCGTGAATCACAATAGCGGTACTAAAAATATTCATTGCTAACACCATAGCAATGCATCAATCCTCATCGCCCTACGGCGGTACACAATACTCATCGCCACTACTGGCATACATATAATATCCATAATCACAATGAATATATATTCTTAAAACAACAAGATGTAATAACACTTACTGTACACAGTTGATCCACACTTGATCCTTTAAATTGTCCCTGCTCTCAACATAAATATTCCACAAAATATGATTTCATATCAATACACAAATTGATATACTCACCATCCACAGAATAGCGGAATGAGACGTCGTTATATATATATCGGTGGCAAGAACCATCGCCATGGAATCAGCGGAATGCACCATCGCTAAACACATGTCTGGCGGCATGAGCCATCGCCAATGACATAGCGGAAAGAGGCATCGCTATACATGTACCTGGCGGAATAACCATCGCCTATAATATAGCGGCATGAAACATCGCTATCAATATATCCGGCGGCAAGAACCATCGCCAATCAATATAGCGGAATGAGACATCGCTATCAATACCCGATGGCATAAACCATCGCCAATAGAATAGCGGAATGAACCATCGCTATGAATACCCGGCGGCATAACCATCGCCAATAGAATAGCGGAATGAACCATCGCTATGAATACCCGGCGGCATAAACCATCGCCAATAGAATAGCGGAATGAACCATCGCTATGAATACCCGGCGGCATAAACCATCGCCAATAGAATAGCCGATCCCTAGTCATTGTTACGGTAGTGTATTTTAATGCCCCTCGCTCAAATACAACATGCGGTACTCCCACCCCTCGCTTTACATATAGGCGGCATAGAATAACCTCGCTTAAATGGACATGCGGCGCTCCCACCCATCGCTTCACATTTTAGCGGCAAATATTCTTTCCTCGCCTCATATGATAACCACGCTTCAATGTGACATGCGGCGCTCCCACCCCTCGCTTCACATTTTAACGGCACAAAACAAACAAATAGCGGCAAGCATCTAAAATCATCACTCATCCATAACAATGACTCATGGGATATTCACCAAGCATTCCATCCATACCTGCAACACAATGCATATACTATATCCAATATATATCATCATGAGTGTATTTTAATGCACTTCGCTCAAATGCGACATGCGGTACTCCCACCCCTCGCTTCAACATTTGGCGGCAAAGCATTAAAATCATCACTCCATTGTACACATGCAATCCACAATGCATAATCCATGATATAAAACGCAGGTTACCGTTTCGTGTCTTTCAACCCTGCCTTAGCCCTTCGTGTCATAATGTCCCTACAGGAACAATCACAAATCATGAGCATATAATAATCCATATTCACCACAATATGATTATAACGAGCAAATGCATAAACTATGACTACAAAGTACTTCCTGTATTCCAATGCATTTCAAAATGCTCCATTTGGTTGTTCCTGTGCCACAACTCACAATCATAATCAACAGGTTATATTGATTCCATAGATGTCATGACATATAATTGTTCCACTATGATCACATATCATAAACACATACGCAAAATAGTCGTGTCACGCAACACTAACTACTACTATGCATAAATATGTGCTACCCATTCCTACGTTTCAGGCCCTCAACAGTCCCAAGGAGCTAACCACTGCTCTGATACCACTAATGTAAGGCCCCAACACTTAAACTCGTCATTAGTTCATTCATGACGTCATATGTGTATAAATTTTTCATTTTTCTTTTCATTCTATAAAAAGGATCATTATATGTTTCCCATAACATAACCAATGTTCAACATTAAATGATCATCTCGACCAACAACAGACTCAGGGGTTTCACCCAATACCATCCCCATTACACCACTCTTACATTGTGGGTTTTTATAAAAATTCCGGCAGAGTCTCCCCACAAATTGAGCTATCTGGCAATAGAAACACATCACATAATATGACTCCCGACCAGGGACAACACGATACTAAACAGAATACAGAAACACAAGTAAATTCCCAGCCAGGGAAGACACCACACTAATAAGACAACAAAAGTGGGTTTCAACACCCTTATACAGTCCATATACAGATACAAGTGCTCACAGAAGAGCACCGAATAACGGATACACATCCGGATGCATAATTAGTATAAATACCAACCGCTCAACCTCGTATATCGGCTCAATCTCATACTATGCTTCTGGAAGCATCATCCAACAAGGTTCGAGCCTAGTACTCCAAAGCAGCATCGTACCTGTTGTACCTGTTTCAACAGAAACAGCCCCCACACAGGATGAGCACACTCCAACTCAATATTCAATCACAAATCAACATACAAAATCATAATGCAACAATTTAGATTATTCAAAACTCATAAAATATACTCCCTGTATAATTCCGAATTTGTATAGCTTCCACACACTGTTCCTGTTTCAAACTCACGGACTTTCATAATGTCAAGTTCAGTATTATCATTGAAAATATGATATCCAACAACACTATGAATTCAATACAACAACAATGTATCATTTATGCTCAACATAAATAATTCAACATCAATGTAAACCTGGTTATTCCACTATCTCATTCTCGACACTTTCTCATAATGCTCATGCCCAAGGCATCAATACTCAACTAGTATAATCGGATCACGTACCACTACGTGTCCCCCATAACTCGTATATGAAACTCAATTGTTAAAGTCAAACACTTACCTGAAACATCATATTTAAAATTGCATGTATACATGAATGTATAGATACTAGATATACCTGCTCGTACGTCAACACGTACCTTATAGTAGACAACATGAACAAGCTATCATCAACGTCCGAAGTCTCCTGTAGAGTCTATATCGAACATCAATTCAATATTAGCTCATAATCCGAGCAATGAACATCCATCAAATAGTTCTTACTTTCATTTCCATATCACAAATCAATAACTCAATATTATGAATCAAATCATAATCAATACTTTGGATGCACACATCCTCACATTAATCATGATATTTCATTGGTAATGCAAAAACCCATCATCTCCCACCATCCGCTACATCACACACATGATGCGGGATACACACACCCATACGTGCAAGATCACGCCTAACTCACATAGCAGTTCACTAGACACGCAAATTCAACTGAGGGAAAGAAAGTGCAAGTGTGAGACCCCGATACTTAAACATAATGTAAGGTACAATAATGAGAACTAAGCATTTCAATATCAGAGTATTTAATCGTGTTGACATTTTGAGCTTACAGTTCACATGTACCCATAAAATTTTCAACAGATAATAGTTACATTTCTCAAAACAATAGGGTGACACTATAGTTCTACTCTACTACTTGTAGAGACTACGCAAAAGAACTCTGTCCTGCTATTGTAGTAGCACTCCTTATAGCTCAAAGTATCAGCCCCGACCCTAGTTCTCCTTAGCAAAAGCACCTACAAATACAACCCCCAACACATGAGCACATAGCTATTCATATACAACACAATATGAATACGTAAGGCGTAAATGCATAATCATAAATACAAAACACTTCCTGTATTTTCATCGTATTTACAACGCCTATTGGTTGTCCCTGTTCCATGTACCATAATTCATAAACAACTCACTATATGAACATATGGTTTCATAAATAAATGTCATGACATATCATCTTTTTTTCTTGAGTCAGTCATCATCAGTTATTTTAATGCTTCCTCGCTTTCATAATCTCGAAACAAGCGGTATCTCATCCTCGCTCAGTATGGTATACCCCGCCTCCATGTGCAAGCGCTCCCCCCTCCCGCTCCACATATTTAGCGGTAAAGCGTAAGCATTAAAACCTTAACTGTGATCGCCCTCACTCGTGGAATACACCTCTTTATTCCACATCACAATATGCAACACAATGCATAATATGCAACAACAATGCATAATAACATGTATCATAACTTTAATGCATCACATTGCATTCATCATGTGTCAAAGACAAACATAAAGTACATGTTACCGTTGAGATGCCCGTACGTTGCTTACGTACCTTTCCAAAATGTAGTGTGTGGTGGGACTCTATCCCCTGCGTTGTGTAGCCGTCTGTGAAGGCTCTACACCAGTGTACAACACAATATTAGATGCCAATTTATAGTCCAAAATCAAAAATCCAACAAAATATCAATTTTTCATAACTCTGCCTCTGGCGATCGATCGCTACCACTAGGCGATCGATCGCCAGACTTCACTGGCCCATGGCGATCGATCGCGCCATTCATGGCGATCGATCACGTGCCTTTGATTTTGGCTACTGGACGTCGGCGATCGATCGCCCCATTTGTGGCGATCGATCGCCACATGGTCTGTGCGCGACATTTTCCAGAATGCTCTAACACTGATTTTCAAACATTTCGTTCTAACATGTAAGACATACAACATGCCCAAATAAACATGCTAGTAGCTACAATACACTACCCTGAGTGTATTCATATCAAATTTACACCCCAAACATAAGCCCACATGCATAAACGTCGACCATTCACACAAGTACTCGATCAACTTTTCTGGAAACAGGGCAACATAATCATTTCCAGATTTCTTGAGTACCTCATTTCATGCTATTAAAACTGCAACATATAACATAAAGCATGCTCGAACAAACATGCCAAGGGCTTCACAAAACTACCATGCATATTTTCACATCAAAGGTTTACCAAAACCTAAGCTAACGAGCATGATATCACCTTCATAAAAACACTCCCAACTCATATTTTTCCAGAAAACAGGGCACAACCTTACCCAGATTTTCGAACACCATACTTTACATGATATTTCCTCTACATAAAACATGTAATATACATAAGGAAAAATACTGAGAGCTTCATAACAACACCATGTAAGCATTTAAATCGAAGGTTTTAAGAAACCAAATCTAACATGCCATTTTTACACCAACAAAAAGCATGAACTCAACAACTTAATTTCAAAACCAGAACATGGTTTCTCACCCCTTTTTGCTCCGATTTTTGGAAGCTTTCCAAGCAATAAAAATGGTGGATCTCCTCCTTTTCTTACTTATCAGGTGTTGGACGAAAAATGGGAGAGAAATGGAGGAGTTTCAGCAATGCAAAGGTGGAGTGGGAGATGGGGCAAGGGGCATGGGCAAGCAACTGGCAGCTGGCAGCTGGGTATGGGTCAAGGGGGGTGGTTGAGTGGTGGGTTAAGTGATGTGTTATGTTTTGGTCC
Source organism: Haberlea rhodopensis (assembly GCA_907163345.1). Lineage (NCBI taxonomy): Eukaryota > Viridiplantae > Streptophyta > Magnoliopsida > Lamiales > Gesneriaceae > Haberlea > Haberlea rhodopensis. Next base: position 253,811 of record CAJQUN010000228.1, read on the forward strand.
CGGTATTTAGCACGATGTATTAAAATATCCTCACATGATATTTTATAGTATTTTCTCAATAAAATACTTCAACTTCCATTTAAATATGCTTTACCAAAACAAACAACACACACCCCAAATAATCATGCCACAACCCCAAAATCCCAACATATAACACATGCACCCTCACATGCATTTCCCAATATTATTAATTCAACACAATAATTAATACCATAATTTTCACAACAATGATTAATGTTTAAATAACACCTAATAATTTCGGGGATATCACAGCACGGGTGTATGTATAATAATATACAACTAGTGTCTAACTAAAACAATCCAATTAAGCCTATTAACATGTTCCAAATATTCAAACCCACACCGAGGTGATTCAAGCCAAGACACGAAAGAAGGGATCCATGTAGATATAAGATTCTACCCTTTTAAATCTAATTCCCTTAATCCCAACATAAAGTCATTTGTTTGATTAAATTCAACTTAAACAAATTAAATATGTATTGAATTTCAATCTAAACTCATAATGCTCATTCAAGCATACACATCACCACAATCTTGTTCCATGTCATAACTTACACTACCATGCATCTAACCCATTTATTCCCACATTTAGTATAGCTTTTGGTTACACTTGAACTCCACTTAAACATTATATCAAACACTTTATGAGCATTATTTTCAAGTTGAAGTTGGCTTTTTATAATCAACCAAGACAGCCCTAAAATCGAGTCATAGACACCCTCCACGACTAAAATATATAGTATCAAGTTTAACATCAATAAATCACATTTTTATCAATTTCAACATCTATGATATGATTAGAACAAGTATTCAAACTCTCATCTAATGTCTTCATAACAAAGGTAATTAATCAAGACGTAACGATTTCCGGGCAGCACTAAAATCTTTAACGCACACCCACTAACATGTGCTGGGACACCTTCACATATGAGCATACAACACTAACTCATACCAACACAAGCTGGAAAGTTCATATATATATGTGTGTATATATAATATACACACTAATATACACTGAAACACTCACAAATACATGTAATCAGCACACAAATACACACACTCATACACGCACAGTACACACTCACGCACACACTCAAACACACAGTAGCAAACCCTTCCAAAAATGCCAGCAAAATCGAACCAAAGTTCATCCAAAAATTCGAGGGATTTCAGGTGAATAACGAGTGAGGGACGAGGAAGATTACCCACAAAAAAATTGGAAGAAAATCGTCCCCAAAACGGACGAATTCGTGATTTTTACCGCTGCGCTTCCTTGCAAGATCCGGACGCAATCCACGACGAAACTTCATGTTCTTGGTATGGAAAGAAGCGCCTGGGAGAGACGAAGACAGTGGCGGTTCGGACGCGTCGGAAGGAGCTCGGACAGCGGCGGGCGCGCGGCTTGAACGTCGAGGGGTCAGGCATCGCGCGGTGATGCAGAAAGAAAAGAGGGGATCGGGTTTTTGTGCGTGTTTTTACATGTTTTAATGTGTGTCCGAAATTGCCCAACATAACATATTTATTTTTGTATCCTTGCCCGGTTTTGTATATCGAAGTGTCACCGGTGCACTGATAAATTAAATTTACAACTACCAATCGGGATTTATACACACTCCAAAAACCCAAAACTTAAATTCTTCATTTTAATTAATTTATCTCCAAAATATTATCGGAGTATATTTTACAACCTCAAATTATTTTATGATTCGATTAACTCGCCAGTTGACCTTCACTTGGTCAATTCCACTTCTAATTAATTCTAAAATTAATTATCACTAAAATCCAAATCATATTTATTCCAACAAATGATTAATTCTAAAATTAATTATCACTAAAATCCAAATCATATTTAGTCCAACAAATGATTAATAATAATCTGAACATCACAAACACCCCATACAACCTCAACACCTCAAATACACCATTTAAAACCCATAAAACTTCAAAAACTCAACTTTGGATTTTTATCAAAGACCCCCCCCAATTTCCAAACCAAACAAAATACACAACCAAAACCCACCATACTACTATCAAATCGAAGATAAGAACGAGGGGAAGATCAATACCTTATTATCTCCGAGAAATCCGGCTCCCGAGCCAAGCTACCAACCATTTTTCCTCCAAGAGGAAAGAAGATGGGAAAGGGGAAGATGTGAGGCGTAGAGAGAGGGGAGAGAGAGAAGAGTTCCGTGTCAAATGACGGAATACCGAGTCCACTTGGTATATATAGTACCAAAACTCAAAAATACCATTACCTCCACAAATACATCAAGACTCATTAAAAATCATCTGTTTTCAATAATTACCTCCCAAACTCTATTTCCATTAACAACCCCAGTGCAAAGTACTCCGGACCCCAAATCCCACCAAGGTCCAAATTCCAAGGTTATCACCACGATGAGAATACAATCTCATCCCTCGGATCCAATGACTCAAATATCAGATTTAAAATCCCCGAGAGTCTAGAAACCGCAATTAATTCATAATTGCCACAAATAAAATCCATTAAGGATTATTACCACACCGGGATTAACACCATTAATCCCCGGGCATCACAATTATCCCCCACTAATATAATTTCATCCTCGAAATTTGCACGGCGTACTCCACGTAACGCCGAGAACACGCATCCAAACGGATCCACGATGTCGAATCATGAACATAACATGAACGACACACCAACCGCGAGGATACCGACCTCGCACCAAACCTGGAATGGAGTAACCTCTCCAACCGACACAAATCCACGGAAGACATCAGCATTTCCGATGCTAACCATCTCAAAGGCAGTCAACCAAACGTAACTGCAAATTAAACGAATCATTCGTGATTCTAAAATAGATATCGTCTCGATGATATCTCCATGATTCAGCCTACGATGTTAATCACACATCGTTGCCAAGGAAACCACCAGTACACTACATTGTACTTATACTAAATCTGGTTCCCATTTTCCAATTCCACCTCTACTAAAAGAGCAGTTGCACCACTTTGCAACATGGATCGGGCCACTCACGGCCACCGATCAACACAAACACATCTCCAAAGATGTCTACATCCGTGTGTTCCAAGAAATCACCTCTTGATCCGAACACACCACGAGACTCCACAAGGTCTCAAATTTCCGAAAGAACATGCAAAACAACCAATCGCATTCCGCCCCACGTGTCAACCACGACACTGAACCAATCCGAAATCTGGCCATTCCTTGTTTACTGACCGCTTTATTTTTAAACAAAAGATATTTCAAAGAATGGGTTGAAGCGATTCTACCGCAAGTGCACGGTTGTCAAGTTTTAGTATATTAAGTACAGGTTGTCGAATCCACAGGGACTAACGTATAAGTACCAAATAAGATTAATAAAATTATATTTAGCCTACGATAAAAGGAGTTTGATTAACTAGATCTAAATTAAACTAAAGAATAAAGATTAAACTAGAAATAATGAAAAGAATTGGTTCCGGAAATGCGAAGGTAAGTCACTCGAGAAAATTACCAAGCTCGTCATTCAATTATATTATCTCTACTGATTCAACGGAATTCTCAAATTATCACTCAATTGATTTTAAAGGTGAAAGGTTTTCACTATTATTCGAGACACTCTCTCGAGCTGTAACGAAACTAACAATAAATTAGAATAAGTCACTCTCGTGCACCTATTTACTAATTCAAAGTTGCTTAAATTATCAAAACCTTATAACTCTAAATCAATCGTGACATACATCATAAATTAATGGAGCGTGTTACAACGTTATCTCTCGATCTCGGTTGTAACTCTCAAATTCAATCAAAGCTAGCTAGACTTTGATCTACACATGCAATCAATCTATGAACAATAAATATCAATGCGCTCAAATACCAATGAATCAATAAATCAAACACAACGAACTAAAACTTCAATAATATAAACCAAATTTAATTCAAATCAAATACAGATGAGTTTAATTGTCTCTCGACCTCAAAAACTTCAAATGAAAATGAAAATCAAATAAATTAAGGTTCAGAAATACGATAAACGATGGATGAATCCGTGCGTTGCACCGTAATTTCTTCTCTTGTTCCTTCCTTGCACTCCGGAAGAGATTGGCTCGACTTTAGACGAAGAACGGAGATTGGATCTCCTTGGCGGCGTTGGGCGGCGGCTCCTTGACCTAGAAATCGTCTGAAAAATATAGTCAAAATCTCTCCTCTCTTGAAGTGGATCCAGCCTCTCTTAAAAGCCTCGCAATCTCGATAAATAAGGAAAATAAAATCTTCAGATTTCGCGTCTCGATCGATCGAGATTTTCACCGATCGATCGGTGCACTGTTCACGTCAGCCTTTTGCACTCACTGCCTCGCTCGATCGATCGAGAATTTCCACCGATCGATCGAGATTTCTCAAAATTTGCTGCTGAAGTTACTGCCTCGCTCGATCGATCGAGCTTGCCACCGATCGATCGAGATTTGGGAAATTCATCTTCTTTCATTTTCTCTTCTTTTACGCCTCGATTTCGCCCGTTATCTTCATGTAAGCTCATTTCTTCCACTTCCGGTCTAATTTCCTGAAACAAACGAATAAACACCAAAAAGCATAATATCATCCAGGAAAAAGTACGGAAAATGGGAAGAAATTACAGTTAAAATCACTCAAAATCTAAGTCTATCAACTCCCCCAAACTTAGACTTGATCGTCCTCGAGCAAGCAATAAACTCAAAAAGAAAAGTTAAACTCGATACTAAGCATGAGTCATCTTCACAACATACGTAACAACTCAGAAATCCTACTTACACATCAATAGGAGTCAATCAACATTTAACAAGAAGCAATTTCTCCTAAGTTAAACAATACATCGCAACATCGGAACGTGCGTGTGTGCTATTGTCAAACATGAGTTACATAAATATCTTTAACATCAACATGTGCCATCTTAACTCCTAGTCAAGATTACTTTGAAATACTCTACAAGTTTACTATCCAGCACTTCTCCACTAATGTAATTGTTCCCTAGACTTGGATCAAAAGGTCTTGAAAGCTTATAACGTTAGGCCTTTTGGTGTCGGCTTCAAAGAAAAGGTAGGATGAATTCAAAGAATAGAGTATAACAAAATCAGTTCAACTATATTTTTTTTTTTTTTCTCTTCAACTTTTTTCTAGCCTTGGCCACTTTGGGTCTTATTTTGAATTTTCCTTTTCAAGGCTTTTCTCTACATCTTTTCTTTTTCTTTGCTCATTCTTTTGTTCCTTTTGAACTCATTTGCATATAACAATTCTGTGCAATGAATGAGATTCATTATACTCTCCTAGGGGTAGGTAAAAATTTTCTTTTAGGCTCAAACCAAGGTGGGTATAATGAGTTGCCAAGAATGTCGAATGGGGGTCTAATCATATGCAATGCATATACCATTCTTTTTTTTCAATAAGGCTCAAAAGGGGACACTAAGGAATAATATATAACAGGTAGGCTTGAAAGGCTCAAACGGTCCAAAGATCGCCTAAATCATCTCCAAGTCTAGTTCCTAATTATAAATTTCGCCTCAAAGTGCTTTCAACTAAACTGTAGAGTTATCTAAGATACTCAAGACTCATCATAGTTAACACAAGTTTTCAATTTAATCAATACATACTTCACTCAATCATGACTCAATAAGTGCTCAAATTATTCCTCAGTTTTGACATGCAGTTAACAAAGGATATATACAAACAAGTTAAGCATTTCCATGACTCCTATCTAGATGAGGATTAATTTCATCATGTATTACTGTTGCAGTTCCAACTCATCAATTCTCAAGAATAACTCAATCAATAAATTTTTTTTTTTTTTTTTGTTGGTAATGCTCAAGGACGAATTAGTCTCAACATCATGCAGTCATGCTAGGAAAAGAAACAAGACAAGTAGCAATATGTGCAAAAACAAGATATATACAAATAATCAAAAACCCCCCCAAACTTAGCATGTGAATTGCCCTCAATGAACACGAAAAATAAATGCAAAGGCAAAGACACATACCATGACGACGATCGTCACTGATCGTCGTCCTCATCATGCTCCGGAGGGGGGACTGGGTAGTGGTGCTCCTCGCCCTGATATGGCGGAAATGGTGGGTACTCGGAAGGTGGAGGTGCATGTGGCTGATAAGGTGCAAAGTGTGGCTCCGGCAGGAACTGGAAACCTGGAAAGCCCTGGGCCATGGCAGTGTTCCATGCACTCTGATAGTGCATGAACTCCATCTGACGCTGAGCTACCTGCTCATGGTCCATCTACAATGCTCTCTGCATGCTATGAATGTCCCGCTGCATGCTGTGAATGCTCTGCTGCTCCAGGCGAATGTTTTGGAGATCCCTATGAAGAGAATCCAAAGTAACTCGTGTATGCTCTGCAGCAGAGGATGATGCTCCAGCTTGTGTAGTGTCCGAAGGTTTGCGTCGGTTCGTAGGATCGGCTACAATGATTGGTGTCTTCGGCGGGAGTAGCTCCTCGTCTTCCCCCCATGTCACTCCGTATCGCTGACATAAAGCAGTGATCGTGGATGGAAACGGTAGTGCGGAGGTCGGTGGGCTACTTCCAATTTCAGCAATGTGATCAGCAATAATCTCGCCGAAATCCACTTCCTTCCCTGAGAGGATGGCATATACCAGGACCGCTCTATCCTTTGTCACCTCAGAAGTGTGGGTCGAAGGCATGACCCGCGAGGCGACAAATGAAAACCATGCTTGGGCCTCTGGCTTCAAATGTTTCTTTAGAACCAACTGTGGCTCTACTTTATCATTCCTCTGCCAATCCACTCCCCGCTTGCCAATAACTGTCAATACCTCATCGTAGTCAATCCTGCTACTCTTAAAAGATTGGTATGCACAGTTTTGAAGTAACGGCATCCGGTGAATATTGTTGATTGCGGCTCGATCCACCAACACATCCTTCCCTCGAACATAAACACTTACTTGGTGCCCTGGTCTAACAGCTCGAAGATTCGTGTAAAACTCCCTTACCAGCGGCACCACAGCATCAATCGGTGTCTGAACGAATTGAAACCATCCTTTTCGGCGTACTGTCCTAATGACAGGACACTCCAATTTATCCAAGCTCATTCCCCTTTCACGGCTCAGGGGTTTCTTATGGTAGATGGGGTATAACTCAGCAATCTTGGCATTGAGAAACTTCTGTTCATCATAAACTGGCTCAGAAACAGTGGCCTCTGCCTGCTTTTGCTTCTGAGAAGCTTCCGCCTGCTTTGACCTCTTTCTGGATGACATTTTCTTGCCAACTGATTCCCAACTAATACAATTCAATTCAACTAACACCCCACAACACTGTCAATCCGACACCCTTCAATACCACAAAACTTCCTCCAAATTTCAATCTTTCCTAACCCACTGCTACTACAATTCAAAACTTAGCACCAAAAGATAAAATCTTTGAGAATTAGAAACCAATTACCGCTTAAAAATCCGATCTTGTGAATGTTTGGCACTTGGCTTGGAATTCTCCTTTTGATGCACTTCTACCCAATCGGCCTTGCAATTCTTCAAATCTGAAACAAAAATCTCATTAGAATGAATATTACTTCTTAGAGTTGAAGTAATTTGAAATTTGATGAACAAAATGAGGAGATTAGATGAATGGATTTGAAAGAGGCGGCTAGGGCTTTGTTTTGGAGAGGAGAAAAATTGAGTTGGAGAGTGATGAATGCTGCGTCTGTGCCCTTATTTTTTCAAAATTTTCTCTCGCTCGATCGATCGGAAAAATTCTCGATCGATCGAGCGAGGCAGTAGGCACAATGTCATTTTAAAAATTCGGGCGATCGATCGAGATTTCCACCGATCGATCGCCAGCCGCAGCAACCAAAATTTGAAATTTTTTTTTTCTCAACATCTTTCTCTCGGATTGCCTCGCCTATAACCAACTTGCTCTTGCTTTCACATCTGCAATAGAAAATATACGAATTCATTCCCAGACAAACTCAAAAACAAACAAACTAACAAAATTCAACAAAACAAAAATCAAAAACAAAACTCAAGGAAGGAAAAACGGAAGTTCTTAATTTATAGTCCCAAGCTGGACTGTCACCTCCTTGTCTTCATCAATTTGATGGCTCCCGGATTCTTTACAGAATCACTCGGGAGCGTACCTTGCGTCCTCCCAGATATCAACGTGGCCAACTGCCCTATCTGCACCAAATTTTTGATTGATGCATCTTGATTCTGCATCCTCACCTCTGTTGATGAAATCAGCTTCGCCATCAATTCCTCGATACTCGGCTTTTGTGTGAACCCGGCCTGCGGTTGAGGGTTCAACACATTTTCTTGATTCGACCACCTCAAATTCGGGTGGTTCCTCCACGGTTGGTTGTAATTCGAGTAGGAATTATTGGGTGGCCTGTTACCTACAAAATTAACAGCTTCAACGGATTGGTTAAATTGATTACCTGCCTGGCACTCGATGCTAGGATGACCGCCTCCACACAGCTCACAGAAAATAGTTTGGGCCTGCATTGCTGCTGCTCCCATGCTGTCTATCTTCCGGTTCATGGCTTCTAATTGAGCCGAAAGAGCAGTGATCTCATCCACTTGATGGACTCCCATTGGTTTCTGTGGCGTGCTTCTCTCAGATTGCCATTGGTAGCTGTTGCACGCCATTTCCTCCAACAAGCTATATGCTTCTTCCGGCGTCTTTCTCATTATGGATCCCCCAGATGCTGCATCAATCATGGAACGGTTAGCAGAAAATAAACCGTTATAGAATGTTTGTACCTGCAGCCATATGGGTAGACCATGGTGTGGGCATCTCCTCAACAACACCTTGAAACGATCCCACGCTTCGTATAAAGTTTCGGGGTCAAACTGACCAAAAGTCGTGATATCGTTCCGCATCTTCGCCATCTTGGAAGGGGGAAAGTACTTTGACAAAAACGCCTTTGTCATCCCCTCCCATGTTGTGATAGAACCTGCAGGTAAAGAATTCAACCATGCCTTAGCTTTGTCTCGTAATGAAAAGGGAAAGAGTCTTAACCTGATGGCATCGTCAGAGACGCCATTGTGTTTGAATGTATCACAAATCTCCAAAAAGTTGGAGATGTGATTGTTCGGATCATCTGTAGCTGCTCCCCCGAACATCACTGAGTGCTGAATCATTTGTATGATTGCCGGCTTGATCTCAAAATTGTTTGCTTGAATCGTCGGCCTTGTAATACTCGACAACGATCCATGAAATGCGGGTTGTGCAAAGTCCATCATCGATCTAGGGTGTTGTGCTTCGTTATTGTCAGCCATTTCTCGAGCTTCTCGTAATCTTCTTAGTAACGTTTTCTCTATCTCTGGATCAAACGGCTCGAGAAAGGGTTCCTCTCTTCTATGCATGCACTAAAGAACCGATTCCTGTACAAAATAGACAAAAGGAGACAACAAAAATGCACAAAGTTATTCACAAATATCAACAAAAGAAAACAAAGAAAACAAAAATGCAATAATAAAAGAATTGGCTAAATTACAATTAACTAATCTCGTATGATATTATACAGATTAGTCCCCGGCAACGGCGCCAAAAACTTGACCGCTTTATTTTTAAACAAAAGATATTTCAAAGAATGGGTTGAAGCGATTCTACCGCAAGTGCGCGGTTGTCAAGTTTTAGTATAGTGAAAATTAAGTACAGGTTGTCGAATCCACAGGGACTAACGTATAAGTACCAAATAAGATTAATAAAATTATATTTAGCCTACGATAAAAGGAGTTTGATTAACTAGATCTAAATTAAACTAAAGAATAAAGATTAAACTAGAAATAATGAAAAGAATTGGTTCCGGAAATGCGAAGGTAAGTCACTCGAGAAAATTACCAAGCTCGTCGTTCAATTATATTATCTCTACTGATTCAACGGAATTCTCAAATTATAACTCAATTGATTTTAAAGGTGAAAGGTTTTCACTATTATTCGAGACACTCTCTCGAGCTGTAACGAAACTAACAATAAATTAGAATAAGTCACTCTCGTGCACCTATTTACTAATTCAAAGTTGCTTAAATTATCAAAACCTTATAACTCTAAATCTTTCGATTTCAAGTTCTCACATATGCGATATCATCTCTCGATCTCAATCGTGACATACATCATAAATTAATGGAGCGTGTTACAACGTTATCTCTCGATCTCGGTTGTAACTCTCAAATTCAATCAAAGCTAGCTAGACTTTGATCTACACATGCAATCAATCTATGAACAATAAATATCAATGCGCTCAAATACCAATGAATCAATAAATCAAACACAACGAACTAAAACTTCAATAATATAAACCAAATTTAATTCAAATCAAATACAGATGAGTTTAATTGTCTCTCGACCTCAAAAACTTCAAATGAAAATGAAAATCAAATAAATTAAGGTTCAGAAATACGATAAACGATGGATGAATCCGTGCGTTGCATCGTAATTTCTTCTCTTGTTCCTTCCTTGCACTCCGGAAGAGATTGGCTCGACTTTAGACGAAGAACGGAGATTGGATCTCCTTGGCGGCGTTGGGCGGCGGCTCCTTGACCTAGAAATCGTCTGAAAAATATAGTCAAAATCTCTCCTCTCTTGAAGTGGATCCAGCCTCTCTTAAAAGCCCCGCAATCTCGATAAATAAGGAAAATAAAATCTTCAGATTTCGCGTCTCGATCGATCGAGATTTTCACCGATCGATCGGTGCACTGTTCACGTCAGCCTTTTGCACTCACTGCCTCGCTCGATCGATCGAGAATTTCCACCGATCGATCGAGATTTCTCAAAATTTGCTGCTGAAGTTACTGCCTCGCTCGATCGATCGAGATTTCCACCGATCGATCGAGATTTGGGAAATTCATCTTCTTTCATTTTCTCTTCTTTTACGCCTCGATTTCGCCCGTTATCTTCATGTAAGCTCATTTCTTCCACTTCCGGTCTAATTTCCTGAAACAAACGAATAAACACCAAAAAGCATAATATCATCCAGGAAAAAGTACGGAAAATGGGAAGAAATTACAGTTAAAATCACTCAAAATCTAAGTATCATTTACCATAGGATTAAACAATCCTAACACAAGGAAGCTATCGAATTAACCAGCAAGAATTACCATGGTCCCAAAGCACGACAATCCCTCCTTAGGGGAAGTCAACTGGACCTCACGATTATTCCTCAGAATACATCGTGCCATCAAGATTACCAATCTCAAGGTGCCACAATCTCTCATCGAAGATTCATTCATCAAAGCATATAAATCCGATGCTCGACGAGTATCAAGAAAATGTTGGCAGTCGTATACCCACACCGGCATACACGCCCAAGTACCGACACCACATGCATACTCGATGTAACCGACTCGGGTATCTCCAATCATACCCAAAATCCCAAAATCCCAAAACCAACTATCAATCCTCGATTATTCTCACTCCACGGAGAATGATGGTTGACAAACCAAAAGGGTGTGATTTTAACATCAACACTACACAAACCAAATCAACGAATCTCCCAAAGATTCAACTGGTAGGCATATCAATATCGCCTTCCTCACAAGGAAAGTGTCATGAATCCATGACCCTCCAACCTCGAACCACTGTTCGGAAAACCTGGATATATTTATACCAAAATATATTCCGGAACTCAGAAATACACAACTGGTTAGGATAGTGCACCAACGCCACTATTACCCCAAACGAAACCCGTATACGCCATGTATTACTCAAACTAATGATGCTCTGTACTAATGCCATAGTACTCCACTATCTCGAGCATTACCCCGGAGACGTCTCCTCGAACGTATCACTGGAAGTACGAACCCATCACCTAGTCCAACACTAGTAGGGGATTCCCCCGGTTGATTCACAATCAACCCTCAACCAATACCAGCTGTCTCCATGACAGTACAATCCAAATATCTCCAAGAGATAAAATCAATATAGTAGTGTTACCTCACTAGCTATATCTCACAAATCCAATTGTGACTCACGTTGCATTCCATATGCAAGGATGCTCCACTAGAGCTAACAACGACTTGTTGACACTCGTGTTGGTACTACCAACAAAATTGAGTTGTCCCAGTATGTGATGACCTGAGATTAGGGATGTTAATCCCGGAGTGTTAATAACCCCTAAAGTGGTTTTACGTGTTGACTTGGAGTTTAGTCGAGGTGTCGGGCCTTCTGGGCTCATTTATTTGGGCAGTTGGGATCGTTGGATCCCGAGGTTGAGATCGTATTCTCATTTCGGTGAAAACCTGTGAGTTGGGTTTTTAGTGTGACTCAGAATCTCGGGTGCTTGGTGTGGGCACCGGTAGGGGGTTTTTGAGTTAGAGAGAGAATTTTTGAAAACAGATGATTTTTAATGAATCATGATGTATTTGTGGGGATATTAGTATTTCGGGGTATTTTTGCTATAAATACCAATTGAACCCAACATTTTAAAGGAAATTTCATTTCAACCCCTTCATTTCCTCTCTCCTCTCCCGCGACCCCTTCCCCGTCTGCAAAAGCCGCCGCGCGCAAAAGCGGTGCGCCCGCCGCCGTCCGGCCGCCGTTCGGCGCGTGCGACCTGCCGCCGGCTTCGTCTCGACGAGGCGCTCCTTTCCCCTCCATCAATTCGAAGTTTCATCGCGTGTGGAAGTCGGATTTCGCTGGAATGCGCCGATCCCCAAAGGGTTCTTCGATTTTTCGTCCGATTTCTTCCGATTTCGTTTGGGTAACCTTCCTAACCCCCCTTTTCATGCTTGTGATGTGATTCCCTGCCTAATTGTGATTTATTGGCTCGAATTTATTTCGAATTTCGTGAGGGTTGGTTCGAATTTTGTGATGTGTGCGTGAATGGGTTCGAAAATTGTAATCTTTGGCAGGGGTGTGGCGATTCTTGTTATGGGTCGTTTATTACATGCTTTAGTTGTATAAGGATGCTTCTTGTGTTCGAATTTTAGGGGTTTGGATTTCGAATTTGGGGTTTTGGCATGTGGGATGATTATTCATGCTATGGATTGATTAATTCATATGTGAGATGAATTATGGTGTTTAAATGGGTTCGATTTGTGTTGTGAAGGTTCGAGAATTTATGGGGTATTCTTGAGCGATTTTCGATATTGGTTTATTGTCTTGTGTTGACAATATTTTTGAGGGTTATGGGTGTGCTTGAGCATGAGTTGCATGTTCGTAATTAATCGTGAATTAATTTATCGTGTTAGCACATCATTCCTCGGAGCATGGAACTCGAGCAAGGTTTGGCTCGGACTTCGGAGATTTAAGGTACGTGTGACGTACGAGCATTACCTTATGTGATAGCAATTGTGAAATGCATAATGTGTTGTAATTGCATTAGATGGTTGTGGGTATGGATATATATATATATATATATATATATATATATATATATATATATATATATGTGTGTGTCGATATGACTATGGAACGACCTAGTCTTGATATCGCTGCCACAAGTGTGCGTAATACTAGAGTAGTATGACCTTATAAGAGGCATGGGTTCTGGGTTTATTTGACTATTGTAAGACATGTGAAATGTCTAAGTATAAATGAGAACTTGTGAAATAAAGGGTAGGGCATTTGAGATGCCTGAGAATGATCGTGGGATCATGTATTCGTTGAAAGACATGTGAGATGTCTAAGTGAAATAGAGAATTTGTAAAATAAATGCTAGGCATTTGAGCTATCTGTGATTGGTAGCAAAGTTGAAAATCAGTGTTAGATATCGAGATATCTATGTTTGCATGTATAATGAATTTGGAATCATTAATTATTGATACTTGAGAATCAGACATGCTATGAGTTAAATCAATGTGTTGATTTACTGATTTATGAGATTTGATGAGTTTGATGATTGTGAGAACAGGGACAGTACACGGAATCCCGGATGAGGATGTTGCCATCCAGGGAGTATCATTTAAATTCATTAATATTTACTTGTGTTGTAAATTATGAATTTCATTATTGTGATTATGAGATTTTGTGTATTGGTATGCTCACCCCGTTGGGGGCTGTCTCTGTTGGGGCAGGTGAACAGGTGCATCGATGGCTATGGAGCTGGGCTCGAGCTGTTGATTGGATGTACTCACAGGATCATGGTACCAGGGCTTGATGGAGCACGGTATCGTATAGAGTACTCATATGCACCCGAGGTTTATATACACATTTATGATGCTCGCATGTGAGCACGGTTATGCTTGCATATGTGTTGTATATAAAGGCATGAGCCTTTCTCTCTTTCATTCTATGTTTCATGCAATTAAGAGTAGAATTGCTAATGATATGAGAGTTCATGGGTGTATTGTGTGGGTGTTGAGACCCATTTGTGTCGTTATGTGTGTGGTGTCTTCCCTGGCTGGGAATTTACTTTGTGTTTTATATTCTGTTGAGTATTGTGTATTCCCTGGCCGGGAATTATATGATGTGATGTGCTTGTGTTTTGGGATAGCTCTATTTATGGGGAGACTCTGCCCAAATTTTTATAAAAACCAACAATGCAAAGGGGCACCAAGGGGTGGTAAAGGGCGATCATGTGAGTCTAATTGTGGGTAGAGATGATCTTAATGTTGTATATTAAAGAAATTTTGTAGTTGCCATTCAATGGTAAAGTATCATCTGAGCTTCCCGATTGGCTTTTAATGAAAGCATGTGCCACACATAGTGGTTAATACACTAATTAAGGGTTAAGGGCTTGGGGTCCTTACATTAGTGGTATCAGAGCAGTGGTTAGCTCTTTGGGGCTGTTAAGGGCCTATGAAGTTATTGATAGCACATATTTATGCATGATGGCATTAATGTTGTATGACACAACTAGTTGTTATGTGCTTTTATGATATGAAAAGTGTTGTTGCTAATCATTGTGATTGCAGGAATCGTGTAGCATGAGATGGGATGGCATTAATGATGATGTCTGGCCCTTCATGCATTATGTGTTAAAGGATTTGATTTTGTGGGAAAATCAGGAAAGGTGAAACGTACGGGCTTCGGACGGTAAAACGTGTTACACCTTTGATTGTGTATATCGTGGGTTGTGAACCCTTGCATGTGATGGTATATGTGAAATGATAGTGATATATATTGTGATAATGGAATCAACTGTTGTGCTTGATTATTGTGATAGAATTGATGAATGTTCCGGTAGCCTTTATCTCCGAGCGAGGGAGGTACTTGCCGCTGTCATGACTGAGCGAAGTAACATGCCGCTGTCATTGTCGAAGCGAGGGGTCCTAACATTCCGCTGTTGTATTGGGACCGGAACAGTCACAATTCTAGTGATTATTGTGGAATATTGTGGTTATATCGTGATATCGATCATTATATTGTGAACTGTGGTATTAACCTGGATGCAGGTACATGGAGCTAGTGGAAGTTCCGGTAGCTGTTATATTCGAGCGAGGGAGGTACTTGCCGCTGTCATGACTGAGCGAGGTAACATGCCGCTGTCATTGTCGAAGCGAGGGGTCCTAAAATTCCGCTGCTATAACAGGACCGGAACAACCACATTATCTATCTTGATAGCGATGGTTCATGCCGCTATATCGATTGGCGATGGTTCATTCCGCCATATGTATTGATAGCGATGGTTCATGCCGCTATATTGATTGGCGATGGTTCATTCCGCCATGGATATTGATAGCGATGGTTCATGCCGCTATATCGACTGGCGATGGTTCTTGCCGCCATGTATATGGATAGCTATGGTTCATTCCGCTATATTGATGGGCGATGGTTCTTGCCGCCGGATATATATTGCTAGCGATGCCTCTTTCCGCTATTATGTGGACGATGATTCATGCTCAGATGTCTATAGCGAGGTTTTATGCCGCTGACTCTATGACGAGGGATTATGCCCCTGATTCTATAGCGACGGGTTATGCCGCTATGCACATGACGTTGGATTACGCCACCTACGAGCGATGGGTGCTGATTGCGTACCACTGTTGGATGACTGAGTCAGGTATTCCGCTATCTTGATAGCGATGAGGTATGCCATATTACTTGTGTTAGTATTATTGTGGATACTATGTGTTGCTATATATATGCCATGTGTTTGATGATGAGATTATAGATGTCGTGTATTGACAGGTAACGTCATATGTTTGACGATGTTAGTTGGATGTCATATGTTGACATATGCCGTCACGGGATGACGATGACATAGTGGATGTTCTATGTCGATGATGATTAATACATTTATGTTATATTTAGTTGTATGGTTTGAGTGCCGATGATAAGCACATGATAGAGTCTGGGTCACTAGTTGACGAGACCTTTTGTCGAGCAATGATACCCTTTGGTATGCTCGTTGGTTTGGCTTAGGCCAAGTGATCTGGTGGTAAGAGTAGTCATTGAGGAAACTACTCGCTTGTGTTGTGACGTAGGGTAGACATGGTTACACCCACCCCGAGGGTGTGGGATAAGTCTTATCGGACTATGATTGTATCATAAGTGAGCAAGGACACCGGGTTGTCCATTGTGCTTGGTATTTTAGAGGTATGTTGGGCGATGACCCATTACTCTAACGGTTTGTACGGTATGGCATACCGAGATGGAACATATGGTTTGTTGGTGGACTTGCTATGAACCTATGGAGACAGCGCTTTGCTAGCCAGATATCGTAGTGATGATATAGTGTGCTTGTTGGAGCCATGATACTGCTCGTTGGAACCAAGTTTGGCAAATCGTGAGGTGATACGATGTGGATTGTGGTGGACTCTAGTAGTCACCACGTCATTTGAGGTTGAGGTTGTGCATGCCTCACTGAACGTGTATACGTTGATGTTGAATCTTGGTGAGACTTGTCCGGGACAGCTCATAAGGTTGAAGTACCAACAAGAGAGTCATCAAGTCGTTGTTGACTCGATCTGGGGAATCCGTGTATTTGGGATACAATGGGTGTTATTGTATCCAGTTTTTCTTTCCGAACGGTGGTTCGAGACTAGTGGATCTCGAGTTCGATAGCACTTCCCTTGTGGGGAAGGAGGTAGTATTATACCTATTTGGGAATCTTTGAAGGATTCGGTAAGTCGGTACGTGTGGTGTTGATTTTGGGAATCACGCCGTGTTGTTGATCGTCGATTATCATTCTCCACTGCAATGGAATGACTCAGAATTAACAGTTGTGTTTGGGGCTTAGGGGTATGTTGTAGATACCCGAGCCAAGTGCATTGAGTATGCATGTGATGTCAGTGCTTGGGCAAGTATACCGGTGAGTGTACGGATGCCAGTTATTGATCCCCTTTTGTCAAGCATAGAGTATGCTATTTTGGATGGCTAAATCTCTGATGAGAGATATTGAACACCTTGAGATTTGGGAATCTCCATGGCACGATAAATTATGAGAAACAATCGTGAAGTTAGTTGACTCCCTTTGAGGAGGGATTATCTTGTGTGGGTTGAGGTGTTTCATTGTTGGTGTTTCCTTCGAGTTATGCGATAGCCTTCCCAAGTTTGGATTGTTAAATCCTAGGATTATCAAGGGATGGCAGGAATTCGGATTTATTGGGTGTCGCTGTCGACACAAGCGTTGAGGATGCAATGTGTTTATTGCATGTCCTTCCAGGATTTGAACTCTGTGGAGTCTCGATGGTTTATTTTTGATCAGGATGTGATCCTTGGAATATCCGGAGGTGGACATCTTGTGAGATGTCTTTTGTGTGAATCTGCGGCCGTGAGTTGCCCAATTGAGTTGCAATGATGCGACTGCTCCTTCGATGGAAAAGGTTTGAAAGTGGAAACCAGGTTTGGTATGTGTGAACCGTGGTATACTAGTGTTTTCCTCGTGATGATGTGTGTTAGACATCGTGAGTCATGATAAAGATATCATTGGATGATATCTACGATGGAATCGGGAGCGATTCGAATCCTTGCAGTTTCAGTTGACTAACTGCTTTTGGGTTGTTAGCGTTGAGTGATACTGACGCTCTTTGACGTTATGATGGATTTGGAAGTCTATTCCACTCCAGAGTTTGACACGAAGTCAACGTTCTCACGGTTGAGGTGCCATTCATGATGCGTTCTTACTAGTGGTATTAGAACGAAGGATGACTATCCGATCTACGGTCGTAAGCATTGGTTGTTTTGCAGTCATGAGGGACTGACTTTTGGGATGAACCGCATCGAGGTACGCTTTGTCTCTTGGGTGATATGTTGGTTTTGGTATGTCGCTCTGTTTCAGAGTTTGTTGTGAGATAAGTATCCTCGCGGTTTTTAAGACGATTCTGATATGGTCAGGAATCGAGGATATGGCTTCATGTTGTTGTGTAGCCTGGGTGTTAAGTGATACACTGGTGCTAATTTCGAGGACGAAATTCTTTTAGTGGGGGATATTGTGATGACCTGAGATTAGGGATGTTAATCCCGGAGTGTTAATAACCCCTAAAGTGGTTTTACGTGTTGACTTGGAGTTTAGTCGAGGTGTCGGGCCTTCTGGGCTCATTTATTTGGGCAGTTGGGATCGTTGGATCCCGAGGTTGAGATCGTATTCTCATTTCGGTGAAAACCTGTGAGTTGGGTTTTTAGTGTGACTCAGAATCTCGGGTGCTTGGTGTGGGCACCGGTAGGGGGTTTTTGAGTTAGAGAGAGAATTTTAGAAAACAGATGATTTTTAATGAATCATGATGTATTTGTGGGGATATTAGTATTTCGGGGTATTTTTGCTATAAATACCAATTGAACCCAAAATTTTAAAGGAAATTTCATTTCAACCCCTTCATTTCCTCTCTCCTCTCCCGCGACCCCTTCCCCGTCTGCAACAGCCGCCGCGCGCAAAAGCGGTGCGCCCGCCGCCGTCCGGCCGCCGTTCGGCGCGTGCGACCTGCCGCCGGCTTCGTCTCGACGAGGCGCTCCTTTCCCCTCCATCAATTCGAAGTTTCATCGCGTGTGGAAGTCGGATTTCGCTGGAATGCGCCGATCCCCAATTTCTAGGGTTCTTCGATTTTTCGTCCGATTTCTTCCGATTTCGTTTGGGTAACCTTCCTAACCCCCTTTTTCATGCTTGTGATGTGATTCCCTGCCTAATTGTGATTTATTGGCTCGAATTTATTTCGAATTTCGTGAGGGTTGGTTCGAATTTTGTGATGTGTGCGTGAATGGGTTCGAAAATTGTAATCTTTGGCAGGGGTGTGGCGATTCTTGTTATGGGTCGTTTATTACATGCTTTAGTTGTATAAGGATGCTTCTTGTGTTCGAATTTTAGGGGTTTGGATTTCGAATTTGGGGGTTTGGCATGTGGGATGATTATTCATGCTATGGATTGATTAATTCATATGTGAGATGAATTATGGTGTTTAAATGGGTTCGATTTGTGTTGTGAAGGTTCGAGAATTTATGGGGTATTCTTGAGCGATTTTTGATATTGGTTTATTGTCTTGTGTTGACAATATTTTTGAGGGTTATGGGTGTGCTTGAGCATGAGTTGCATGTTCGTAATTAATCGTGAATTAATTTATCGTGTTAGCACATCATTCCTCGGAGCATGGAACTCGAGCAAGGTTTGGCTCGGACTTCGGAGATTTAAGGTACGTGTGACGTACGAGCATTACCTTATGTGATAGCAATTGTGAAATGCATAATGTGTTGTAATTGCATTAGATGGTTGTGGGTATGGATATATATATATATATATATATATATATATATATATATATATATATATATATATATATATATATATATATATGTGTGTGTCGATATGACTATGGAACGACCTAGTCTTGATATCGCTGCCACAAGTGTGCGTAATACTAGAGTAGTATGACCTTATAAGAGGCATGGGTTCTGGGTTTATTTGACTATTGTAAGACATGTGAGATGTCTAAGTATAAATGAGAACTTGTGAAATAAAGGGTAGGGCATTTGAGATGCCTGAGAATGATCGTGGGATCATGTATTCGTTGAAAGACATGTGAGATGTCTAAGTGAAATAGAGAATTTGTAAAATAAATGCTAGGCATTTGAGCTATCTGTGATTGGTAGCAAAGTTGAAAATCAGTGTTAGATATCGAGATATCTATGTTTGCATGTATAATGAATTTGGAATCATTAATTATTGATACTTGAGAATCAGACATGCTATGAGTTAAATCAATGTGTTGATTTACTGATTTATGAGATTTGATGAGTTTGATGATTGTGAGAACAGGGACAGTACACGGAATCCCGGATGAGGATGTTGCCATCCAGGGAGTATCATTTAAATTCATTAATATTTACTTGTGTTGTAAATTATGAATTTCATTATTGTGATTATGAGATTTTGTGTATTGGTATGCTCACCCCGTTGGGGGCTGTCTCTGTTGGGGCAGGTGAACAGGTGCATCGATGGCTATGGAGCTGGGCTCGAGCTGTTGATTGGATGTACTCACAGGATCATGGTACCAGGGCTTGATGGAGCACGGTATCGTATAGAGTACTCATATGCACCCGAGGTTTATATACACATTTATGATGCTCGCATGTGAGCACGGTTATGCTTGCATATGTGTTGTATATAAAGGCATGAGCCTTTCTCTCTTTCATTCTATGTTTCATGCAATTAAGAGTAGAATTGCTAATGATATGAGAGTTCATGGGTGTATTGTGTGGGTGTTGAGACCCATTTGTGTCGTTATGTGTGTGGTGTCTTCCCTGGCTGGGAATTTACTTTGTGTTTTATATTCTGTTGAGTATTGTGTATTCCCTGGCCGGGAATTATATGATGTGATGTGCTTGTGTTTTGGGATAGCTCTATTTATGGGGAGACTCTGCCCAAATTTTTATAAAAACCAACAATGCAAAGGGGCACCAAGGGGTGGTAAAGGGCGATCATGTGAGTCTAATTGTGGGTAGAGATGATCTTAATGTTGTATATTAAAGAAATTTTGTAGTTGCCATTCAATGGTAAAGTATCATCTGAGCTTCCCGATTGGCTTTTAATGAAAGCATGTGCCACACATAGTGGTTAATACACTAATTAAGGGTTAAGGGCTTGGGGTCCTTACACAATACAAGTCCCTCAAAACAATAGACGTATAAACGTTCTCGTGAGGTATTCCCTGCCTCAATCATCATGCCACATAGAGACTACAAGAGTCTACCATAAGTCCTCATTGTATCATCATACGATTCACCAAACTCGGTCCCAACGTGCAGTATAATTGCCATAACAAGACTATAACACTGGTACAATACCTGGCTAGCAAAATGCTGCCACCATAGGCTTATACCCAGCCTACCAACGTATCATATGTTCCACCCCGGTACAACATACCGTAGTATCCATTAGAGTAGTGGCTCATCACCCAATATTTCTCTAATACCAATGCACAAAGGATATCCCGGTGTCCTTGCCCAACCACAAAGCAATCCTAATTCCGTAGGATTTATTCCACACCCTCAGGGGTGGGTGTGATCATGTCTACCACATGTCACCTCGGCATAAGCAAGTAGTTTCCTCAACAACTACTCCTGCTACCAATCACTTGGCCATAGCCATTCCAACGAGTATACCCAAAGGTACCACTACTCGTAAAATATTTGCCTCAAATATGTGCTGCGGTACACTTCCTGTACGGCGCACCCAATATTTCATTGCTCGCTCTACAATAGCGGCATTTCATTCTCACGCATGATCAACAGCAGCAACGTCATAACCGATGTTCGTTCAAAGGCGACAACATCCCATCATTGCTCGCTCAAAAGCGGCACCACATGATTCCCAATGCATATATGTACATTTGTAGGAAATACCATAAACCATGCCTTTTCACATACATTCATCGTAATACAATGTACCAAGCTTTCAACAATTGCAAATATATTAAGGGGCTATGCTCGTACGTCATACGTACCTTATGATTCCGTAGTTCGAGTCCAACCTTGCCTGAGTCCCACGACCCGATGAGTTAAGTTCTAACACACAAATAACTCTCAATTAAACATAGGCATGCAATCACGTGCCCAAGCACGTTTACAATTCCAAACCTATCATCCATCCATGACGATTACCAAAATAAAAGCCCCCCGGCTAAGCATGCATAATACCCAAAATATTCCATTTTATATGTTTAAAAGATAGCCAAAAACTCGACCGAGAATTCCATTATATAAAATTTGGCTCCAACAATTCATTTAAAAGTATAGCATTCCCATTGGATGTAGACATTGCCCCGGAAACGGGCCCTTTAAACCTCGATTCCAAAATCCCGACATTTTCCAAAATTCCAAAAAAAAAACAAACCAAACAGTTCCGCGATCGATCGCCCTTCAGGCGCGATCGATCGCGCGAGCCCACTGCCCGCAACACTGCTATCCGCGATCGATCGCCAAGACCCTCGCGATCGATCGCCTACTTTCGCGATCGATCGCCGAGACTGTTCATCGCCTTCCCAAATTCAGTAACATGTCGTGATCGATCGGTGCCAAACCGCGATCGATCGCGACCTGCGGGTTTCCGAAAATTCGAGCTTCAATGGTGTTTTTCACACCCAAACTCCAAACCAACACCCCATACAACCTCAACACCTCAAATACACCATTTAAAACCCTTAAAAACTTCAAAAACTCAACTTTGGATTTTTATCAAAGACCCCCAATTTCCAAACCAAACAAAATACACAACTAAAACCCACCATACTACTATCAAATCAAAGATAAGAACGAGGAGAAGATCAATACCTTATTATCTCCGAGAAATCCGGCTCCCGAGCCAAGCTACCAACCATTTTTCCTCCAAGAGGAAAGAAGAGGGGAAAGGAGAAGATGTGAGGCGTAGAGAGAGGGGAGAGAGAGAAGTGTTTCGTGCCAAATGACGGAATACCGAGTCCACTTGGTATATATAGTACCAAAACTCGAAAATACCATTACCTCCACAAATACATCAAGACTCATTGAAAAAATCATCTGTTTTCAATAATTACCTCCCAAACTCTATTTCCATTAACAGCCCCAGTACAAAGTACTCCGGATCCCAAATCCCACCAAGGTCCAAATTCCAAGGTTATCACCACGATGAGAATACAATCTCATCCCTCGGATCCAACGACTCCAAATATCGGATTTAAAATCCCCGAGAGTCTAGAAACCGCAATTAATTCATAATTGCCACAAATAAAATTCATTAAGGAATCACACCGGGATTAACACCATTAATCCCCGGGCATCACAAATATAATCATAAGCAACACTATCAACAATAAAATACTGAAAAAGGAACACTATCAACAATAAAATACTTAAAACGTAACAGAAAATACTCACTGAAATCAATAACCACGATACAAAGATTCACTGAATGTTTCTGTAACTCAATCCCCCAAACATCAATTCGAAACACATCAATCATCACCTCAATCATATCTCATACAATATACAAGTCGATATAGTGGCAACACCGAGCCAACTATACCACATTGTCGCATCATCGTTGCGACCCATCATTTATTATCGATATAGTAGCAACACCGAATCTACTATACTACATCGTCGCACCATCATTGAGACCCATCAACAACAACAATAATAATCATACGTCGTACATTCCAGCGACACTTAACATCATCGATCATTAAAAACATCAATATATCATAATTCAACATTAATATGAATATCAGTACATGCTTGTATGTCAACACGTACCTGATAGTCGACAATTAAGATTATTATATTTTTGACGTCCCAAGACTCATGTAGTATCAATATTAATTTAACAACTAAAGTTTAGCTCATTACAATAATATCAATATATATATATATATATATATATATATATATATATATATATATATATATATCCTCCAATCACATTTTAAATATCATTGATTAATAATAAATTCACCCAAGTTATGAAACTACATAATCTAAGCTTTTTACCTAAAATTATACATAGCAGTATATTTAACACGCAACAATTAATCCATTTAGAATTAATTTCTCAAAAATCAAAATCTGATAATTACTCAAAAATTCAAAACTCAATCCTTTAACCGTTTCGACGACAACTAAACATACTGGTGTATTCATAAGTCCATAACAATCAATAATACAATATTTTAACTACATTTATATGATTGTCTGACCAAAACCTATCACGAAAATATAAAATATTAGCGCCAGATT
The DNA here is from genome assembly GCA_907163345.1 of Haberlea rhodopensis. NCBI lineage: Eukaryota > Viridiplantae > Streptophyta > Magnoliopsida > Lamiales > Gesneriaceae > Haberlea > Haberlea rhodopensis. The sequence continues at coordinate 277,885 of CAJQUN010000228.1, forward strand.
GTAGCCCTTATCTTACTTTCCAAATATATAATTTATTTCACTAAAATCTGGACAAGTCGACCTTAATAATTTATCTTATAAAAGTGAAACCCTCGCCGGGTTCTGTTCTGTAAATAAATTTATGAGTCAAATTCTACTAATATATACTTATATATATTATAATATTAATTATAAAATATTAAATTGACACATATTACGATGCAGATAAATATGTTTATTCCAACTCCTTTTGTCTTATCTAATTATATTTTGACATAATAGTGTCAACATGAAAATTGTATCTCATTCTTTTATCTTCACGTGTCATATTGAATAACCTAATTTTGACATTGTATGAAAAAGTTATGTCCAAAATAATAAATTGTATTACAATAATCCCAAGATCGTTTAATATTTTTCTAGTTCAGTCTCAATATACATACATTCTAATTTATATTATTCTCGCTTCAGGTGCGCCTCTAATATTTTTTATTTCTTGTAATCACAAGCATACTTCACGTTTATCTCATAACTATCAATTATAATTTTATGTGATTTTCCAAGATATTACGCTTTACACTTTCACAGAACTTGGATTTAATGAGAAAACGATTGTCATATGAATTTTCGTGCAGTTCCTCCCGCACTCTGCAGTAGTCTGCACTACATAAGAACAGCTTAGCGGGTGGTTTTATGCCACTCACGAGTTACCCCGCTAGTCATAACATGATTTAGTCGCATATGGTGGTCAAAAACGGTTGCACGTTAGTAAGATATTCAATTATTTAAGATACGCATGTGCTATAAGAAATAAGAATTGTACCATATCTGATGACAAATTTGTTTGAACAACTAAATACGATCCAACCACATTGTTGTTGGCAGTCTCAATCATCATAAAATGATTCTAAAGATGTAGAAAGTGCCCTCGATGGGATGACCGAGTTGATGTAGTAAGTGAGCTTGGTGATCTTAGTTACGAGTTTGATTCTCCATGCCAACACTTTCTCGATCGAGTCTGTCATGCTAGGCTTGCTTTAATATGGTTTACCTAGCTTTGAGTAATTGTGGTTTACCTGGCTAGCATGATTTACAAGCTGTTATGTCAGTCTGAGGGTTTACCAAGTGTGCACCAAAGATAACGACCGCGGGTTCACTTCATAAATAAAATGTGGAAAAGTGCAACTGAAAATAGACATTCAGACAATTTGGAACTTTTTATTATAAAGCAGGGTAAATTACCAAAAAAATCAACTCCGAACACTAATCTATCTAAAAATTCATGAAGTAGTTTAAGTTTAATGACGTGATAGTAAATTCTCGATAAAAATTGATGTTTTAATTTAAATTTAATAATGATTTAAGTCCTTAAAAAGTTTATTAAATTACGCTAATCAGTTTAAAATATAATATTTTTGGTGACCAGGTTCTCTTTTTTCAAGAACACCATTGAGCCGATTTTGAAAATATATTATGAATATAATTTTTTAGATAAATTTTTTTATTCCATGAATAACTAAATACAACTCAAAAATAATTCTACATTTGGAAAATTGTAATTGAAGAAAGATTTTTATTATAAAATAAGGCAAAGTACAAAAAAAAAAAAATAATTCTAAACACTTTTATATCTAAATATGTAATTTGTATGTATAAGGTACCTCACCTAACATTATATATAATATATGATGAAAAGCTTTTATTTCAAAAATACTGTATATAATTGCTCTATTTATTGAAAATAAATAAGAACATATCATCTATTGAAAATTCAATAGGGCATCCTCTAAGGGGCATCATCATTAATGTGGAAACATCAATTTCATATTAATATGGATATACTCTCATGATACTGCTCACGAGATAGCAACAAAATTTCTAACGAGGAGGTTGGACAAGGGTCGTTTTCATTTGACTACTTCAATGGTTTGATTTAAGATGCTTGACTTGCTTTTTAGTTTTAGTTTTGTCTGAATTTACCTATATTTAAACCTTTGGGTGATGTAATTATAATTGCTAAATATTGAGAAGAAAATTATAAAAAATTTATATAATAAGATGCTCATAATTTCAGTGATGTAAATCACAACCATCAACTCTTCAAAATAAGTTTTTTTAATATACATAAAATAATTATTTATAGTCAATTTTAAAATCATTGTTGAAAAATAGCATTGGTCAAATATCCTTTTTGATTTGTGTTCAATTTTTTTTTTATTTATAAAATACGTTCAAGCATATAACGTGAAACAAATGTAAAAAAATTTAAAATATTATATTTCATAATTACGATGAAACAAGTTCATTTAATAGTTTTGAGATATTAAGTACAATTTTTATTGTATAATTGCACAGTAAGATCTGGATTTAATCTGGACGGTTAGATTTGTAGCTGAATGGACAATGTTCAATCAGCGTTATGCAATTAAGAACTGACTTCATAATTCTTGAAAAACTGTAAATTAATCCCACAATTTTGCCGGAATCATTCAAGTGTTAAAAAAGACTTCGGAAAAAAAATATCTCTTGTAATTCTTATTATTTAAAAATTTGATATGTACATATCTCCAAAGTACTCTACTACTAGTTAAACTTTGCAATTTAGTGGTTTACTTAAGGTTGTGTTTAGATTGCAGGATTTGAATGAGTGAATTTCCATCATTTATGTTTGGGTAAAAAATTGAAGTGAGTATTTCAAATTCAATGTTCTTTTAGCAATACATTTTCTTTTATATTTTGGGAAGATTTGAAATAACCAATCAAATCCATAAATTTTAAATGATTAGATTTTTATTCTTCCTCCAATCCAAATACTATCTATTATAATAGTGAGTGATTCAAACTCCTTATACGACAACCAACAAAAGGAGTAAAGTCTATTAAGTCTTGGGATAATTACAGTTCAATATCAGATTTGACAGCTTAGAGATGAGATGCCTTTTTAATGCTTGAAAAATTATTGTTTGCTTGTGAATAGTTAATTTTTTGGTTTACCTTTGTAAATGACTGTACTATATCGGCAGTGAAATCTACACTGACTTACAATATTTTTTATCAAGTCTTTTATCCTGTACCTCAATTTTAGTATAAACTCTCTGAAGTTAATTTCCTTAAAAAAAATCATTAAACTTTATTATGAAATCGTAAGCTGTCTACTTTGATTTCATTCTCTCGGTTATGTTGTTTAAATCGAATCATTTCTACTAAAATACTTGGCTGAAATACTTGACTTTGCTGAAAAATAATATCTCTAAGTAGCTTTTGTTAGCATATATACATTCTACAAGCTAAATATTGACATACTGAACTTTAAACACCTGAAACCTATTAATGACTCAACGAAATCTATAAATATATCGCTATTGTCACTGAAGACATATGCCACCTAACTTAGAATCACATCTTTCTCGTTGAAGAAAAACTTACATCAAACTAACACTGGTGTTGGATCATATATCTACCAGATTGTTTGGACCGATGGATCACCGCTTTCAGATTTTCGTCATGTAATGATAATCTTTTTTCGTACGATTTATATTTGATATTTGCATGTTACATATGGATCTACGCAATCGATCATCCCTTATTTTAGATCTGAAGAGTTTTATGTTGTATTTTCGCAGCATATATTTCTGATACTATGGACAAATTCAATTGTGGTATCAAAAATAGGTTGAACTTTGATTCATATATTAATATAATTAATTTTATTATATCATTTTCTATCGGTAATAAGTGTGTTTGGATTTTCCAACACCAGGTGTTATCCTAAGACCCACGACCTCAAAAACTATTTTCATCTTGCCTGAAAGGTTTTTTTTTAAAAATAATATAAAAAAAAATTTATTTTCAAAAATACATCGAAAATAAAAGTTTTACAAATCTACCTCAAACCGCTGTCTGAAGCGGCGGCTGAAGAGGCAATGAGGGGCCGCTACACTCTGAAGCGGCCCCTACAATATTGAGGAGCCGCTTCACCCTGAAGCGGCTCCTCTTAAAATTTTTTTTTATTATATATATATATAATAATAATAATAATAATATATTATGTTTATTATTATTATATATAATATATACGTGCGTATATATATATATATTATTATTATTATATATATATGTACATATATATTATGATTATTATTATTAGGGCAAATTCTTACATCTTCAAAGATAATTTAAAATTGAGCATCAGTATCTGTGTAAGAGAATTTTTGATGTCAGTTCACATGTCATAAATTACATGTAAGACCCCAACTCCTTATCTCGTCATTAGAGCATTTATGACGTCGTGTGTATATGAAAATTTTCATTCTTTAAAAGAATCATTACATGCTTCATATTTACTGTATGACTACTATAAAAATTTGAGCAGAGTCTCCCCGTAAACTTGACTTCCCAAAAATATCAAAGAGTCAATACATTCCCGAAAATCACAATAGCAGCATAAGCATCACTTATATACTCAATTCACATTGCGCCATATATCCCCAAAGCAATGTGCATGCATACCAAAACATAAAGGATGACGTCAATGATAGTAATCCTAAGAGCATACAACGCAGCGGAATAAAATTTGGATTACTTAAACCGCGGATCTATACTAAGGTTATCATATCGGATAAAGGATATTCGAGGGTCTCACCCTTGTAGCGTGTTTGAGCAAATTCCACGGAGCACCACGTCCAACGACTCCGAGTCACGAGCAACACCTCCAAGGTCTTGCCTCAACGGTATCCACACGATCAAATCGGGAAGGGATGTTCAAGAACAAGTTGCTAGACTTATTCTTGAACCAAAACCAAACCCACGGATCAAAACCGATTAACGGCAACCAATCTCCTTCCCTAACTAACGGCGGCGACGGCCGAGAGAGGAGAATGAGGCGGCGGCAATTAGGTCACGCCACTTGAGGTGGCCGAGAGCTCAAGGTTTTGAGTGGCTAGGTTTTTTAATATCAAAGTATGATATGAAAGTATGATTAACAATTAATCAAAACCTTGTATTTATATTATAAGGCTTTAATTAAGGTTCAAGACTTTCTTAAAGTCTTATGGGCACAAACCCATGATTTAATTAAAACCTTTTAATCACTTAATTAAGACTCTTCTTAATTAATTAATTCATCCAATGAATTTAATTTCCCTTATCGATTTAATCTTTTGTGCGACCCGATAGGATCTTGTAATGTTGGCAGTGACATAAAATCTCATTTTACGTTACAAGCTAAGAGCGGTGTCTAGCAACACATCGAGGCTACCCAAATTACAAGAATGACAATGACTCGACATAACCTTTTAGAACTTGTGATAATATTAACCATGTAAGTTAATCCCTTTGTCCTTTGTGTTTAGATTGAACACGAGTCATGGAATAGTCATGCTCGTATATTCAATCTCTATTTCTTGATCCCCAAGTAGAACTAGAATAAACGAATAAGCTCGATATCTCATATCGACTCATTCGAGCATGGCCATGCATTTTAGTTCTCACTTGATCGAGGGCCAAACACATCTCCAGTTATATAGGAGGGACAAATCCTATCTTGATCAGTCAACATCCCTCTACATAATTCGTAGTGTATCCAATAGTCGCCTTTATAGATTACCCTGTTACGGGTAACGTTTGACGATATCAAGATACATAACTCCTTATGTTGGGATCTCTGATGATCACAAGTCGTAAGGATTACATACTTTATTATCACTATGAGAATTGCGTATGACGATCATATAACTATCCATGTTGCATTCTCATGGTGGGTCTGTCCAGTACATCGTTCTCTAACATGTACCCATGTATTGATTTGATATCTCATATCAATGAACAATTCATCAATCAATACATACTAGTCTCTATGTATTATCATTATCCTGATTCATGATAATACTTGACTAGGGACAATGTTTAAGAATACTACAATATCATTCTAAGGACATTAACATATATATTTATTCACATTGCACAGTTAAAAGAACAATATATAATAATGAATTGCCATTCATAAAATCATATTACATTGTATGTCATAAACAATCATCTAATGATATGTCTTAGGGCATATCCCAACAAATCTCCCACTTGCACTAAGACCACTCAGACATATACCTAATGCCTAGAGATCTAGTATGACGATCATGCTTCTGCTGTGACAGTGGCTTCGTCAATGTGTCGGATACATTATCATCTGTTGGTACTTTGCATATTTTAACATCTCCCATTTCAACGATTTCTCGAATGAAATGAAAGCGTCGTAGTATGTGCTTGGATCTTTGGTGAGATCTAGGTTCCTTAGCCAATGCGATCGCTCCATTGTTGTCACAATAGAGTTCTATCGGATCTTTAATGCTAGGCACCACTCCAAGTTCAGAAATGAACTTCCTAATCCAAACAGCTTCCTTTGCTGAATCCGAGGCAGCAATATACTCAGCTTCCGTTGTAGAATCGGCTACTGTTTCTTGCTTTGAACTCTTCCAGCTCACAGCACCTCCATTTAGGCAATACACATATCCAGATTGCGATCGAAAATCATCTTTGTCGGTTTGGAAGCTTGCATCAGTGTAACCTATTACATTTAGCTCTTCCTCACCTCCTTAAATCAAGAATGTATCATTAGTCCTTCTCAAGTACTTTAGGATGTTCTTGACAGCAATCAAGTGATCTTCACCTGGATCAACTTGATATCTGCTCGTCATGCTCAAAGCATACGATACATCGGGACGAGTACATATCATGGCATACATGATAGATCCAATAGCTGACGCATATGGAATCTTACTCATGCGTTGTCTCTCATCTGGTGTTGAAGGACACTGTTCCTTCGAGAGATATATACCATGTGTCATAGGCACGAATCCTTTCTTTGATTCTTGCATGCTAAACCTTTTAAGCACTTTGTCTATGTATGTACTTTGACTTAGACCAAGAAGCCTTCTCGATCTATCTCTATAGATCTTGATTCCTAATACATAGGTGGCTTCTCCCAAGTCTTTCATCGAAAAGCAATTCCCTAGCCAAATCTTTACAGATTGTAAGGCAGGGATATCATTCCCAATGAGAAGTATGTCATCTACATACAACACTAGGAAAATGATTACGCTCCCACTGACCTTCTTGTAGACACAAGGTTCATCTTCGTTTTTGATAAAACCAAACTCTTTGATTGCATCATCAAAACGGAGATTCCAACTCCGAGAAGCTTGCTTCAATCCATAAATGGATCGTTGTAGCTTGCATATCTTTCCAGCATCCTTTGGATCGACAAAACCCTCGGGCTGTGTCATGTACACATCCTCGAGCAGATTTCCATTAAGGAAAGCTGTTTGGACATCCATCTGCCAGATTTCATAATCATGAAATGCAGCTATTGCAAGTAAGATCCTTATGGATTTAACCACGGCCACTGCTGAAAAGGTTTCATCATAGTCAACACCATGAATTTGTTTGAATCCTTTTGCAACCAGCCGACCTTTATAGGTTTGTACGTTACCATCCATATCGGTCTTTTTCTTGAAAATCCATTTGCACCCTATGGGTCGTACCCCTTCAGGTGGATCAACCAAAGTCCATACTTGGTTTGCATACATGGATTCCATCTCAGATTTCATGGCCTCTTGACATTTCTCAGAATCAGTGCCCATTATAGCTTGTTGATAAGATAATGGCTCATCATCATCAATAAGTAGTAAGTCACCTTGTTGAGTCACAAGAAATCCATATCTCTGTGGCTCCCGGTGTTCTCTTACAGACCTACGCTGGGCTTGTGTCTCTTGAGCAGGTACTTCTTCCACAACAGCTTGCGGTGCCTGCTCTGTTTCCATCTCAATCTCAGGTTCAGTGTTTTCTTGTGGTTGAACTTCATTAAGTTCTATTTTTCTCCCACTGATTTTTCTAGAAATAAATTCTCTTTCAAGAAATACACCAGTCCGAGCAACAACTACTTTGTTCTCGGTGGGATAAAAGAAATAGTATCCTTTCGTTTCCTTAGGATACCCCACAAATAAACACTTATCAGATTTGGGTCCAAGTTTGTTAGTGGCGTGACGTCTAACGAAAGCCTCACAACCCCAAATCTTCATAAAAGACATACTAGGACGCTTCCCAGTCCATATCTCATATGGTGTCTTTTCCACTGATTTAGATGGAACACGGTTCAGTAAGAAAATCGTTGTTTCTAGAGCGTGTCCCCAAACGATATCGGAAGATCTGCATGACTCATCATTGATCTAACCATGTCCAACAAGGTTCGATTTCTCCTCTCGGATACACCATTCCATTGTGGAGTATACGAAGGAGTGAGTTGTGGGACTATCCCACATTCCTTTAGATAGTCATGAAACTCTTGGCTTAAGTATTCACCTCCTCGATCTGATCGAAGGATTTTGATACTTTTGCCAAGTTGGTTTTGTACTTCATTCTTGAAATATTTGAACTTTTCAAAGGTTTCATGCTTATGCTTCATTAGGTACACATACCCATATCTACTGAGGTCATCAGTAAATGTAACGAAGTATTGAAAACCACATCTAGCTTGTGTACTTATTGGTCCACATACATCACTATGTATTAGTCCCAATAAAACATTTGCCCTTTCAACATGTCCCTTGAAAGGGGCTTTAGTCATCTTGCCCATTAAACAAGATTCTCATGTTTCATATGATTCAAAATCAAATGAATCTAATACTCCGTCCTTATGAAGTTTAGATATACGGTTCTCGTTTATGTGGCCCAAGCGACAATGCCAGAGATAAGTCGGATTACAATCATTATTTTTAATCCTTTTAGTATTTATGTTATAGATAGGCATATCAAGATTTAATAAATAAAGACCATTCACCATTTGTGCACTAGCATAAAACATATCATTTAAATAAATAGAACAACAGTTGTCCTTTATTATAAATGAAAAACCACACTTGTCTAAACAAGAAATAGAAATTATGTTTTTGGTAATAGATGGCACAAAATAACAGTCTTTTAAAATCAATGATAAACCAGAAGGCAAAGATAAACAATAATCTCCTATAGCTAATGCAGCAACTCTTGCTCCATTTCCAACTCGGAGATCAACTTCGCCTTTCGCCAACAATCTACTCTTTCTGAGGTCCTGCACATTTACACAAATGTGAGATCCACATCCAGTATCTAATACCCATGATGAAGAAGTAGATAAATTGACTTCTATAACAAAAATACCTGAAGTGGAAGTCACACTTCCTTTCTTTAGATCCTCCAGATATACTTTGCAGTTTCTTTTCCAATGGCCGGTCTCACCGCAATGGAAACAGTTCCCTTCCTTCGCTATCCCTCCCTTTGGTTTCAGTGCAGACGACTTTGGCTTAGATTTAACAAAGACCTTGTTGTTCTTCTTGAAGTTCTTAGCTTTAGTCTTTCCTTTGTTCTTATTCACAATAAGAACATTAGTAGGTTTAGACTTCTTGCTATTTGCTTCAAAAGTTCTAAGCATGCCAAGTAACTGTGGTAGTGTCTTCTCAATTTCAATCATATTGTAATTTAAGACAAATTGACTGAAGCTTTCAGGCAACGATTGCAAGATCACGTCAGTGGCCAACTCTTTGTCCAAAGGAAAACCCAGCTTCTCCAGATTCTCAATATACCCAATCATCTTGAGTACATGAGTACCAACCAGACTTCCTTCCACCATTCTACACTGGAATAACGCCTTAGAGACGTCATACCTCTCTTGTCTTGCTTGTTGTTGGTACAGTTGCTTAAGGTGCTCGATCATATCAAACGCCTCCATTTCCTCATGTTGCTTCTGAAGCTCAGAGTTCATGGTGGCAAGCATAAGGCACCCAACATCAAGTGCGTCACTTTGATGCTTCTTGTAAGCATCTTTTTCGGCTCTTGTAGCCGTTAGCGGAGGTTCCTCAGCAGGTAAGGGTTCCTCTAGGACATATTGTTTCTTTTCTTGTTTGAGGACTATCCTCAAGTTCCTATGCCAGTCTAGGAAATTCGTCCCATTTAATTTGTCCTTCTCAAGGACCGATCGCAGTGATAAAGTGCTTGTTACGTTGTTAGTTGCCATGGATATCTACAATATAAATATGCAAAATAAGTTTATGATTTAATCATTTAACATGGTCTTATATTAAATGATACTCCCACTATTTTGTTTAAAAAATATCAACCCTCAAAACCTTTAGTGGGCCAAGATCCATATTTCGCCTAATCTTGAGTTAGCTTTGGCTAATCGCCCAAGACTCGGTTATTTAGGTAGACAACACTTTGTCAATTACATCACATGTAATTCTTGGATAGTTGGACGAACAACACTTTGTTCAATTCATCAAATGAATTATAATCCGACCCATGCCTCTAAGTTCCCAATCCTATTGAGATAACCTAGTTAAGTCGTACCCAATTTAAAGTATAACGGATATCACTTTTATCCTTTCGCTCCTTACTAAGATTGCCACGGTGCTTTGCTTTGGCAAACCCACACATGTACAATCAAAGTTTTTGACGAGTACTTTTAATTTTGGAAGGCATCTAAAACTTAATATTTTAGAGGGATTTATTGATCTCATGATTAGTTTGATAATTTAAAATATGTCCACTACATATAGTTGTATACATATCTACATATATGTGTAATACAATTATCAATCTAAAACATAAGATAAATCATGCATCAACATACATAATTAAACGTGACATGGTTATTGCCCCTACTAATGATTTTCTCAAGCCAATGAGAAAATCCTAAGAGTCAACCTAAGGTAACTTCACAAGCACCTTCCTTTGGCTCCAATTTGTGAATGGCCTCCTCATCCCGGCACGATGCTCCATCTTCATTGATCACCATCAATAAAATAAACTACACTATTTACAAGATATAGAATTCCTCGATTCACATTCGAGGGGAACATAGGGGAGGGATTACATTTAGAATGAAATAGAGAAGGCACGACTCGCAGGTCGTATTATAAATTACAAACATTCACAAATCCTATCTAATAGGTCAAAGGGCTATAACCACGCACCATGCTCAAACAACACATAAAGCATGCATTAACATTTTGTTAGGATCGGTCCGGAGTGTTTAGAGGGGGGGGTGAATGAACACTCCTTCTAAAAATTAATCCTTCGTGATTTCTTTCGGATTAGTGAAAGAAATCTGTCTCTTAATCAATTCTTGTACAAAACAGACTACTGAAAATATAAGTGCGGAACGGTCTGTTCTTGTATGTAAGAACGGCTCGATGGCTAATGAGAAAGAACGAGTGCAGAAATAAGATACACAGGATATGTTTCTGGAAGTTCGAAGGTGGTGTAATCCTTCTACGTCTCTCCTTCTTCCAATTAAGGAAGGTTTATACTAGAAGACTTTGATTTATACAATCCTGTTGTACAAACCCGATTCAGACTGGATTTACCTCACTACCAATCTGAAACTCCTAGTCACTCAATCTGCTCAGACACACACTGTCTAACAGTTACAATATGTTTCTCACTTTCTGATTTTCAATATGGAAAACACAAGATGCGCACAGTGATCCTAACTGATCAAATGTTACAAATAAGACGTGCTTAAGAATGATTTCAGCTCGAGAGCTTCTGAACTTGTAAGCTTGTGCTGATTTTTGCTTTCTTGTGCGTTTTTCAATTGAACAGCAAGAGTCAGTAGCCAGCGTCAGTAAGTTCCTTTTGTTGCATCCTTTTATAGTTGAATGTACCAACGACATTATTTCCTTTAATGTGCAACTTTGACTCTCCTTAAACACTGAGTAGGCTTCAGTCTTCTTCTTCAGGAAACTTGTCGTTCTGGTTCATACTTTCGGCGACTGTCAGGTAAGCTACTCTTTGTCTTCTTACCTATTATGGCATTCTTCAGTCTTTGGTCCTTTGTAGCATTAATTACAACATTAAATGCTACAATAAATAGCCGTTAATGATTCGGACTGAGGAGCCATTCTGTATGTATCCTAAGCTGTTCTGATCTGATAAAGATAGAGATCGATCTGAAGCCACGGTTGAGTCAGTCTGATATTCATCGATCCGGTCTGATAAGTAATGTGACTTATCAGCTTGTTCTGTTGTTGAGCTATCGATCTGGTCAGTCTGATTACCCTCGATCCGGTCTGATATGCTTTGTCATCTTATCAGCTTGATCTGTTTTGGGCGATCGTTCTGGTCAGTCTGATTTCTCTCGATCCGGTCTGATATGTTTTGTCATCTTTAAAATCTCATCGATAAGATCCGGGACTAACAAATTCCCCCTTTTTGATGATGACAAAACCTAGCTTCTAAGTCTTTTTAATCAGTCTGAAGAGAACTCTGAAGCGAAAACTTTCGGATCGATTACTTCTTCTTGTTCAAAATAAATGAACATCATTGATTTGGATCGATTAAACTTTTATTATTAAGCATTATGTAGAAGTTCAAAATAAATGAACACAGACTTAATCAAAAGAGGATTTTATTGATCACCAAGAAAATCCTAAATACACAGTCTGAAAAAAAATTATTTTCTAGAAGACTGAGACGGAGGCGGCCTGAAGTCTTTCTTCTTTTCCCCCTTTTTGTCAGCAGCAATCTCTTGAAGAAAGTCGACAATCTGAGCTAGCTGCGCGCTGATAGTGTCAAGACGAACGTCTTGAGCGCGGAGGGAATTGGCAACAGATGCTCTGACTTCAGTGGCTAGCTCGATCTGCTCTTTTCTCAGACTGTTCTTGTAAGAGGCTTGTTGAGAAAACAGATCGTTTATGCCTCGCTGAAGGCTTCCGATACTGGCAGTCATCTTCTCTTTGAAAGAATCAAAGTCCAAAGCTGTAAGCCTCTGACCTTGATGAACTTCGAGAACGCGTTGAGAGAGAGACAGGCAGTTGTCGGAGAGATGCTGAAGAGTCCTTGCCAGAAATGGAGGTGCATCAGAGTGTTGGCTGGGAGAGCGATCTGATGAGGACAAAGCCTGGTCATCGTCTTCAGCAACCGGGACAAGTGAAGATACAACAGCTTGGTGACTCTCAGACTGGATCAAGGTGACCAGATCCGAAGAAAATGTTTGAATGAAAGCCATATCTTCATCGGATTGGACAGGAGGAGTGCTAGGTCTGGAAGGCTCCTCAGTCTGGAGAGCTGCAACAATGGTGGACACCACCAGATCCGGATCGACGAATTCTGAAGCGCCAACTGGTGCCAGTTCTACTGTTGGACTGATTTGAGTACGGGAGGCTGAGGACCCCAAAGGAATGGAGGTTGTTGGAGAGTCCAACAACACATTCAATGGTTCATCATCGGGCACAGACGGAGCATTAGGTAATGGCTGCTCCGCTGTCTGGTCTGGTAGTGGCTCTGCAGTCTGATCTGGTATTTGCTCTGCAGTCTGATCTGCTACAACAGAAGGAATAACCTCAATGAAGGGTTCTGCCATAGTCTTTGTAAGGACCCCCGTGCCCTTAACCCGTAATTAGTGCATTAAGCCATACCATGAGTGCATATAATCATACCATCAGGGGAAAAACCCTATGCAAGTGCAACACCGTATGCTACCCAGAAAATTTCTTGCATTCAATTCCCAATATTCAAATTCCCCCTACCATTATTATTCACATAACATGCACCCACATAATACACTAATATGCTCTTAGTTCATTTAGCAATTTCCATAATTAATTGCATGCAACCATAATGAACAGAAAGAGGCCATAGCCCATTTATACATCCCATATACACGTAAGGTGTACTCACGTAAGAGCACTCAATGAATAAACGTGTATTTGATGCATAAAACACTATACCGGATACCGCTACTGGTACTTCTATCCTGGAAGCACCTTCCAAGCACAACTCGATCTCAACACTGGATCTGAGCGTCCATCCAGCCAGCTCTGGTACCTCGATCCTGGAAGTACCTCTAACCAAAAGCCCGAGCTCGACTCCAAAGCCGCTACACCTGTGTTACCTGCCCCAACAGAGACAGCCCCCACACGGGGTGAGCATACCAATACCACCAATCACAAAATAATAATATTGCAATTCATAATTTACAGAATGTAAATGCCATGATTTAAATGATACTCCCTGGATGGCAATACCCTCATCCGGGATCCCCCTGTATTGTCCCTGTTCTCAAAATAACCAAACTCATCAAATTCCCAAAGCCAGTTAATCGTCACATAGATTAACTAATACCGTTCTATTATACCAGTTCCATAATCAAAGGGATAAGAACATAATGTAAAAGACTATAGATATCGCATATATCTAACCAACAATTCCATGTTCTTATTTCATTGCTCGCTCCACAATAGCGGCATACTAAACCTCGCGCACGCTCAACAATAGCGGCGTCATAACCGATGGTCGCCCAATGGCGACCGCATCCCGAATCATTGCTCGCTCGAAGGCGGCACTGTATGATTCCCAATATATATATATATATCCATTGAAGGCAAAGACCGTTTACCATGCATATCATTATCCATTTGAAGTAAATATAGTGCACCATGCATCTCAATATTTATCCAATGTAATTACCACATGCCAGACCACCTGCCAGATATTGTAATGTCCATATAATACAATTACCATACACCATGTATTCCAATGCCCATTTAATACCATTATCACAAACCATGCATATTACAGTTGCAATACTATAATAGGCTATGCTCGTACGTCCCACGTACCTTAATTTCCGAAGTCCGAGCCAAACCTTGCTCGAGTTCCATGCTCCGAGGAACGATGTGCTAACACGATAAATAATTCACAATTAATTACGAACATGCAACCCATGCTCAAGCACACCCATAACCCTCAACATATTGTCAATCCACAACAATTTACCATTTAAAAGACCCGGGGCAGGGCATATACAGGGAGGGAAATCGAATGAGACAATATCGAAAATTGCTCAAGGACCACCCCTAAATTTGAACCCCAACAACACAAATCAAACCCAAATAATCACCATAATTCATTTAAAACATGAATTAAGCTATCCAAGCAAGAATCAACACTCCTTGCCAAAAACCCCCAATTTTCGAATTCAATACCCTTAAATTCGAACCCAAACAAGCCCTTAAATTCGAACCCTTACAATTCTTCGAATTCGAACACAATCAAGCATCATAATGCATCTACAACATGAATTAATCAATTACCAACAACAATAATCGCCCCACAAGCGAAACCCCCAAATTTCGAACCCTAACCCACGAAATCGAGCTGAAAATTCGAACCAAACTTAACCAATAATTTCGAACCAAAAAGGCTGAAATAATCGACTCAAAACCAGCTTAAAAACGCCCCCAAAAACATCAGAAAAATCGCACCAAAAACATACCAAAATCGCGCCCCAAAATCGGATGAAATCCAGTTTTTGAACCCTACGCTTTTCTGGCAAATCCGAGCTCGATTCTCGACCAAACTTCAAATTGTTGGTATGGATAGAACCGCCTGGAAGAGACGAACACGGCGGCGGGTCGGACGCGCCGAACGGCGGCCGGACGGCGGCGGGCGGTGGCCTTTTGTGCGCGGGGGTAAAGGGGATCGGGAAAGGGGCTGCGGGCGCGAGGAGAGAGAGAGGTGAGGAAAAATGACTCCGATAATTAAAATCCCGGGTTCAATTGGTATTTATAGCAAAAATACCCCGAAATACTAATAGCCCCACAAATACATCATGATTCATTAAAAATCATCTGTTTTCAAAAACTCTCTCTCTAACTCAAAAACCCCCTACCGGTGCCCACACACAGCACCCGAAATTCTGAGTCACACTAAAAACCCAACTCGCAGGTTTTCACCGGAATGAGAATACGATCTCAACCTCGGGATCCAACGATCTCAACTAATCAATTAGACGAGCCCAGAAGGCCCGATTTACCAACCTCGGGAGATGCCGAACCGCAATTAATTCCTAATTGCCACAATTAAAAATCCATCCAGGATTAATACTACACCGGGATTAACACCATTAATTCCCGGACATCACAATTATCCCCTACTAATAAAATTTCGTCCTCGAAATTGCACCGGTGTACTCCTCGTAACACCAGGACTACACCAACAAAACAAAGCCAAGACCCTGATTCTGAATCACCTTAGAATCGAATTAACAACTGCGAGAATACCAGTCTCGCACCAAGCCCCAAAATAGCGCAACGCCAAAACCAATACAAACCCGAAAAATAACAACATACCTCGACGTGAATCGTCCCACAAGTCAGTCCACCAAAACTGCAACCCAACCAAATCACCATTAGTTCTGACATAGACATCATCCCGTGATATTCACCACCTTCCCACGATGCATGACACATATCGTCATGGTGGGGACCACTAGTATACAACAGTATACTCACAGAAAAACCAGTTTTCGCTTCCCAGCCCATCTCCTCCAAAGGAGTAGTTGCACCACTTGCAACCCGGACCGGGTTACCCACGGTCACTGATCCACACAAAAATACATCACCGAGGATGTTTACACCGGTGTGTTCCAAGAAATTATATCTTGGTCCCGACACACCATCAAGACTCCACCAAGTCTCAAGTTCCATAGGGGACATGGAAGGCAACCAATTGCATTCCTACACAAGTGTCAACCATGACACTAAACAAATCCGAATCTCGGCCATCCCTCATCTATCCTTGGATCTAACAATCCTAAAATAGGAAGGCTATCGAATTATCCAACAAGAACCACCATGATTCCAAATCACATCGATCCCTCCTCGGGGAATCAAACAACCCTCACGATCATTCATTAGAATGCATCGTGCCATCGAGATTACCGATCTCGAGGTTCCACAATCTCACACCGGAGATCCACTAAACCAATTATACACACTCGGCGTTCCACAATGAACGAAATAAGGTTGGCATTCGTATACACACACGGCATACATGCCCATACACCACACAACATGCATACGCAATGCAATAGACTCGGGTGTCTCCAATCACACCCAAATCCCAAAACCAACTGTCAAACCCCGATTATTCTCGCCCCACGGAGAATGATGGTTGACAAACCAAAACCAAAGGGTGTGATTTCAACATCACCACCACACGAACCAAAATAACGAATCTCCCCAAAAGATTCAACCGGTAGGAATCACAATACCGTCTTCCTCTCAAGGAAGAAGTCATGAATCCATGATCCTCCAATCCTCGAATTACCGTTCGGAAAACCTGGTATATTAATACCAAAACATATCCCGGAACCCAGAAATATACAATTGGTTAGAGTAGTGCATCAATACTACCATTACCCGATCCAAAAATCCGTATACGCCATGTATACACCTTCCAACGATGCTCTGTACTAATACCATAGTACTCCAAAATCGAGCATCTCCCCGAAGACGTCTCCTCAAACGTCTCACCGAGGTAAGAAATCCATTACTCGGTCCAACATCAGTAATGCTTACCATGGCTGACTTACAATCAAACCACGACCGATGCAAGCTGTCTCAAAGACAGTACAATCCAAATCTCTCCAAGAGATAAAAAAAATCGATATAGTAGTGTCACCCCACTAACTATATCTCACAAACCATTGTGACTCCCATTGCATGCCATATGCAAGGATGCTCAACTAGAGCTAACCACGACTTGTTGACACTCACGTTGGTAATACCAACAAACTTGAGCTGTCCCAGCAACTCAAAACAATGACGTATAACGTCCCCGTGAGGTATTCCCTACCTCAAACACCATGCCACATAGAGACTACAAGAGTCTACCATAACCCTCATCGTATCACCATACGATTCACCAAACTCGAATCCAACGAGCATTATAATAGCTACCACAAGCACACTAAAGCACTGCAACAATACCTGGCTAGTGATTCGCTGGTCCCATAGGCTTATACCAACCTATTAACGCGACACACATTCCATCCCGGTATACCATACCGCCCAAACCATTAGAGTTGTGGGTCATTGCCCAACATATCTCTAAAACACCAAAGCACACTGGACAACCCGGCGTCCACGCTCAATTATCATGCAATCCTAATCCATTAGGACTTCTTCCACGCCCTTAGGGTGGGTGTAACCATGTTTACTCCTCATCACAATAACAAGCGAGTAGTTTCCTCAATGACTACTCTTACCACCATTCACTTGGCCTTAGCCATCCCAGCGAGCATACCCAAGGGTATCATTGCTCGTCAATAATATACCTCCATACGATGCGTACTCTCACCGGTACAATGCATCAATGATCCATCGAGCAAACCTGCTCGGCAAAAGGTCTCGTCAACTAAATACCCAGACCCTACCATGTGCCCACCATCGGCACTCAAACCATACAACCATATACATAAACATGAATGTATAAATCACCAAAATGACGCCAAGCGTCCACATAGTTATCCCAAATAACATCGTCGAACATATGACGGTACCTGTCGATACACGACATCCATAATCTCATCGTCAAACACATGACGGTAAATAATAATACACCATAATCACCATACTGATAACAAAAGTAATATGCCATACCTCATCGCTATCGAGATAGCGGAATACCTGTATCCATCGTCCACCAGCGGTACATAAGCAGCACCCATCGCTCGTAGGCGGCATAATCCAGTGCTACACAAATAGCGGTATAACCCATCGCTATCGAATCAGCGGCATGATCCCTCGCCATGGAGTCAGCGGCATAAAATGTCGCTATAGATATCCGGCGGTATAAACCATCGCCAATAGAATACCCGGCGTAACCGTCGCCAATAAAATACCCGGCGTAACCATCGCCAACAAAATACCCGGCGTAACCATCGCCAACAAAATACCCGGCGGAACCATCGCCAATAAAATACCCGGATAATCGCGGACTCAAGAGGTACTCACACTCATGTAGTACTTGTTCCCGAACACATCGCTACGTCATGACAACGGCATCATCGCTTCGACGTGACAGCGGCATGTATCATCGCTTCGACACGACAGCGGCATCATCGTTTCGACATGACGGTGGTACCATCGCTTCGACGTGACAGCGGCATTTACCATCGCTTCGACACGACAGCGGCATTTACCATCATTCCGGCATGACAGCGGAAATACCCTTCGCTTCGACGTATTAGCGGCATAATATCCCTCGCAATAATAATATGACAGCGGCATTTTCCTTCGCTTCGACATATTTGCGGCAAATATTCTTCATCGCTATAATACGACAGCGGCAAGTATTCATATCGCTACGCCATGCATGCAACCGTAATGCATAACCCGTATTTCAATAATTGTTTCGGCACGACAGCGGCATCATCGCTTCGACGTGACAGCGGCATTTACCATCGCTTCGACACGACAGCGGCATCATCGCTTCGACGTGCATGCAACCGTAATGCATAATCCGTATTCCCATAAACATCGCCATGAGTGTATTTTAATGCACCTCGCTCCAACATGTAGCGGCAAAGCATTAAAATCATCACTCCGATGTATACCTATGCAACCGTAATGCATAGTCCATGTCTCATAAGACCCTGCAACCACCATGGTTAGCAACACATATGCCAATGATGAACACATATCATAAACGCACATAAGCAATCATGCATAAGTATGTGCTTCTCATTCCCAATAACATGTTCCTAGGCCCTCAACAGCCCCAAAGAGCTAACCACTGCTCTGATACCACTAATGTAAGGACCCCCGTGCCCTTAACCCGTAATTAGTGCATTAAGCCATACCATGAGTGCATATAATCATACCATCAGGGGAAAAACCCTATGCAAGTGCAACACCGTATGCTACCCAGAAAATTTCTTGCATTCAATTCCCAATATTCAAATTCCCCCTACCATTATTATTCACATAACATGCACCCACATAATACACTAATATGCTCTTAGTTCATTTAGCAATTTCCATAATTAATTGCATGCAACCATAATGAACAGAAAGAGGCCATAGCCCATTTATACATCCCATATACACGTAAGGTGTACTCACGTAAGAGCACTCAATGAATAAACGTGTATTTGATGCATAAAACACTATACCGGATACCGCTACTGGTACTTCTATCCTGGAAGCACCTTCCAAGCACAACTCGATCTCAACACTGGATCTGAGCGTCCATCCAGCCAGCTCTGGTACCTCGATCCTGGAAGTACCTCTAACCAAAAGCCCGAGCTCGACTCCAAAGCCGCTACACCTGTGTTACCTGCCCCAACAGAGACAGCCCCCACACGGGGGTGAGCATACCAATACCACCAATCACAAAATAATAATATTGCAATTCATAATTTACAGAATGTAAATGCCATGATTTAAATGATACTCCCTGGATGGCAATACCCTCATCCGGGATCCCCCTGTATTGTCCCTGTTCTCAAAATAACCAAACTCATCAAATTCCCAAAGCCAGTTAATCGTCACATAGATTAACTAATACCGTTCTATTATACCAGTTCCATAATCAAAGGGATAAGAACATAATGTAAAAGACTATAGATATCGCATATATCTAACCAACAATTCCATGTTCTTATTTCATTGCTCGCTCCACAATAGCGGCATACTAAACCTCGCGCACGCTCAACAATAGCGGCGTCATAACCGATGGTCGCCCAATGGCGACCGCATCCCGAATCATTGCTCGCTCGAAGGCGGCACTGTATGATTCCCAATATATATATATATATCCATTGAAGGCAAAGACCGTTTACCATGCATATCATTATCCATTTGAAGTAAATATAGTGCACCATGCATCTCAATATTTATCCAATGTAATTACCACATGCCAGACCACCTGCCAGATATTGTAATGTCCATATAATACAATTACCATACACCATGTATTCCAATGCCCATTTAATACCATTATCACAAACCATGCATATTACAGTTGCAATACTATAATAGGCTATGCTCGTACGTCCCACGTACCTTAATTTCCGAAGTCCGAGCCAAACCTTGCTCGAGTTCCATGCTCCGAGGAACGATGTGCTAACACGATAAATAATTCACAATTAATTACGAACATGCAACCCATGCTCAAGCACACCCATAACCCTCAACATATTGTCAATCCACAACAATTTACCATTTAAAAGACCCGGGGCAGGGCATATACAGGGAGGGAAATCGAATGAGACAATATCGAAAATTGCTCAAGGACCACCCCTAAATTTGAACCCCAACAACACAAATCAAACCCAAATAATCACCATAATTCATTTAAAACATGAATTAAGCTATCCAAGCAAGAATCAACACTCCTTGCCAAAAACCCCCAATTTTCGAATTCAATACCCTTAAATTCGAACCCAAACAAGCCCTTAAATTCGAACCCTTACAATTCTTCGAATTCGAACACAATCAAGCATCATAATGCATCTACAACATGAATTAATCAATTACCAACAACAATAATCGCCCCACAAGCGAAACCCCCAAATTTCGAACCCTAACCCACGAAATCGAGCTGAAAATTCGAACCAAACTTAACCAATAATTTCGAACCAAAAAGGCTGAAATAATCGACTCAAAACCAGCTTAAAAACGCCCCAAAAACATCAGAAAAATCGCACCAAAAACATACCAAAATCGCGCCCCAAAATCGGATGAAATCCAGTTTTTGAACCCTACGCTTTTCTGGCAAATCCGAGCTCGATTCTCGACCAAACTTCAAATTGTTGGTATGGATAGAACCGCCTGGAAGAGACGAACACGGCGGCGGGTCGGACGCGCCGAACGGCGGCCGGACGGCGGCGGGCGGTGGCCTTTTGTGCGCGGGGGTAAAGGGGATCGGGAAAGGGGCTGCGGGCGCGAGGAGAGAGAGAGGTGAGGAAAAATGACTCCGATAATTAAAATCCCGGGTTCAATTGGTATTTATAGCAAAAATACCCCGAAATACTAATAGCCCCACAAATACATCATGATTCATTAAAAATCATCTGTTTTCAAAAACTCTCTCTCTAACTCAAAAACCCCCCTACCGGTGCCCACACACAGCACCCGAAATTCTGAGTCACACTAAAAACCCAACTCGCAGGTTTTTCACCGGAATGAGAATACGATCTCAACCTCGGGATCCAACGATCCCAACTAATCAATTAGACGAGCCCAGAAGGCCCGATTTACCAACCTCGGGAGATGCCGAACCGCAATTAATTCCTAATTGCCACAATTAAAAATCCATCCAGGATTAATACTACACCGGGATTAACACCATTAATTCCCGGACATCACAGTCTTGCTTGCAGAGGGATGATCCGGGCTGGTTGTGGGAGTGGATATACTAAGCTTCTGTCGTTGAAAACGGACAGCTAAGTGAAGAGCATGAACATCCATCTCTAATTGAGCAATTACAGCCCCATCATCTCTGGCAGTTGGAGCAAGCGGATTGAAGTTCTTTTTCTTGGCAGCTAGAAGCAGATTGGCCAGTCTGAATCTGTGAATAGCCGTAAATAGGTCTTTGCGCTGCACGGCAAGCCGAACATCATCAGTCTCTGTGCCTTTCAGAACTTCCTCTTCCATCTTCTTCAGTCTGCTCAACTTTCCGAAGAATAACTCAATGTGGTTGATAGTCCTGTACTGGACATATTCATCAAAGACCACAATGAGTTCCTTCAGCCTCTCATCAACATCCTCCATAGCGATGTCGATGGCTGTCTGTGCTGCAGATTTTGGTTTAGAGGAGAGGGGTTCGGAGGAGAATGGCTTTTCCCTTGCCGGTGGAGGAAGGAGACTTGATCCCTGATTGGGTATAATCACCCAACTCAGTGATAACTATTCCTTTGACCGTGGGAGAGGCAGAGGGGACTCAGATAGTGACCTTGGGTGCAAGAGTTGGAGCCTGTGAAGGTTGGATGGAAGGTTGTGGTGCAGGGGTGGCTGTAGGTGGAGGCAATATGGGTAAGACTTTCAGGGGTAAAGGCTTGCTGGGCTTGGTAATCTGGGTTCTTGGCTTTTTGGGAGGTGGCTTTATTGGTGGCGAGGGAGCAGACTGAGTTTCTTCCGAATCAGTCTGGATGGTCAGTTTGCGCTTGACGCGAGGTTTGCGCGCAGCAGCCTGTTCTTCGCCCTTCTCAATCTTGACAGCAGCCAGAGTAGCGGGAGTGGGCGGAGCACTCTTGGACTTCAGCAAAGCAAGTCCTTTGGAGTTTAAAATCTTGAAGGGGCTGAGAACGGACTGCTTTCCCAGCTCGATTTCCAAGGACTCCAGTAGTTTACTGAGGGGAACAGCAAAGCAGACAGCTTGTTTCGAGGCAATCACTGTTTCCATCAGAACTCCAAACAGAATCACGGACCAGTTCATCTTCTGTCCGGATACGATAGCCGCCATAGCTCTGAATTTCTCTGCGGTCACTACGTCAAAACTTCCTGCTTTCCCCAACAGAGGCTTACCCACTATCTCGCACAGCACCTGGAAATGAAAGTGCATTTCCTTCTTCTTGAACGATGGTTGCAGGCGGGAGCCAAGAATAGATATCTTCTTTTGAAGATCTGAGAGTGACGCCTGAGGAATCTGTCCAAATTCGGTCAGTCCGGAATTGGGGAGACCAAAGGTTTTGGCCAGCGTCAACGGCGAGATCTCAAAAGCTTTGCCCTTGACGGTAGTAGATATTGATGTCTTCTGGGAGACGGCATTGGTGAACAGTTCACGGATTTCTGATTCATAAACAACGGTGCCGCATTCCAGAAAGTTTCTTAGACCAGAAGATTCCAAAGCTCTGAAGATGGATACCATCTCTACATCTTCTGTCCTGTAGATTTCATTAAACTCAACGGAGAGAGAGTTGTGAGTAATGGTAGCCATTTGAGAGAGAGTAAAAGAGTGCAAGGATGAAGGAGAGTGAGAGAGTAAGAAAACAGATAGCGGTAATATGTAAAAAGTGAAATAAAATGAGATGTTCAGCCCGCTAAATATGAGAGAGAAGACACGTGTCTTTATCTCGATGACTGATGAAAAGAAATTCAAAATAAACGGTCAGGATAACATATAGTTAAGGCGGTTAAAATGCGATCAGTCCGGGCTGTTTTTGTGCAATATATGTATTGTCCAAACAGATTATGGGATAACATCAGATTGACATAGATCGGTCTGAAAGTTCGGACCGGTCTGTGTCTTTCTGAACATTGTATTATCAATCTGTGGTTACAAAAATCTTTAAACGCGAAAGAAAACATATCTAAACTATTAAGATAAGTCAATTAAACCAAGAATTTGACGAAAATAATTAAACTTAGCCTCTGGGAGCGGTTTGGTGAAGATGTCTGCTGCTTGCTGCTCTGTTGAGATGTGCTCGATCCGAATTTCCTTTTTGCCAACATGATCCCGAATAAAGTGATGACGTATATCAATGTGCTTTGTTCGAGAGTGCAAAACTGGATTATACGTTATAGCGATTGCACTTGTGTTGTCGCAGAAGATAGGAGAGTCAACAACTTGGATGCCATAGTCTTTGAGCTGGTGTTGAATCCAGAGCATTTGAGCGCAACAGCTTCCAGCAGCTAGATATCCTGCTTCAGCTGTGGACGTGGCAATCGATGTCTGCTTTTTACTGAACCAAGAGATCAATCTTTCACTGTAAGGACCCCAAGCCCTTAACCCTTGATTAGTGTATTAACCACTATGTGTGGTACATGCTTTCTATAAAAAGTCAATCGGAAAGCTCAGATGATACTTTACCATTGAATGTCAATTACAAAACTTTCTTTAATACTCAATGTTGTAAGATCATCATCCTAACAATAAAAGACTCATATGATTGCCCTTTACCAACCTCTTGGTGCCATTTTTCACATTGTGAACTTTTATAAAAATTTGGGCAGAGTCTCCCCATAAATAGAGCTATCCCAAAAAAAAAAGCACAGCACATAACATAATTCCCGGCCAGGGAAAACATAATACTCATCAGAATGCAGCAATAATAAGTAAATTCCCAGCCAGGGAAGACACCACACATATGACATCAAAAGTGGGTTTCAACACCCACATAATACGCCAATGACTCTCATATCATTTAGCAATTCTACCTCTAATTGCATGCAACATAGAATGAAAGAGAGAAAGGCTCATGCCTTTACATACAACCCATATACAAGTATAATCGTGCTCACATGCGAGCATCATGAATATGTATATAATCATCGTGGGTATATATAGGCACTCTATACGATACCGTGCTCCATCAAGCCCTGGTACCACGATCCTGGGAGTACATCCAATCAACAGCTCGAGCTCATCTCCAAAGCCATCGATGTACCTGTTCACCTGCCCCAACAGAGACAGCCCCCTACGGTGTGAGCATACCAATTCCACAATTTCATAATCATAATGACATAATACATAATTTACGAAAATATAAATATTGTGGAACATATGTGATACTTCCTGGATGGTATCATCCTCATCATAGCGTACCCCTGTAATAACCCTGTTCTCAAAACAGATAAATCATCAAATCCTGAATATGCAGTTAATCATCACATTGGTTAACCCTAGCCAGTTTCAAATTAACAACATTTCATAACATCTTACTTTAACTAGCAATGATTAGCAACATTCCATAACATCTTACTTTACCTAGCAATGATTAGCAACATTTCATAACATCATTTCATAACATCGTTTCATAACATCTTTTCATAACATCGTTTCATAACATCTTTTCATAACATCTTTTCATAACATCGTTTCATAACATCTTTTCATAACATCGTTTCATAACATCTTTTCATAACATCTTACTTAATCTAGCAATGATCATAATTCTAGATATCGTATTGAGATTTCCTTAACTTCCGATACTGGTTAATCACTTCTCTGATTAACTACGTCTCTGTTCCTATTATTACCCATAGGGAATAAAATACAGATATCCTAGATATATAATCAAATACCACATTTTCATTTCTTACTTCAACGTAACGTCATACTATGGTGTTTGCTCCGTAGCAACCACACCTCATCATTGACTCGCATCATAGCGGCACTGAGCATTCCACCATGTGAAACAACATATCGTAACCAAGTCCCGATACCATCATAGCAAAGCATTTCATGTATTTTAGATCATGCATCATACTTGTAAAACATCATTTAAACTATGCTCGTACGTTAAACGTACCTGAAATCCTCGAAGTCCGAGCCAAACCTTGCTCGAGTTCCATGCCCCGAGGAACGATGTGCTAACACGATAAATAATTCACAATTATTTACGAACATGTAACCCATGCTCAAGCACATCCATAACCTTCAAAATATCGTCAACACACGACAATAAATCATTTAAAAGACCCGGGGCAGGGTACATGCAGGGAGGGAAAACGAATGCGATAATATCGAAAATTGTTCAAGAACATCCTACAAAATTCGAACCCTAATCTCACAATTCGAACCCAACCAAGCATCATAATTCATTTAAACATGAATAAATCGAATCCTAATAAGAATATCATCCGCATGCCAAAAATCCCCAAAATCGAATCAAACCTTCACCAAATTAGGGCAAATTCGAACCATAACATCTTAATTCGATCCCACTTAAGCATCATAATACACCTAAGATGTGAATTAAACCATCAATGGCAAGAATCAACACCTTTGCCAAAAACCCCCAATAATTCGAAAATTAAACCCTACGAAATTGGGGAAATTCGAAACAATAATTCACAATAAGGCAAGGAAAGTACATCACAAGCATGGAAAAGGGGTAAGGAACGTTACCCAACGAAAATCGGAAGCAAAATCGGACGAAATCCGATGAACCCTAACTTTTGGGGATCGACGCATTCCAGCCAAATTCGACTCCAAGACGCGACGAAACCTTCAATTGCCGGAGGGGAAAGGAGCGCCTCGCCGAGACGACGCCGGTGATAGGTCGCACGCGCCGAACGGCGGCGGGACGGCGGCGGGCGAAGCGTTTGAAGCGGCGGGGGTGCTGTAGCAGATGGGAAATCGCGTTCGGGAGAGGGAGGAAGAATTGGGGCGGAAATGATATATTTTCTAAAATTTTGGGTTTAAATGGTATTTATAGCAAAAATACCCCGAAAAATTAATAGCCCCACAAATACATCATGATTCCTTAAAAATCATCTGTTTTCAAAAACTCTCTCTCTAACTCCAAAACCCCCTACCGGTGCTCACACAGCACCCGAGATTCCGAGACACATCAAAAACCCAACTCTTAGGTTTTACACCGTAATGTGAATACAATTTCAACCTCTGGATCCAACGATCCCAACTACCCAAATAAACGAGCCCAGAAGGCTCAATACCTCGATTAAACCCACATTGCCACGTAAAACCACTTTAGGGATTATTAATACTCCGGGCTTAACATCTATAATCCCTGGTCATCACAATATCCCCCACTAAAAGAATTTCGTCCTCGAAATTAGCACTGGTGTATTGCGTCACACCCGGGCTACACAACAACATGAAGCCACAACCTCGATTCTTAACCATAACAGAATCGTATTAATAAACGTGAGGATACTTACTTCTCTTCAAACTCTGAAACAGAGCGACATACCAAAACCAACATATCACTTAAGAGGCAAAACGTACTTCGATGCGGGTCATCCTAAAAGTCAGTCTCTCATGACTGAAAAACAACATATACTTACGACTGTAGATCGGACGGTCATCCTTCGTTCTAATACAACCAGTAAGAACGCATCCTGAATGACACATCAACCGTGAGAACGTTGACCTCGTGTCAAACTCTGGAGTGGAACAGACTTCCAAATCCATCATAACGTCAAAGAGCGTCAGCACAGCTCAACGCTAATAATCCAAAAGCAGTTAGTCAACTGAAACTGTAAGGATTCGAATCGCTCCTGATTCCATCGTAGATTTCATTCCTTGACATATCTTATCGTGACTCACGATGTCCAACATACATCGTTACGAGGGAAACACTAGTATTCCACGGTGTACACATACCAAACCTGGTTTCCGCTTTCAAACCTCCTCTATCGAAGGAGCAGTCGCATCATTGCAACTCAAATACATGGATTCTCAGATCGAATCAACGACGACTTGACGACTCTTTCGTTGGTACTTCACATCACGAGCTGTCCCAGACAAGTCTCCCCAAGATTTAAACATAAACATATATACGTTTCAGTGAGGCATACTCAACCTGAACTTCAAATGACGTGGTGACTACCAGAGTCCACCACAATCCACCTCGTATCACCTTACGATTTGCCAAACTTGGTTCCAACGAGCAGTATAACGGCTCTAGCAAGCCCATCATGGTGCTGCACACACGCGGCAGACAAACTAGTCGCTGCCTCACTAGGTTCACCTCAATCCTATCAATCAGATGGACGTTTCCCCACGGTATATCATACTATGGGAAGAAAACTCAATAGAGTAGTGGGTCTTTACCCAACAATTCTTAAATGCCGATACACCTGGACACTCCAATGTCCCTATGTACTTAACATAACCTGATCCTACTCCCTTAGGACCCATCTTACACCCTCATGGGTGGTTGTAACCATGTCTACCACATGTCATATTAATAGAAAGCGAGTAATTCCTCCACGATTACTCCTGTCGTCAAAAACATGGCCAAAAAGCCATTCCAACGAGCATACCTCAAGGGTACCACCACTCGAAATATGATTACCCCAAACATAAGCTGCGGTACAATCACATGTACAGCGCATCCATCCATTCCTCGAGCAACCCGCTCGGTATAAGGGTCACGTCAATCGGTGACGCACACACCTCCTTGTGCCCGACACTGGCACCCAAGGCATACAACTGAAAACGTATGCTCAACGCATTGTTCATCGTAACGATGATGCATGTCTAATAAGACATCTCCTACACCATCGTCAACGTCATCCTGTGACGACACATGCCCACTTATGGCATCTATGGTATCGTCAACTAGTGACGATACAAGTCAACAATGACATCTAAATGACCTAGTCAACTCGTGACGGTCCATGTACATCAACATATGTCATCCATCATCATGCTAGTAAATAGTCATAATAAAACATGCATATCAACGCATACCAGCAATAATAATGCTAATAAAATAGCAATATCTCATACCTCATCGCTAACAAGATAGCGGCATACCTATCTCCGTCGCTCCATAATAATACGTAATCAGCACCCATCGCTCGAAGGCGGCCAAAATCCTGTGCTGAATATATAGTGGTACAGTCCATCGCTATAGAATCGACGGCATGATACCTCGTCATATAATAGGTGGCATGAAACCTCGCTATACACCTGAGTATGAACCATCGTCACATAATAGCGAAAAGAGGCATCGTCATCAATACATCTGGCGGAAAGAACCATCGCCAATCAATATAGCGGAATGAAGCATCGCTATCATACATCTGGCGGAAAGAACCATCGCCCATCAATATAGCGGAATGAAGCATCGCTATCATACATCTGGCGGAAAGAACCATCGCCCATCAATATAGCGGAATGAGGCATCACTATCATACATCTGGCGGAAAGAACCATCGCCCATCAATATAGCGGAATGAAGCATCGCTATCATACATCTGGCGGAAAGAACCATCGCCCATCAATATAGCGGAATGAGGCATCGCTATCATACATCTGGCGGAAAGAACCATCGCCCATCAATATAGCGGAATGAAGCATCGCTATCATACATCTGGCGGAAAGAACCATCGCCAATCATCATAAAAGAATGAGTCATCGTAAATCCACATAATAATATCGTATGGCCTCTTACCATATGGGGCACCTTACCCCGTGGCACCTTACCACAATGATATCGCATGGCTACTTACCATGTGGGGCACCTTACCCCGTGGCACCTTACCACAATAACATCGCATGGCTACTTACCATGTGGGGCACCTTACCCCGTGGCACCTTACCACAATAACATCGCATGGCTACTTACCATGTGGGGCACCTTACCCCGTGGCACCTTACCACAATAACATCGCATAAACATCATCATATAAACATCGTATGCACATCATCATATAAACATCTTATGCACATCATCATATAAACATCGTATGCACATCATCATATAAACATCTTATGCACATCATCATATAAACATCGTATAAACATCATCATTATAATCTTATTCCTCATAATCATCATCATAATCATTATCATAAACATCATATCATCTTTACTTATCATAAGCATTATCATAACTTACTTATCATTATCATCATCATAAACATCATATCATCTTTACTTATCATAAGCATTATCATAACTTACTTATCATTATCATCATCATAAACATCATATCATCTTTACTTATCATAAACATTATCATAACTTACTTATCATTATCATCATAAACTTATTTGTAATAACATCATCGTAAACATCTTGTCATCTTTATTCATCATAGACATCATCATCATAAACATCGTAATTACTTCTGTAATCATAGCATAGTCATAGTGTAAGAATATGTTACCGTCCGATGCCCGTACGCGTCTTACGTACCTTCCTCGCTTGAACATTACATGAACAAACGCATTAGTATATTCAATAATAATTGAGACCATACCGAAGTATTCCACTGTCGGTTGTCTACCCAGTCTGTCCTCAGACAATACATCATATCTTTCTTTTCCCTGATTTTCTTCCAAAATCAGATTCCTTGGCACGTAGCATATAGAGTGTTAGACATCGCTATTAATGACATCCTATCGTGTTCCACACGATTCCTGCAACCACAATGGTTAGCAATACCACTTTTCATATCATATAAGCACATAAACAATTAGTCATGTCGTATAACATTAATGCCATCATGCATCAATATGTGCTATCAATAACTTCCTAGGCTAACCACTTTTCATATCACATAAGCACATAAACAATTAGTCATGTCGTATAACATTAATGCCATCATGCATAAATATGTGCTATCAATAACTTCCTAGGCCCTCAACAGCCCCAATGAGCAACCACTGCTCTGATACCACTAATGTAAGGACCCCAAGCCCTTAACCCTTGATTAGTGTATTAACCACTATGTGTGGTACATGCTTTCTATAAAAAGTCAATCGGGAAGCTCAGATGATACTTTACCATTGAATGTCAATTACAAAACTTCCTTTAATACTCAATGTTGTAAGATCATCATCCTAACAATAAAAGACTCATATGATTGCCCTTTACCAACCTCTTGGTGCCATTTTTCACATTGTGAACTTTTATAAAAATTTGGGCAGAGTCTCCCCATAAATAGAGCTATCCCAAAAAAAAAAGCACAGCACATAACATAATTCCCGGCCAGGGAAAACATAATACTCATCAGAATGCAGCAATAATAAGTAAATTCCCAGCCAGGGAAGACACCACACATATGACATCAAAAGTGGGTTTCAACACCCACATAATACGCCAATGACTCTCATATCATTTAGCAATTCTACCTCTAATTGCATGCAACATAGAATGAAAGAGAGAAAGGCTCATGCCTTTACATACAACCCATATACAAGTATAATCGTGCTCACATGCGAGCATCATGAATATGTATATAATCATCGTGGGTATATATAGGCACTCTATACGATACCGTGCTCCATCAAGCCCTGGTACCACGATCCTGGGAGTACATCCAATCAACAGCTCGAGCTCATCTCCAAAGCCATCGATGTACCTGTTCACCTGCCCCAACAGAGACAGCCCCCTACGGGGTGAGCATACCAATTCCACAATTTCATAATCATAATGACATAATACATAATTTACGAAAATGTAAATATTGTGGAACATATGTGATACTTCCTGGATGGTATCATCCTCATCATAGCGTACCCCTGTAATAACCCTGTTCTCAAAACAGATAAATCATCAAATCCTGAATATGCAGTTAATCATCACATTGGTTAACCCTAGCCAGTTTCAAATTAACAACATTTCATAACATCTTACTTTAACTAGCAATGATTAGCAACATTCCATAACATCTTACTTTACCTAGCAATGATTAGCAACATTTCATAACATCATTTCATAACATCGTTTCATAACATCTTTTCATAACATCGTTTCATAACATCTTTTCATAACATCTTTTCATAACATCGTTTCATAACATCGTTTCATAACATCGTTTCATAACATCTTACTTAATCTAGCAATGATCATAATTCTAGATATCGTATTGAGATTTCCTTAACTTCCGATACTGGTTAATCACTTCTCTGATTAACTACGTCTCTGTTCATATTATTACCCATAGGGAATAAAATACAGATATCCTAGATATCTAATCAAATACCACATTTTCATTTCTTACTTCAAGGTAACGCCATACTATGGTGTTTGCTTCGTAGCAACCACACCTCATCATTGACTCGCATCATAGCGGCACTGAGCATTCCACCATGTGAAACAACATATCGTAACCAAGTCCCGATACCATCATAGCAAAGCATTTCATGTATTTTAGATCATGCATCATACTTGTAAAACATCATTTAAACTATGCTCGTACGTTAAACGTACCTGAAATCCTCGAAGTCCGAGCCAAACCTTGCTCGAGTTCCATGCCCCGAGGAACGATGTGCTAACACGATAAATAATTCACAATTATTTACGAACATGTAACCCATGCTCAAGCACATCCATAACCTTCAAAATATCGTCAACACACGACAATAAATCATTTAAAAGACCCGGGGCAGGGTACATGCAGGGAGGGAAAACGAATGCGATAATATCGAAAATTGTTCAAGAACATCCTACAAAATTCGAACCCTAATCTCACAATTCGAACCCAACCAAGCATCATAATTCATTTAAACATGAATAAATCGAATCCTAATAAGAATATCATCCGCATGCCAAAAATCCCCAAAATCGAATCAAACCTTCACCAAATTAGGGCAAATTCGAACCATAACATCTTAATTCGATCCCACTTAAGCATCATAATACACCTAAGATGTGAATTAAACCATCAATGGCAAGAATCATCACCTTTGCCAAAAACCCCCAATAATTCGAAAATTAAACCCTACGAAATTGGGGAAATTCGAAACAATAATTCACAATAAGGCAAGGAAAGTACATCACAAGCATGGAAAAGGGGTAAGGAACGTTACCCAACGAAAATCGGAAGCAAAATCGGACGAAATCCGATGAACCCTAACTTTTGGGGATCGACGCATTCCAGCCAAATTCGACTCCAAGACGCGACGAAACCTTCAATTGCCGGAGGGGAAAGGAGCGCCTCGCCGAGACGACGCCGGTGATAGGTCGCACGCGCCGAACGGCGGCGGGACGGCGGCGGGCGAAGCGTTTGAAGCGGCGAGGGTGCTGTAGCAGACGGGAAATCGCGTTCGGGAGAGGGAGGAAGAATTGGGGCGGAAATGATATATTTTCTAAAATTTTGGGTTTAAATGGTATTTATAGCAAAAATACCCCGAAAAATTAATAGCCCCACAAATACATCATGATTCCTTAAAAATCATCTGTTTTCAAAAACTCTCTCTCTAACTCCAAAACCCCCTACCGGTGCTCACACAGCACCCGAGATTCCGAGACACATCAAAAACCCAACTCTTAGGTTTTACACCGTAATGTGAATACAATCTCAACCTCTGGATCCAACGATCCCAACTACCCAAATAAACGAGCCCAGAAGGCTCAATACCTCGATTAAACCCACATTGCCACGTAAAACCACTTTAGGGATTATTAATACTCCGGGCTTAACATCTATAATCCCTGGTCATCACATTCACCTAGAAATTGACATGTTCCACTGGTGCTTTTACGATCAATCTTACAACCAGCGTAGTCTGCGTCTGAGTATCCGATCAGGCTGAAGTTTGAATCTTTGGAGTACCAAAGACCAACGTTCTGAGATCCTTTTAAGTATTTCAGAATACGCTTGGCAGCAATAAAATGTGATTGCTTTGGTTCTGACTGAAATCTGGCGCACATACAGACTGAAAACATAATATCAGGCCGGCTCGCTGTAAGATACAATAGTGATCCGATTAGTCCTCTATACATGGTTACTTCAACTGCTGTTCCCCCTTCATCTTTGTCTAACTTGATTGTGGGACTCATAGGAGTTGATGCAGTTGAGCATGTTTCCATTCCAAATCTCTTGAGGAGCTCTTTGGTATACTTGGTCTGATTGATGAATATGCCATTGCTGAGCTGTTTTACTTGGAGACCCAAAAAGAATGAAAGTTCTCCCATCATGCTCATCTCAAACTGTCCCTGCATTAGCTTAGAGAATTTCTCGCACAATTTGGGGTTAGTTGACCCAAAGATTATGTCATCAACATAGATCTGAACTAATAGGGTATGTTCCCCCTTAATAAATTTAAATAGAGTTTTATCTACTGAGCCGATCTGGAAATCATGGTTCAGCAGAAATTGAGATAGAGTGTCATACCAGGCTCTTGGAGCTTGTTTCAGACCATATACTGCTTTATTCAGTAGATATACATGATTAGGATACAAATGGTTCTGAAATCCAGGTGGTTGCTCAATGTAGACTTCTTCCTGAAGCTTTCCATTAAGAAAGGCGCTTTTGACGTCCATCTGATATACTTTGAAGTCTTTAAAAGCAGCATATGCAAGAAATACTCGGATAGCTTCAAGTCTGGCGACTGGTGCAAATGATTCATCGAAGTCGATTCCTTCTTCTTCTCTGAATCCCTGTGCCACCAGTCTGGCTTTGTTTCTAACCACAGTTCCATCTGCGTCTAGCTTATTTCTGAAGACCCATCTGGTTCCAATAACAGGCAGATCGCTTGGTCTGGGGGTCAGACTCCAAACTTGATTTTGTTCGAATTGATTAAGCTCTTCTTGCATTGCTTTAATCCAATTGAAGTCCGTCAACGCTTCATCGATCTTCTTGGGTTCCAGAGTTGAGATGAAGGCAGCATGAGTGAACTCATCCATCATCTGTCCTCTGGTTCTGATCGGTGCAGAGGGACTACCAATCACTAGATTAGGTGGATGCTTCTTAGTCCATCGATAGCTTGATTCTGGATTGTCTGGTCCGGTCGGATGAACGGTAGCAACATGATCAGCGTCTGTTTTAACATTTGAGTGAGGAACATCCGGATCAGCTCGATCTGGGGAAGCTTCAATGGCTTGATCCGGTCTGTCTGGTACTTCTGGTTCTGGTGGATTGTCTCTTGACCTGTTAGCTACAATCTCATCATCACTGTTAGCTTCGAGATGGATATTTTCCATCTGATTTTGAATTGAATCTTTGTTGCCCTCAACACATAATGATTCATCAAAAACTACATGAACAGATTCTTCTACAGTTAAGGTTCGATTATTGAAAATTCGATAAGCTTTGCTAGTTGATGAATATCCTAAAAATATTCCATTATCTGACTTGGCTTCAAATGCTGTAAGATGATTCTTACCATTGTTATGAACGAAGCATTTGCAGCCAAACACATGAAGGTGAGAAATAGACGGTCTGTTACCAGTCCATATTTCATAAGGGGTGAGATTCAGTTTCTTGTTAATCATAGACCGATTTTGAGTGTAGCAAGCAGTGTTTACAGCTTCTGCCCAGAACTTTTGCGAAATGCCAGAATCAGCAAGCATTGTTCTTGCTGCTTCCTTGAGCGTTCTGTTTCTTCGTTCTGCAACTCCGTTCTGTTGAGGAGTTCGAGCGGCTGAAAACTCATGCTTGATTCCATGATCTTCTAGAAATGATTCAAGATTCTGATTTGAAAACTCAGTGCCTTTGTCACTACGAATCCTGTCTATACTGGATGATTTCTCGTTCTGAGTTCGTTTCAGCAGCTTGATCAACTTCGGACCGGTCTGATCTTTACTGCTCAAAAATATAGTCCATGTAAAGCGTGAGTAATCATCAATAACAACAAGAGTATACCGCATTCCCCCTAAACTTGTTATTGGTATAGGACCAAACAAGTCCATATGCAGTAATTCTAAACATCGGGAGGAGGATTTGGCATTCTTGTTCTTGAAGGATGATCTGATCTGTTTGCCCATTTGGCAAGCTTCGCAGATCTTATCCTTAGCAAAATCGATCTTGGGCAGACCGATAACTAAATCATGTTTACACAGGCTGGAAATGGTCTTAAAGTTTATATGATTCAAACGCTTATGCCACAGCCAATGTTTATTATCATTGTTAGCGATGAAACAAGTAGGATTATCAGGTTGAGCATGATTCCAGTTAATCTTATATGTATTTCCATTCCTGATTCCTACGAGCATGGTTATACCGTCCGATGATTTAACAGTGCAAGTGTGTTTGTGAAATTCTACAGCATAACCATTATCACAGAGTTGACTTATGCTGATCAGATTATAGCACAGATTTTTAACTAACAGCACATCATTGATAATAATGTTACCATGGACAATCTTACCCTTGCCCACGGTCTTACCCTTTGAGTTATCTCCGAAGATGATCATGGGTCCAGTACATTCTGTGACTTCAGACAGCAGCTCGATGTTTCCAGTCATGTGACGGGAACACCCACTGTCCAAATACCAGTCTGATGCGAGTTTCTTCGGTACCTGTCATCAAATATAATTATTGTTGGTACCCAATCCTATTTGGGTCCAGAACGGATTAGCCCTTTGGGAACCCACACCTGTATCAGCTTCAATGGCTTGTAGGGTGTGCTGTGTGCTGGTCTGTTTCGATGTTGTGTGTGATAATGTGTGCGCTGTGAAAACCTTTGATTTTCATAAGGTAGTCTATATCTTCGTTGAATCGGTTTTGAGTTATAGTAATTGTATTGTCTTCCTTGCCTTCGATCTTGCACCTTTGGATTTGGTCTGATAGACGCAAATCTTGCTTGTGCCTTTTCTTTGGCTTGGTCAACATAACCAATTCCTTTTCTCAGATTTTGATTCACGTAAGAGACTCCTGTTTGAATCTTAGGTGCTTCAGTTTCATATACTGTGCTGGATTTAACAAATGTCATTTGTTTGACTTGATTCTTTACCAGCAACAGCTCAGATTCATCCTTGGTGCATTCTTTGGTGTCAAAGCCTATGCCGGTGAAATCACCGACGTTTCTTTGAACCTCTTGTAATTCTTCCAAGGATGTTCTGGATTTTGTCCATGTTTTGAATATATGTGAGAGCTTAGCATTTTGTGTGCTAATTCTCTTATTTTCTTCAAGGAGCTGATCATAAGAGATTTTCAGCTTATTCGGCTCGATCTGGAGATTTTTGCACTCACCCTGCTCAGAGCAGCTTGGTTTGTTGTGCTCATCCATTTGAGCACTGATTTTAACTTTATTCTTCTCAAATGATTCAGCTAAGATTCTATAATCATTAGCCATGTCTTGCAGTGCGGACATGAGCTCTTCTCGTGTAAATTCATTTGAGTTAAAATCATATACCTCGTCTGTCTGACTCATCTCTTCGTCTGCCATAAGACATTGATATCTTCTTCGCTTTCGCTGGAAGAGTATTCAGAACTTTCCGAGTCTGAGTCTGTCTGAGCCCATTTGCTGTTTCCTTCTTCAGCTACTAGGACTTTTTGGGATTTTCCATGATTCTTGCGGTCTTTGTAGTGCTTCTTCTTTCTATCATCACGATGCTTCTCTTTCCGTTCTTCTTTCTTCAGTCTGGTGCAATCTGCAATAAAGTGTCCGGTCTTTACCACAATTGTAGCAAGCCTGATCATTAACAGTATCATCTTTTCTTGATTTATAATGATGAGAGGGTTTGAAGTTCCTCTTATTCTTAGACATAAATTTACCGAATTTCTTGATAAATAATGACATAGCATCGTTACTTATCTGTTCAGCAGATCGGTCTGATGTTGAAGCGATATGGTCTGGAATGGCTGCCAGGGCCTTGTTTGGTTGAGAGATGAATGGCTCTGCTTCACCTCTGTTTATCAGTTCAAACTCATAGGCCTTAAGATCTGCAAACAGATCATGAAGTTCAACCTTGTTAAGATCTTTTGATTCCCTCATGGCAATGGTCTTAACATCCCATTCCTTTGGCAGAGCTCTCATCACTTTCAGAGCGATCTCTCTGTTAGAATATTCCTTCCCCAGACCATTCAGTTCATTTATGATGCCGGTGACTCTTTCATCAAACTCATTTAGAGTTTCTCCACTTTTCATCTTTATGATCTCAAATCTTTGAAGAGCAAAAGTTAACTTGTTTTCTTTGGTCTGGTCATTGCCTTCACATAGCTGTGCTATCTTCTCCTAAATTTCTTTGGCAGTAGAGCACATTTTGATTTTGCTGAACATGTTGTTGTCCAAAGTCTTGAACAAGATGTCTTTGGCCACATTATCGAGATTTGCTTTCTTTCTTTCCTCATTCGTCCAGAGGGATCTGTCCTTTTCTACCATTTGTGGTTCTCCACCGGTAATGGCGACTGCTGTATTTATTTTTTGGATCTTCATTGGTCCATCAGTGATGACGAACCACATGTTGTCATCCTGAGCTGCCAGGTGAGCTTGCATTCTGATTCTCCAGTCATCATAGTCTTCTTTTGAGAACATAGGGATTTTGTTGAATGATGCCATCAACTTGAGTGATTTAGCTGATTAAGATGACCTGCTCTGATACCACTTGTTAGGATCGGTCCGGAGTGTTTAGAGGGGGGGTGAATGAACACTCCTTCTAAAAATTAATCCTTCGTGATTTCTTTCGGATTAGTGAAAGAAATCTGTCTCTTAATCAATTCTTGTACAAAACAGACCACTGAAAATATAAGTGCGGAACGGTCTGTTCTTGTATGTAAGAACGGCTCGATGGCTAGTGAGAAAGAATGAGTGCAGAAATAAGATACACAGGATATGTTTCTGGAAGTTCGAAGGTGGTGTAATCCTTCTACGTCTCCCCTTCTTCCAATTAAGGAAGGTTTATACTAGAAGACTTTGATTTATACAATCCTGTTGTACAAACCCGATTCAGACTGGATTTACCTCACTACCAATCTGAAACTCCTAGTCACTCAATCTGCTCAGACACACTCTGTCTAACAGTTACAATATGTTTCTCACTTTCTGATTTTCAATATGGAAAACACAAGATGCGCACAGTGATCCTAACTGATCAAATGTTACAAATAAGACGTGCTTAAGAATGATTTCAGCTCGAGAGCTTCTGAACTTGTAAGCTTGTGCTGATTTTTGCTTTCTTGTGCGTTTTTCAATTGAACAGCAAGAGTCAGTAGCCAGCGTCAGTAAGTTCCTTTTGTTGCATCCTTTTATAGTTGAATGTACCAACGACATTATTTCCTTTAATGTGCAACTTTGACTCTGCTTAAACACTGAGTAGGCTTCAGTCTTCTTCTTCAGGAAACTTGCCGTTCTGGTTCATACTTTCGGCGACTGTCAGGTAAGCTACTCTTTGTCTTCTTACCTATTATGGCAATCTTCAGTCTTTGGTCCTTTGTAGCATTAATTACAACATTAAATGCTACAATAAATAGCCGTTAATGATTCGGACTGAGGAGCCATTCTGTATGTATCCTAAGCTGTTCTGATCTGATAAAGATAGAGATCGATCTGAAGCCACGGTTGAGTCAGTCTGATATTCATCGACCCGGTCTGATAAGTAATGTGACTTATCAGCTTGTTCTGTTGTTGAGCTATCGATCTGGTCAGTCTGATTACCCTCGATCCGGTCTGATATGCTTTGTCATCTTATCAGCTTGATCTGTTTTGGGCGATCGTTCTGGTCAGTCTGATTT
This sequence comes from Haberlea rhodopensis, assembly GCA_907163345.1. NCBI lineage: Eukaryota > Viridiplantae > Streptophyta > Magnoliopsida > Lamiales > Gesneriaceae > Haberlea > Haberlea rhodopensis. The sequence goes on from CAJQUN010000228.1 coordinate 317,504, forward strand.
CTCTCGATCCGGTCTGATATGTTTTGTCATCTTTAAAATCTCATCGATAAGATCCGGGACTAGCACATTTAATTAATTAAATTCTAAACATTTTAAATTTAATTCTAATTAAAACTGTAAATTAGAATTTTGAAAAATTATCGTACGCTCGGGACATCACATGCCACGAATAAAAAAACGACTAAACCATGAACCATCATGATTCGAATCATCATAGACCATGGCTGAACCAATCATGGGCCTAGGGTTCGAAACCCTAGCCCATGGCCGAACCATGGCTCGGGTGCGGCACCGCTAGGGTTCCAAACCCTAGCCGCCAAGCACCATTTTGTTTTTCATCGAGCCAACATGGTTCGAAACGTCGGAATTCATGAGTCACAAGCCACGGTCCAACCATGCATGGTTCATGACGGTGGCGGTTCAACCATCTCGAGCCAAGGGTTCGAAAAACCCTAGCCCTCATGTGGTGTAGCCTCCAACACGTATGATTCCGAGACTCATGGTCCGAACCATTATCGAGCCATAAGGTTCAAAAACCCTAGCAAAAGAGCGACGATGGCCGAGCCCATGCACGGCTACTAGGGTTCGAAACCCTAGCCGTCATGAGCTAGCCGTCACGAGCCAATGGGTTCTAAACCCTAATCAAGTTTCGACACTTCCATGCACAATTATTAGCCACAACGGCTAAACCATCTCGAGCCAAGGGTTCGAAAACCCTAGCCCTCATGTGGCTAGCCGTGTGTCATTTGTGATGGTGATGGCCGAACTCTTGTGAATTATGGTTCGATTTTCGCCAATTTATATCAAATATAATTTTACGATGATTTTCACAAATTCGATATTAACATATCATATATGTTCATACAGTTTTAAATAGCATGCAATATTAATCTAAATATGATTAAACTATTTAACCACATAAATCCGATATGAGCCTTGTACACGGCTCTGATACCACTGATAGTAATCCTAAGAGCATACAACGCAGCGGAATAAAATTTGGATTACTTAAACCGCGGATCTATACTAAGGTTATCATATCGGATAAAGGATATTCGAGGGTCTCACCCTTGTAGCGTGTTTGAGCAAATTCCACGGAGCACCACGTCCAACGACTCCGAGTCACGAGCAACACCTCCAAGGTCTTGCCTCAACGGTATCCACACGATCAAATCGGGAAGGGATGTTCAAGAACAAGTTGCTAGACTTATTCTTGAACCAAAACCAAACCCACGGATCAAAACCGATTAACGGCAACCAATCTCCTTCCCTAACTAACGGCGGCGACGGCCGAGAGAGGAGAATGAGGCGGCGGCGATTAGGTCACGCCACTTGAGGTGGCCGAGAGCTCAAGGTTTTGAGTGGCTAGGTTTTTTAATATCAAAGTATGATATGAAAGTATGATTAACAATTAATCAAAACCTTGTATTTATATTATAAGGCTTTAATTAAGGTTCAAGACTTTCTTAAAGTCTTATGGGCACAAACCCATGATTTAATTAAAACCTTTTAATCACTTAATTAAGACTCTTCTTAATTAATTAATTCATCCAATGAATTTAATTTCCCTTATCGATTTAATCTCTTGTAATGTTGGCAGTGACATAAAATCTCATTTTACGTTACAAGCTAAGAGCGGTGTCTAGCAACACATCGAGGCTACCCAAATTACAAGAATGTCAATGACTCGACATAACCTTTTAGAACTTGTGATAATATTAACCATGTAAGTTAATCCCTTTGTCCTTTGTGTTTAGATTGAACACGAGTCATGGAATAGTCATACTCGTATATTCAATCTCTATTTCTTGATCCCCAAGTAGAACTAGAATAAACGAATAAGCTCGATATCTCATATCGACTCATTCGAGCATGGCCATGCATTTTAGTTCTCACTTGATCAAGGGCCAAACACATCTCCAGTTATATAGGAGGGACAAATCCTATCTCGATCAGTCAACATCCCTCTACATAATTCGTAGTGTATCCAATAGTCGCCTTTATAGATTACCCTGTTACGGGTAACGTTTGACGATATCAAGATACATAACTCCTTATGTTGGGATCTCTGATGATCACAAGTCGTAAGGATTACATACATTATTATCACTATGAGAATTGCGTATGACGATCATATAACTATCCATGTTGCATTCTCATGGTGGGTCTGTCCAGTACATCGTTCTCTAACATGTACCCATGTATTGATTTGATATCTCATATCAATGAACAATTCATCAATCAATACATACTAGTCTCTATGTATTATCATTATCCTGATTCATGATAATACTTGACTAGGGACAATGTTTAAGAATAATACAATATTATTCTAAGGACATTAACATATATATTTATTCACATTGCACAGTTAAAAGAATAATATATAATAATGAATTGCCATTCATAAAATCATATTACATTGTATGTCATAAACAATCATCTAATATGTCTTAGTGCATATCCCAACAGTCAAGACATTGATACATGCCATATACATACTTCTCAGGCTCACAGGCGAGCACTTAATAAATAAATGTATATATACGTGTAGAAATCATGTTGTCGTGCAAATACTGGTACCTCGCCCCTAGGAGGATCCACATTCAATAGCTCGAACCCAAGTCCCGAACCAATGTGGTACATGTTCTACCTGTTTAAATAGAAACAACCCCCAAATAGGGTGAGCATACACTACCACAATACTCACATCATAACAACCCATAACGATAATGATAAAATCATAATATAACAATTTAAGATTATTTAAAATCCATAAAAATGTACTCCCTATACAGTTCTGAATTCGTATAGCTTCCACAGCTGTTCCTGTTTCAATCTCACACGCTTTCATAAACATCAAGTTCAGTATCGTTATTCAAAACATAATACTCACCATGCAATAATTTCAATATAATCACAATTCATCATTTATGCTCAATCAAAACGAATCTCATATCGAAGGCAACTCTGCCTATCAGTTAATCCCATTCTCAACCATTTCTCATATCGATCATGCCAAAGGCGTCAATACCCAACTGCATATCCGGACAACGTACATTTATGTGTCCACCATAGTACATATACCAAACTCAATACACATATACATTTCCTTATATTCAATCACTACATTCAACAATGCATGAATACATGAATATGTAATTACTTCATAGTATATCTGCTCCTACGTTGCTACGTACCTTAAAATCGACAACATGGACAAGCTACCCTCAACTTCCAGAAGTTCGTGGAGTATCTATATCGAATATCAATTCAATATTAGCTCATTAATAATACAATTGTTATCAATAGATATTTCCAACTCCCAATCTAAATCGATAACCCAATTCACATATACTCAATATAATTTCACCATTATAATCAATCTCATTTATCATACTCCGTATACTACACAAACAAATCAATTATCCTTCATTCATTCGAGTTATCACCGACTCAAGTACGTCGTATTTACATTTCTAAGGTTCAATATATAAAACAGTAATCCATTGTTCAAGAATTCCTCAAATAATCATAACCATCATATAAATCAAATTGACACTTAAGAGGCGAAGTCTATTAATTTTCAGCTTTACCACCATCTGGTGTTTTGACTATCATTCTTTTGTTACTCAACTAAATAGCTTGATTCCAATTGAATTATAAAGCTAAGGCATAGATCAACATTTGATATGTTCAACATTTTAATTGATTTGATCATCTTCCTTGATCAATTTGAGTCTCAAATAGACCCAATAAACAAAACCGAACAGCAGAATTCAGCACTTTGACACATTTTGATAGAAAATTCATAACTTTTGCATACAAAGTCGAAATCACATGATTCCAGTGGGGAATTCAAGATAACTTGACATACTACATTTCATATTTTATGTGTTTAAGCTAGTTCACTCATCTTCATAGCAGAATTTAGCCAAATACGTCGGGTTTCTGCAACTCACGTTACACAGATTCCAGATTGTGCATATTTTAGTAAAACTAGCATAACTCTCTCGTATGAACTCCAAATTGAGTGAATTTACTGTCAAATCGAAGCTAACTTAATATAATACAACTTTTCTTCAGACCATAACATCAATTTCGAAACACATAATTCCCAGAAATTTGTACAAGGTACTGCATCTGATAATAATCTTGCTGTCAACATATTTTCACTTGTTTCTTGTTCATCTACTTCAAGTTTAACATCTACAACACATAACTCATTAATTCTAACATCCATAACAATGTTCAATTATGCAACAACATGTATGAATCGATACAGTAGCATATTCAACTCGACACATCATCACAATCGAACATAGCGGCAGATTTGAAATCGCCGTAGCAGCAAATTAAAATCGATGCAGTAGTTTTATGGACAAAAAGACAGCAGATTTTTGAATCAACATTGTGTAATTTCCTGTCCCAAAAACGCACAACAATCTTCCCAAAAGTATTGTATAATTCGAGCCAAATAGCATCAGATTTTTCAACCAGCATCAGATTTCAAGTCAAATTGCAGCAAGAACTTTCGAACCAACTCAGCATAAAAATCGAAGAAAACATGCATAACTCGAAGAACAGGAAGAAGGAATCATGTAGCATCTTACCTACAAGCTTAAACAAGAATCATGCTAAAAAAATCCAGGCGAAATCATCCCTTTCAGCGAGAAGAGAGTGACAGCGTGAAAGGGGGAAAAAATGGGGGAGAAGAGATCGTGATTTTAGTGTGTGAAAATGGTGAAGTATGTGCTTTTTTTTTTTTTAAATTCTAACTCTACTTAAAAAATCTATTCCACTCAATACACATATCTTCCCATTAATTAATTATCTAATTAAATCTCAAAAATAATATTTATTTGCAAGAAACCCCTCTTAACTTTAATTTACGATACAAGTTCAACCCGTAATTATTTATCCCAACTCCGTTCCAAAATCCGATACTCAAAAATTAAATCCCGACATATCATATAAACATCATAATTAATTCCAATAAAAATATTAATTATTCCCAGACATCACATTACATTAGTTCTAACTCCCTATTCACCTAAAAATACTAAAATACCATCGCTTTCTCACACTTAAAGTTGGTATTAAACCTATACAATTTTGGTATCCAGTATACATAAAATTAGTATGAAACCTATACAACTTCGGTACTAAGTATACATAAAATTGGTATGAAACATATAACAATTTTGGTACTAAGTATATATAAAATTATTAATAAACTTACATGGTAAGAAAAAATTGGTAGCAGGCGCCCACGAGTGGGCAACTGCTAAATGATTTAAGGGCCGCTACATAATAATTTTTTAAACTCATTTTTATACCAAATAATAATATAATATTAATTATTTAAAATTATTATTATTAGTTATAATATATTATTATATTATATTATTATTAATTTAAATATATATAAATAACATAATAATATATTATAATATATTATAATATATATTATAATATATTAATTATATTATATTATTATTAATTTAAATATATATAAATAACATAATAATATTAATTTATCATAATAATTTTACATAATTAATATTATATTATTATTTGGTATAAAAATGAGTTTCATAGCTCTTAAATCATTTATCAGTCGCTACTCGTTGGTATTGGATGGCTGCTACCAATTTTTTCTTACCATGTATGTTTCTTACCAATTTTATGTATATTTAGTACCAAAATTATTATATGTTTCATACAAATTTTATGTATACTTAGTACCGAAGTTGTATGTGTTTAATACTAATTTTATGTATACTGAATACCAAAATTGTATAGGTTTCATACCAACTTTACGTGTGAGAAAGCGAGGGTAATTTAGTATTTTTAGGTGAATAGGGAGTTAGAACTAATGTAATTTATGACATGTGAACTGACATCGAAAATTCTCTTACACAGATACTGATGATCAATTTTAAATTATCTTTGAAGATTTAAGAATTTGCCATAATAATAATAATCATAATATATATGTACATATATATTATGATAATAATAATAATATATATATATATACACACGCACGTATATATTATATATAATAATAATAAACATAATATATTATTATTATTATTATATATATTATATACGTATATATATATAATATTATGTTAATAATATATATATATATATATAAAATAAAATAAAAAATTTAAGAGGAGCCGCTTCACCCTAAAAAAAAATTTAAGAGGAGCTACTTGGTGAGCATGATGTAATAATTATATCTCTTATTGAAAAATTAGAAAATATAAATGTGACAATACCTCATGAACTGACTGTAGATTTGATCATATGATCTTTACCTAGCTCATCCGAAGGATTTGAGAATGACTTCACAATTTATGCACCCAAAGCCCATTGGTGACTGAAAGACATATACAAATATATAACCATTGTCCTGAAGATACATAGATACGAACAAATCCAAATCACTTAGAATCACTTCTTTCTCATTTAAGAAAATACTGACATCAAACTAGCACTGATGTTAGGATCATAGACATGGTCATGTTGCATGAACTCAATAGATCACCTCTAACAGATTTTCGTCGTTTAACGAAAATCTATTTCCATGCAATTTTATATTTAATATTTGCATGTTATATATGAATCTATCCCTGGGTTTTTGATCTTGAAAGTTTGATGTTATATTTTTGCTGCGTTTATTTCAGACACCGGGACAAACCCAATGCTCGTCAGACTCTTTGTCTTCTTGTGGAAAATGCCTTTGCTGAACTGTGAAATATCATAGTTAGCTTTGGCTAATCGCCCAAGACTCGGTTATTTAGGTAGACAACTCTTTGTCATTTACAATCACATGCAATTCTTGGATGGTTGGACGAACAACGCTTTGTTCAAATTCATCTAATGAATTATTTTCTAACCCCATGCCTCTAGGTTCCCAATCCTATTGAGATAACGCTAGTTAAGTCGAACCCAATTTTAAAATAACACGGATATCACTTTTATCCTTTCGCGTCTTACTAAGATTGTCACGGTGCTTTGCTTTGGCAAACTCACACATGTTCAATCGAAGTCTTGACGAGTATTTTTAATTGGAAGGCATCTTAAAACTTAATATTATAAGAGGGATTTATTGATATCATGATTTTATTAATATTGAAAATATGTCTGGTACATATATGAATATATACATATCTACATATATATATATATATCAAGCATCAATATTAAATAAAACAGTAAACATGCATCTCATACATCAACATAAAGAAAACGTGACATTTTATAGCCCCAACTAAAGATTTCTCAAGCCAATGAGAAAATCTAAAAAGTCAACCTAAGGGTAACTACTCCAAGCACCTCTTTGGCTCCCTTTTGTGAATGGCCTTCTCATCCCGGCACCATGGTCCATCTTCATTGATCTCCATCAATAAAACTCTAACTAAACTATATAACAATTACATGATTTAGAGAATTCCTCGAGTTACATTCGAGGGGGAGCATAGGGGAGGGAATACATTCAGAAAAATAGAGAAGGCACGACACGCAGTCCGCGTTAAATCACAAACTCCTATCTAATAGGGCATATGGCTATAACCATGCACCATGCTCAAACAAACACATAAAACATGCTATAACAATAATGAATTAAATTCTAAACATTTTAAAATTTAATCCCAATAAAACTGTAAAATAAATTTTATGAAATTATCGTACGCTCGGGACATCACATGTCACGGATCCTTTATCCAAACCCACGGCCCACCACGCATGTGACTAGGGTTCGAAACCCTAGTCATCTCGGCGCCATCATGGACCGAATGTGGCTAAGGGTTTGAAACCCTAGCCCTTTCACGTGCGGCGGCCGAGAGCCATGCAAACCCTAGCTTCATGTAGCGGCCGTGTGGTCCTTTCCATGCACGATTCATGACGGTGGCGGCTTGACCATCTCGAGCCAATGGGTTCGAAAACCCTAGCCCTCATGTGGCCCTAGCCGTCGACCTTCAATTTTCGTGAACAATGATCGAACCTACATGCGCCGCATATTAACTTTATCGAGCCTAAAGGGTTCTAAACCCTAGCCATGTTTCGACACCTCCATGCACAACTATGAGCCACAACGGCTAGACCATCTCAAGCCAAGGGTTTGAAAACCCTAGCCCTCTTGTATCATATACAATAATTCACCAATTATATCAAATACAATTATACGATGATTTTCACAAACTCGATTTATTCCATATCATATATGAATTATACAGTTTTAAAGCATGCAATATAATTCTAAATATGATTAAACGATTAACCACATAATTTCGATATGAGCTTTGAACCTGGCTCTAATACCACTGTAAGGAATCCAACACACAAGTGCGCAGCGGAAATAAAAAATGGATTCCTAACCATGGACCTATACAGAGTATTCATATCGGAATGATTAAAAGAGTCTCACCCTTGTAGCGTGTTTGATGCAGAAACGATGCCAAATCATGAGTCACGAGCAACACCTCCAAGATCCTGCCTCTACGGTATCCACACGATCAAATCGAACAAGGGACGTTTAAGAACAAGTTGCTAGACTCGTTCTTAAACCAAAACTGAACTCACGGTTCAAAACCGATCAACGACGGCCAATCAAAAACCTAAACCCCACATGACGGCGGCGGCGGTGATGGTGGTTTGAGTGGCGGCCGAGAGCTCTATATTTTGGAGGCTATTAGATTTTATGATGTGTAGGATTAATTCTTAATTAACCTTGATATCATATATATATTAGATTTAATTAAAGGTTCAAGACTTTCTTAAAGCTTCATGGGCCCAAACCCATGTGATGCTTGCTAAAAATAAGATGTCTTCTTTCCGGTGGACGGAGGGTGCTGGTAGCAACTCCGATAACAGCTCCGAGTGCTGGTGAGGCCTGAACTCACGAACAACTGTGAGAAGGGAGCCGGAAGGATGTTCCAGCGGGTCCCCTCCAACGCTCAAGTCAGAAATCGGAAAAGAAAGGCAGAGTAACGAGATGAACTTGAAGCTATGAGTATAGTGAATACCTTATGCCCATCAACAACCTCGTATTTATAAGGGACGGAGATGAGACAACCTTTAACCGTCTGTCAGGGGCCTAGGGGACATCTTCTGAAGCTATGGGTGGGGACCAGGGTCCTAGAGCCGTGGACCAGTAGGTGTCACTCTCTCTGTACGATAGGCTCACAGCCTTTAGGATCTGATTTATGTCGGGGACCAGAGGATGTCACTTTCCCCGTACGATATGCTTGCAGCTTTTTGTGATCCGATTTGTACTTGGAGATATCAGTTGTACATTGGATCTGATTTGTGAGGCCGTGCTATGAAGTTTAGCTAATCCATGCCAACTAGGATCTTAGCACGCCACCATGCCCACCGGGAAATTAAGTTTCTCACCATGAGTGATACTACCCGAGGGGAACACCAAAGAACACACTAGATGCCATAGGGAACCATCATATGAAAATAGGTGATGGACCCTTATGCGTCGTGATTTCATATCACTACTGAGGTCACTCAAGATCTTTGTCGGGCCTTTAAGGCTTATTTCCCTAGAGGAGACGTATTAAGACTTGGTAGCTTTGCATGCTTGATTATTGGGGTTGCCTGGGAAGGCTAATATGGACCAGAAAGGCTGTCGGACGAGCTCTGAGCCCGTCTGGTAGGTGGCACGGGCGAGCTCGGAGCTCGCCCACTAGTTTGCCTAAACCAAGTTGTTGGCTTGCTAGGAGCTAGGCATGCTTGGAGCTTGGCATGCTCAGAGTAGAAGCTAGGCATGCTCAAAGCTAAAAATGTTGGGAGCCAAGTAAGCTATGCATGTTGGGAGCTAGGCATGCTTGGAGTTTGGCTTCTCGGAGCTAGGAGCTAGGCATCCTCAAAGCTAGGCATGTTGGGAGTTATGCATGCTGGGAGCTAGGCAAGTTGTGCATGTTGGGAGCTATGCATGCTGGGAGCTAGGCAAGCTGTGCATGTTGGGAGCTAGGCATGCTGTGAGCTTGGCATGTTGGGAGTTATGCATGCTGGGAGCTAGGCAAGCTGTGCATGTTGGGAGCTAGGCATGCTGTGAGCTTGGCATGCTCGGAGCTAGGTGTGCTCGGAGCTACACATGTTGGGAGTTAGGCATGCTGGGAGCTACGCATGATGGGAGCTAGGCATGCTCGGAGCTACACATGTTGGGAGTTAGGCATGCTTGGAGCTACGCATGCTGGGAGCTAGGCATGCTCGGAGCTACACATGTTGGGAGTTAGGTATGCTGGGAGCTACGCATGTTGGGAGCTAGGCATGCTCAGAGCTTGACATGTTGGGAGCTACGCATGTTGGGAGTTAGGCATGCTGGGAGCTACGCATGTTGGGAGCTAGGCATGCTCGGAGCTACACATGTTGGGAGTTAGGCATGCTGGGAGCTAGGCATGCTCGGAGCTATACATGTTGGGAGTTAGGCATGCTGGGAGCTACGCATGTTGGGAGTTAGGCATGCTGGGAGCTACGCATGTTGGGAGCTAGGCATGCTCGGGGCTACACATGTTGGGAGTTAGGCATGCTGGGAGCTACTCATGTTGGGAGCTAGGCATGCTCGGAGCTACACATGTTGGGAGTTAGGTATGCTGGGAGCTACGCATGTTGGGAGCTAGGCATGCTCAGAGCTTGACATGTTGGGAGCTACGTATGTTGGGAGCTTGGCATGCTCGGAGCTAGGTATGCTCGGAGCTACACATGTTGGGAGCTACGCACGCTGGGAGCTACGCATGTTGGGAGCTAGGCATGCTCGGAGCTACACATGTTGGGAGTTAGGCATGCTGGGAGCTACGCATGTTTGGAGCTAGGCATGCTCAGAGCTTGACATGTTGGGAGCTAGGCATGTTGGACTAGTGAGGTTACTTGGGAGTTTTGGTTACTTAGCTCGGAAGGACCAACAAGACCGAACAATCGAGACGAGCTGGCGAGCTCACCGGCAAGACCGCAGCTCGCCGTCCTTGGACGAGCTTGGTGCTCGCCCAAGGTGTGCTGGGCGAGCTCCATGAGCTCGCCCTCCCGGCTTGGGCGAGCTTGGAGCTCGCCCAAAGAGCCCTTGGGCGAGCTCCCAGCTCGCCCGAGGCCACGTAGGCGAGCTCATGAAACTTACCCAATGTGTTGATTTGACCACTTTTCAGGTATGTCCGGATGAACTAGGGTCGATCTATGAGCTGTTAGGGTTTGACCTGTGCGGGTATCACCATGATTTAATTAAATCCTTATAATCATGTAATTAAGACTCTTCTTATTAATTAATTCATCCAATGAATTTAATTCCCCTTATCGATTTAATCTTTTGTGCGACCCGATAGGATCTTGTAATGTTGGCAGTGACATAAAATCTCATTTTATGTCACAAGCAATGAGCGGTATCTAGCAACACATCAAGGCTACCCAAATTACAAGAATGTCATTGACTCGACATAACCTTAGAACTTGTGATAATATTAACCATGTAACTTAATCCATTTGTCCATGTGTTTAGATTGAACATGAGTCATGGAATAGTCATACTCATATATTCAATCTTTTATTTCTTGATCCCCAAGTAGAACTAGAATAAACGAATAAGCTCGATATCACATATCGACTCATTCGAGCATGGCCATGCATTTTAGTCTTACTTGATCAAGGGCCCAAACACTTCTCCTGTTATATAGGAGGGACAAATCCTATCTTGATCAATCAACATCCCTCTACATAATTCGTAGTGTATCCAATATTTGTCTTTATAGTTTACCCTGTTACAGGTAACGTTTGACAATATCAAGATACATAACTCCTTATGTTGGGATCTCTGATGATCTCAAGTCGTAAGGATTACATACATTATTATCACTATGAGAATTGCTTATGACACTCATATAACTATCCATGTAGCATTCTCATGGTGGGTCTGTCCAGTACATTGTTCTCTAACATGTACCCATGTGTTGATTTGATATCTCATATCCATGAACAATTCATCAATCAAAACATACTAGTTTCGATGCATTATCATTATCCCGATTCATGATAATACTTGACTATGAACAATCTTTAAGAACAATACAATATTATTCTAAGGACATTAACTTATATATCAATTCATATTGCACAGATATTCGAATAAGATATAATAATGATTTGCCATTTATAAAATCATAATACATTGTATATCATAACCATCATCTAATGACTTGTCTTAGGGCATATCCCAACATTAATTACTCTGCTTCTCAGGTCCAAACACGGTGGACCTGCTAGCCTGCAAAGATTGATCCAAGTTTTTAACACGATTCGTAGTAATAACCATGGTTGTATCCAACTCCTTCAACTTCTCCACCATTATAGTCACTAAACCCCCACTGGATACCCCTTGATCCTTAGCTTGGTGTGGCTACTCATCTTCTAAAATATCATCATATTAATCGGAAAAGTCAAAAATCATATGTTTTTCATTTTTCCAAGTATTTTGTGGTGCAATTCATTGATGCAGTAAACTCCCCTAGTGACATTCACCATCATCTTCCATTATTTTCTCGACAAAAGATGACTGAGAAATTCATTTCTCATATTATGAAATATCATGAATATGAAAAGTCAGAAATCATTTACTTTTCATTTTCCCATGTAGTTTGTGGTGCATTCTGTTGATGCAGTAAACTCCCCCACTAGCATTCACATTATTTCTCATATTTTTCTTAGTAGATATGCCCGAGAAATCAACATCTACAAAATAAGAATCCATATTTACTTCATACATCTGTGTGTCTCTTGTATGCCACTGTTGATTGGCACACATTCTAGAAAAGGGATTTTCACTAGCATTTATTTTAAGGTTTGAGACACCCTTTTTATTTTGTCGACAACCTTCTTGCACCGAGCGTGCCTTTGTTTAGCATGAATATTTGCATGGGCATGGGAGGTCTGAAATGTACAAAAAAAAGTGAAAATCTAACTTCTAAACAGAATGTTGTGGACCTCGATTTAACTGCTAGTTTTGATCTCCTCAATTAAGTTTTGAAAACTAAAAATTTAACTTAAGACAGGAAGAAAGGAAATTCATTAATAGGCATGAACACTTGGTTATGCTTTTGTGAATTGAATAAACATCAAGCTGGATGAACCGGAAATCTAAACTAGGAAATTTGAAAATATACAAATTGTAAATTGAATGAATTAAACTAAAGTTAAGATCTAAAAATTGCATAATGCATAGATATTTTTGTGTGATGATTGTGATAGAGATATTTGAGTTGTATTTAATGATTAGTTAAAGTTCAAAATCACGATTTATGATTATGCTAAATTGTCTTCGATGCATTTTCTGACCAGCCAGGACCTAAAAATATGAAAAATGGGTGAAAGAGCGTCAGGATTTAGTCCCTCCAATGATTGATCTCATTTCTATACATCCGATCTTACAAACATCAAAATATATAAATAAATATATATATATATATATATATATTTTTTAATCTTTATAAACACCCTACCCGTAAGTATTTTACCTCCAACGACCAACTCAAGGATAATTAATTGAGACATTTTTCAAAGGCTTTTTTATACGTTTATGTCCGTTGGCGTAGACTTTGATCTCTCCTTTTCCGAAGTCTGAAGCTACGTTCTCAAACCCTTGAAATTTCACCCAATTTTAATTTCCTTGTCCACCAATTTGCCTACACGCGCTCATTTCCTCTATTACACGCAAATACGCATTTGTATTTCTACACAGATTCCGCAAGTGTGTTCTGTTTTTGTTCATCTGAAGGTAGAATTTGAATTTATAATCAAACCTAGGCATTTTTTGATGCAGATTCGGGGTGGGGTTGAATTAAACAATGATTCAGGATCCGGAGCTAATCTACTACGCCTGCATTGCGAAGGGTACCACGGTATTAACAGAATTCAACTCCAAAGACGCCGCCCTCGGCGCAATCGCGGTTAAATGCCTCGAGAAAACTCCTCCATTTCATTCCACATTCACCCATACCGTTCGATCAAAGACCTACACTTTCTTGATCGACGAATCCTTTGTTTATTTCGTGATATCCCATGAAAAATTGGAGAATTCGGAGGTCTCGGGGTTTCTGAAGAGCTTGAGGGATGCGTTTGGAGAGGTATTAAAGAATGATGAGCAATCGAAGAATTTGAGCTCCTATTGTTATCAAGGGGAATTTAGTCCGGTTTTCCACCAGCTGTTGGGCTCGGGATTGGATCATACGGAGGGAATTTTTTCCCCAATGGGGCAGAGAATGGGCCAAAGTGGGATCTTGCACTGTGGAGTGCAGTTCAATGGGGACAAGGGGTGGAAGAAGATGAAGAATTGGTTGTTTGGGGAGTTTGAGATTGGAAGGAGAAATACGGAGGAGAAGAACTATCATAATGGGGGAAAGGGGATTGGATTGAGTCGTGAATTTTCACTAATTTCGCATGAGAATGGAGGGTTATATTCTCCAGAGTTGATGAGCCTACAAAACGCAAAGAAAGTTTGGAAGAAGCAAGTTTGTGTAGTTTTGTCGCTTGATTTTATCGTTTGCATGATTTTGTTTGTTGTCTGGTTGTCTATTTGCAGTGGGTTCGAGTGCATCACCAGCTGAGGTATTGCGAATTGAGCTTTCATGTTACGGACTGTGGCAGATTGTCGTGGTGAATTTACTGCAAGAACGTGGTCGGTTCTGGTTGTGTGACAAGCTGATAATGTTCATATGTGATTGCTGGTGTATTATAGTAAATGGTTAAGTTCATTTACACTTTGTTATTTCTTTTGTATACTTTGTGGTTTAATGTTGTAATATACGGGTAATTTTACTTTAAGAAATGGATCAAAGTTCCTTACTGTAGCTTTGGGATGTGATTAAGCTTGTTATTCTTTACAGGCTATACTTTCAAATCTTTGTTATCCTTGTAATTTTTATAATATATGAACCAATAGATCATGTAATTCTCGACCAGTTTGAACTTGGTGGAATACCAAATTTCGATTAGCATCTTTCATGCATGAATATGCTCAAGTGCTTTTATATGTTACGCCAGATTAATCACATTGGATAATCTTAGGAATGTCATAACGGTTTGATAGTGTAAATTTTGTGTAGGCTTTGTGTAGTCATATAATCTTCTTGTTTATTCGAGATGTATGATCCGACATAACATATAAGAAGCGGATCTTGTATTTATGGTAAAAAGAAATACATGATATCATATGATTTGTGCTTGTTGTTGAGTCGTTTGAAGGGAATTGACGGTGAAATCGCCTCCGTACTTGTTTATGTCATTGCTCGTTATCTTCGAAGAACACAAATTTGCCAGCAATTGAATAGATAATATCCAAATCTATAGCCCAATGTAATTTCAGCCTGGTACTTTACTCAATTTGACCTGTCTGACTCAGAAGTTGTGTATATATATATATATTTTTTTTTCTTTTCATTAGGGGAGGGAGATGTCTCGAACCCGAGGACTTCTTATATTGAAAAAGAGATGACAACCATTATGTTCAAGTCTTGTTGTCTAGTGTGTGGAGAGGCGGACTGAGGGGGGTGCGGGGGGGGCCACCGCACCCCCCAATTTTTTTTTAAAAAATATTTTTTTATTAAACTTTTTTAAGATATATTTATTTTAATGAATTGTTTTTTTATTGCATACACAACATGACAAAAACTTTGTTAAATTAATATATTTGGCCCAACCCAATTATTAATATTAACCCACCCAAATGACCCAATTACCTTTTAGTTTTATCAACCCTTACAAATTAATGAACCACAATATCATTATCAATTATCATTCACGTGAAAGTGAAAGAAAGTACCGCCGTCCAATCCTCCAATCTTCCGTCTGCTACAGCCTACTTTGCTGTGATATCTCCTTCAAATCTGCTATCATTTACATTAAAGAAGAGGTAACTACTAGATTTAATGGTGTATTAGTATGATAGTATCTAATATCTATAGTAAATTAGTGCCTTCAAATCTGTTATTATTATTATTATTTTAGCATTGCTATTATAATTACTGCTAATATATAATATATATTTATTATTAAAAATAAGAGAGGTGGTATTGTATCATATTTAATGCTTTTAATTGGAATAGAATGTGCACCAAAGATTGAAAAGTGTTTATTGATATAAAATATTAAATTCTAGTCAATTGGTAATTTAAGTGTTCCTTAGTCAATTATCTAATTGGAATAGAACGTCAAATGTGTACCAAAGATGAAAAAGTGATTATTGATATGAAATGACGATTATCTTCTAAACAGGTAGAAAATGAGTAAGAGGAGAATTGATTCTTACTTCAAGAAAAGTTGTAATCAAGATGTCACTACAACTAACGATAATAGTGTTCTTCCTAAAAATACGACTATCTCTGACTGTCGAGCTATGCATCCCAATTCTCCCCCAAGAAAAGTTTCAAGAACCGACAAAGATTTAACTAATATTGATATAGAACGGGATCCAGGTAAGCGGAAGATGATATGGGATCATCATGTAGACAAAAGAGATGAAATTCGACGAGCATATCTAATGCACGGTCCTTATCAACCAAAATCCAGTGGGCTTATTGAGAAGTTCTATCCAGAAGATTTCACAAGTCAAGAGAAGTTACATCTTAAGTATCAATTGGAGCTTTTTGAACTTGATGTAAAAAGAAATAAACATTTTCAAGATGTTTCGACACTTTCTAAATTATGCCAAGTTTTGTCAGAGACGGGAAAGTCAGCTAATTACTCTTTGGTTGATAGGTTGATTCGACTTCTTTTGACTCTTCCAGTTTCAACGGCGACATCTGAACGCGCATTTTCTGCAATGAAAATTGTGAAGACAAGGTTGCGGAATAAAATGGAAGATGATTTCTTATCTAGTATTTTACTTATGTATATTGAGAAAAACATTGCTCAAAGTTTTGAGACTGATTCAATTGTAGATGAATTTGATCGTATCAAGAAACGTAGAGCACAACTTAAGTAACACTGTGTGCCGTATATTGTTAGATAACTTTTGTTATAAACTTATATTTTGTGGTGCTTTATGAAGATTTTTTAGTTATTAAAGCAACCGTGTCTTGTTTTTTCGAAACATAATTTATGGTTTTTTCTGAAAAAAATTCGCCCCCCCATCGATTAAATCCTGGTTCCGCCCCTGAGTGTGTGTATATATAATGTTTGAATTATCCATCCAAACTTTAAGTCTAAATTTTATTGACATCAGATCATGTCGATGTAATAAATAGTTTTCATTTTTATTCAAAAGTTTTGGATTTACATGACATAGCCCCAATTCCAACATTATGAGTTGTTTGAACGAGTCAATATATCTTAAAATTAATGTTTTTCTTTTTCCCTTTTTAATAAAAATACCACGAAATTTGATTCATTTATGTATTGGCACGGGTTTACCTTGCTCCGCTCATAGATCTTAAATTCTTTAATGTAAAATAAATGGTGGTAGCAAGTTTCTTGTGAAGGTCAAATTCTAATAATATGATCATGATCATAAAATGACTATTTTACTATAAACAATGAAAAATTAGTTTTAAATATATTAATATGTGGCCCTAAAAAATTCGGCATGACCTCATCGTACGAAGAACATACTATCTATCATAGACCAATACACGCATATTAAAAATATATATGATATTATAACCATCATATACACACATCATATGTGATAATCGTAATTAATTATGTACCTGAAATTAACTACAGTGACGTTGGATTAATTTATAATCACTTATTTGATGGTAATTGTAATAATTTTGAGATAATTACGGGATTGGGATTCTTGGGAATTATAATCCGGAGTTAGAATTGGTTTGAGGAATAAATTCGAGGTTCGAGATTTAAATTAATCGAATGCGGGTCAAAATCGTTGAGCAATTAAAGATAAGGGGTGTAAGTGCAATTAAGCGAACTTAGTATGATATATACTAAGTTTCTCCTCTCCCCTTTTTGTAAAAAGCGATTCTTACCTTCATTCTCCCTTCCCCTTCACACCTCCACCATTTCAACTGCAATAAGTCGACCTTAGCTCAATTTCAAGCTTGATTGTGGTTCGAGATTATGGTAGTAAGACAATCTTGCTTCTTTCTTTGGTTATTTTTGTTTTTGGAATTGTTTTGTTTTGTGGATTTGATTTTGAGCTAGGGTTGGTGTTGGAAAAATATTTCTAAGTTTTGATGACCACAAACATCTACTGCTTAAAGTGCCTACTGCATAAAAAGTTAAAAGCTTAAAAGACATCCACCGGGTAAAAAACTGAAAAGACACCTACCGGTGAATAGCCTAAAAGATACCTACAGGGTGAAAAGCTTAAAAGACATCTACCAGGTGAAAAGCTTAAAAGACATCTACCGGGTGAAAAACTGGAAAGATGTGATGTCCGGGGATTTATGGCGTTAATCCCGGTGTGGTATTAATCCTTGATGGATTTTTAATTGTGGCAATTAGGAATTAATTGCGGTTTTGTGTCTCCCGAGGTTGTTAAATCGGGCATTTGGGTTCGTTGGACTCAAAGGTTGAGATTGTATTCTCATTTTGGTGGAAAACCTATGAATTGGGCTTTTAGTGGGACTTGGTGTCCGGGGTGCCTTATGTTGGGGCCAGTCTGGGGTTTTGCTGTTGGAGAGAGAGTTTTTGAAAACAGATTATTTTTAATGAATCATGATGTATTTGTGGAGGTATTGGTATTCTGGGGCATTTTTGCTATATATACCAGTTGGACTCGGGATTCCGTCATTTGGAATCCATTCCATTCCTCTCCTCTCCCTCTCACGCCTCTCTCACCCCAAACCCTTCCCCTTTCCCTTTGATGAGCAAAATCGATGGAGGCTCGTCATAGGAGCCGGATTTCTCGAAGATAAGTTGCACATATCTCTCGAGGTAAGGAACTCAAGCAAGTTTGGACTCGAGCTACGGAATTATAAGGTACGTATGACGTACGAGCATAGCCTTTTATATAATTGCAATTGTTGAGTGCTTGGTACACGGTATTGCAATGAATGTGTGTGGAAATGCATGACACATGGTATTAGCAATAAACGGAGATTGAAATGCATGGTTTATGGTACTTGCTTCAAATGTCTATATATATGCATTGAGAATTGCATGGTGCCGCTTTTGAGCGAGCAATGATTGGGATGTTGTCGCCTGTGAGCGAACATCGATCATGACGCCGCTGCCATCGAGCATGCGTGGAAATGGAATGCCGCTATTGTAGAGCGAGCAATGAAATAGAGCTATGAAACCATAAGTGAGAAACATGGATTGTCTATAATCATTGTTTAATGATTTGATGTTATTGATTATGATATTGGTATATGGCTCATGGAATTGTTAATCAATGTAATGATTAACTGGCATTTGGGAATTTAATGGTTTCAGTGTTTTGAGAACACGGACAGTGCAGGAAACCCCGGATGAGGATGATACCATACAGGGAGTATATTTTGTATTTCATAGCATTTACATTTATGTAAATTATGAATTGTATTGTTGTGGTTATTGGATTTGGGATATTGGTGTGCTCACCCCGTGTGGGGGTTGTCTCTGTTGGAGCAGGTAGTACAAGTGTAGCAGCAGCTTTGGAGTTGAGCTCGGGCTATTGATTGAAGTACTTCCAGGATTGAGGTACCAGATTTGGAAGGATAGGCGCTCAGATCCAGAGTCGAGATCGAGTTGCGCTTGAGAGGTGCTTCCAGGATCGAAGCACCAGTAACGGTATCCAGCAGAGTGTTTTATACATTAGATACACGCTTATTCCTTGGGTGCTCTTATGTGAGTACATATTACGTGTATATGGAATGTATAAAGGGCTACGGCTCTTCTCTGTTCATTTATGGTTTGCACGCAATTAGATATAGAATTGCTAAATGAACTAAGAGTATGTTAGTATATTATGAGGGTGCATGTTATATGAATAATCTTGGTTGGGGAAATTGAATATTATGCGGATTAAATGCAAGAAATTTTCTGGATAGCATATGGTGTTGCACTTGCATATGGTTTTTCCCCTGATAGTATGATTATATGCACTAATGGTATGACTTAATACACTAATAACGGGTTAAGGGCATGGGGGTCCTTACAAAAGATATCCACCGGGTCCAAAGACCAAGAGTTAACATCCACATAATGCAGAGAGTGTACGTCCACAAGAACAAGAGTACCAGCAGACGTCTATGAAGTTATTATTTGAACTTAGTCCAGCAGACTAAGTAACTAGTAACTATCCAGCACATGATGGAAAGGACATCATATGATCATATGTCCAGCAGATATACAGTAAAGGAGAAGTCATCAGACGTATAAAGCAACAAGACAAAACAAGTACAAACTAATTCTGACAAAGGTACAACAGACCGCCACATTACTATATCAGTGCCACTAATAACGTCAGATTGAAATAGCTGTTGATTAACGGAATTGGAAAGAAGACAAAAAGAATTTGGAAGAATATCAGGAGGCTGATTTTATGCAGATCTTTCCAATTGAAGAAAAGTTGTCGTTAGACTGATATGTCTATAAATACGTCAAAGCGAAGAATGAAAAAAGCTCTAACAACGCGATCAATATTTGAAAGTCAGATTCTTGCTTCATTCAAGAAAAACACTCAACACATACAAAGAAATATTATGAAGTTTTGCAAGAGCAGCAAAAACTATTATTGTGATCTTGAAGATCAAAGCCTACCGACTCTACTGCTCAAGAACACTCGAAGCTTAAGAGATTTATATTCTGTGTGAGTGTTTTAATAACACGTTGTAAACAACTGTGATAGTTGTATTGCTAGGAGTTTAGGCCAATTTGTGTGAGTGCCTAATAAGGTTGTATACTGTAAAGTGTAAGCCAAAGTCTTCTAGTGTAACCTTCCTGCAAAGGAAGAAGGGGAGACGTAGAAGCGTTGTGCTTCGAATTTGCAGACCATATCGTGTGTTATTTACTTTATGCACAATATCCTTCAGTTATTTAATCTCACAAGTTCAGCACGTCTTCCGCACTTTTACTAATGTCTTCTGACTTGTTAATCAACTGAGAACCTATTGTTGTACTTAACGGTCTGTTGTAAAGAAAGAAGAATCTAAATTGAGTCTAGTGTTTATTCAACCCCCTTCTAAACACTACTCCGATCCTAACAAGTGGTATCAGAGAAAGGTCTTCTAGATTGTGAGAAATTCTAAGAATTGATCGCCTCATTCAGCAAGATCCCAATATTCAAGAAAGATGAATATGATGAATGGAGAATCAGAATGCAAGCATATCTAAGTGCTCAAGATGATGACATGTTTTTAGGATCGAGGTAGTGTTTAGAAGGGGGGTTGAATAAACACTAGATTCAATTTCGATTTTTCTTGGGTTAACTGCAGACTGTTAAGTACTACAGTAGCTTCTCCATATAAGGCAAGTCAGCAGACACTGATTATAGTGCGGAAGACGTCTGCTGGACTTGTGAGGAATAAAACTGAGTAGTAAATAAGCAATAAATAAAGGACACAAGTATTGTTTCTGGATGTTCGAAGCACAACGCTTCTACGTCTCCCCTTCTTCCTTTGCAGGAAGGATTCACTAGAAGACTTGGTTTACACTTTACAGTATACAACCTTCTTAGGCACTCACACAACTTGGCCTAAACTCCTAGCAATCACAACTTCTTAATTTGATTACAAAAGATTCTATGACACTCTCACAAAGTAAACTTTTAGCTTCGAGTGTTCTTGAGCAGCAGACTTCAGTTGGAAATAATCTGTCACAGATTCAGTTGCACTGCTTGTCTGCACTTTTGCTGAACTTTTAGAATATCAGTATGTTGATTTTCTGTTTACGATGAAGTGTTTCTCTTTGTTTGAATAAATCGCTCAGCTAACCTCTTCATTCTTTGCTTGGACGTATTTATAGGTTTAGTGGTCCAACGACAGCTTTTCTGTATTTGGAAGAGACCAGCTTTCCAAATTTAGATTGTCTTCATTCCTATTTTATTAAGCAACGGCTCTTTTATTCTGACGCTAATAGTGGCGGAGATATAGCAGGGTGTGCCGCTCTGTTGTACCTTTGTCAGAGAATGTTGTACTTATTTTGTCTCGTTGCTTAGTGCTCTTACTGGATGGTTAGACTTCTGCTGGCCTTCTTTGTTCAACTGTGAGACTATCCGGTTGATGGTTTGTCCAGTAGATGTCCATCCAGTTTATGTCTATCCGTTTGATGTCTGTCCAGTTGATGTCCATCATCCGGTAGGTCTTTGTCACCCGGTAGGTCTTTGATACCCGGTAGGTCTTCAACACCCGGTAGATGTTCATCCAGTTGGTGTTTGTCATCCGGTAGGTCTTCAACACCCGGTAGATGTCCATCCAGTTGGTGTTTGTCATCCGGTAGATCTTTATTACCCGGTAGGTCTTCAACACCCGGTAGATGTCCATCCAGTTGATGTTTGTCATCCGGTAGATCTTTATTACCAAGTAGGTCTTCAACACCCGGTAGATGTCCATCCAGTTGGTGTTTGTCATCATCAAAACTTAGAAATGTTTTCCTAACAATTTCCCCCTTTTTGGTGATGACAAAACTTAGTACTGGAGACTATTGCTAGATTAAATATGAACAGCAACTCCTGTTTGAGACTTAGAGACAAAACAAATATAGACTTTGCAATTTGTTAGAATAAAATAAGCAGATTACAAGACGTAATCAAACTGAGCCAGTGAATGAATATCATTTTTATATAAAATTAATTCTGATTACATAATACATCTTACAAATTACATCAAGCATTACAAAGATTACACTGAACATCTTACAACTCATTTAGCAGCCTAGTTTTACAATTTATCCAAATAGAGAAACATAGCCAGTATGAAGTGATCCGAGCTGGCTAGTTTCAGGGTTATAGACAAAGGGAGGGGGAGAGAAAGTGCATACAGAAAATCTTAGAATAGAGGAAGGCCTAGAAAGAGTCCATTGTCTTCAAGGTAGTCCCTCTGTTCATTTGGCAAGATCTATGTCTTTAATAATGAGAATACTCTATCTCTGTCTTCCCCCTCTTTGTCATCAGCACCCAGGCATCTGCTGTTCAAAAATTCCAGGCTGGTGGATAGCACCAGAACTAGATCAAGAAGAAGGAGCTAGCAGAGATGGGTTAGATAAGTAATCAACCCATGTAGAGTTGATTTAGATAAGTAATAAACCCATGAATTTGTAAAAACAGTTGCAAACTGGTAAGAATTGTTGTTAAAATTGCATGAGGGATGAACGGAGTTAAAGAACTTAGCATGGTATTTATAGCGAAAAAAGATCAAGTTGTAGTGTGAAGTGACAGATCATGAACAAGAAAAAGTCAGATTAAGATAGAGATGAAATGACAATTCAGTGTATATAGAAAAACAGATAACGATAAATACAAAACGACAAGAAAGGTTACTGTTTGCCCCCAAGCCAATACGAGGAGTAGTCACGGGTGGAGGGGGGAGTGTCAGCCTGTGGCTGTCTGGAGCAGTGGGACCTTTGCTGAGATGGACGTCTTGACCTACTGGATGCTCCAGTTGCAGTAGATGAGCGATTAGCTGGACTCTGGTGTCGTTGGGACTGAGGAGCAGGTCTGCTGGACTTAGGCAGTCTTCTAATGATTTGAGGAGCAGCAGGCAGGCTGTTGCTCAAGTCTTGAATTTGAGAAGAAAAAGCTGCCTGCATGGTTGCCAGTTGATCTGATATGACTTTCTTGGCGTCTTCTATCCGATCTCCAAGAGCCAGTGAGGTGGCAGCATGAAGTGATTCATTTTGTTGATTGATCTGAAGACGAGCCTGCCCTATCCGAGAAAATGAGTCTGCAAATGCATCCGCAACAAAATTCTGAAGTCTGGTGACAGTAGACGTTAGGCTGTTTAAGTCTCTATAGATGTGCTGGAACTGAGAATCAGTGTGCTGCTGATGGCTTTCTAGAATAAGAGTCGCAGTGCGCTCTTCCTGTTTGAGCTTATTGACATCACTGGCTAGTGCAGAAATCGCGTTGGACAGATTTACTAGCTGATCAGCAATGTTGGGTGGCCCTTCCAGAGGGATAGAAGTTTGGAAGTCAAAGAAATCCTCCGAAGGGTCTTGAGCCATCGACTGATCCAAGAGCATCTATTTGAGGTTCAGCAGCAGTAGCGAGGACTCCGGGATGATCCTTAATAACTGCAGTGGTTAGTAAAGCAGCGGCTTCAACAATTGGTGCAGCAGTTGAGTTTGTGGCAATAACAGCCATGCTATCGGTGGCTTGGTCCATCGCAGCTGCAGACGACTGGGTGTGATCATTAGAATGTGAGGAGGACTCGCTGGGTTCATGATTACCAGAAGATATGGTAACTTGATGAACCACAGTCTGAATCACTGTGTCCACATTCTCATGATCAACAACCATCAGTTGGATCGGTTGATCATTTGTGGGACTGGGAGCAGAGGAGAAGGGTTGAGCAGTTGGAGAGGTGATCTCTATGGCAGGAGGAGTTACCTCCAAGGTAGTTGAAGCTATCTCCACATCAGTGGTAGTTATCTCCAAATTAGTGGGAGCTATCTCCAAATCAGTCGGATCGGGGCTTGCACTATTCATAGCTTTGGAGCACGAGTGAAGACCGGTTGATATGCGAAGATCATGAAGAGCTTGCTCAGCCATTTCCAGTTTTGGTCCAAGAGCATTCAGAACTGCTCTATCATGATTCGCTGTGCCTGAATCAATGTTGAATTGCTGGATACGGGATTCAACAAGGGCTTGAAGTTCGCCCACATAGTTCATTATGCGGAAAAGATCCCTAAGCTTCAGACTCTGCTCAGGGTCCGTGACTTGAAGATAAGCCAAAATTAGGTTCTCATCTTCCCGTGCTTGATCCAGGATTGGAGTGAAGTCATTAAAGCGAATTTTCAGCCGTGCCTTCACCCATCGATCAAAAAGTTCTAGCTGTGGCTGCAGCTTGGCTTCAACTGTATCCATGACCATTTGTATCTCATAGGCAACAGGTGTGGACACTGGAGCCATAAGGGTCTTTCCTTTTCCAGCGGTGGTGTTCTTTGGATGACAGTAGGGACACAAGGACTTGGGTGTCTGAAAACTAATAGTGCCAGGTGCTTGCTGAGAGCTCACCAGTGTGGAGGATTTGTCAGTTGGAGCCACTGCTGGAGCAAGTACCATGACCAAAGAAGCAGGTGATGCAGTTGGTTCCTCGGGGGGAGGATTTTCATGACTGGGCTCTCGATTAGGGATGTCTGCCGTGGGACCTGCAGAGGAGATGGTGTCAGATGCAGCAATGACTATCTTTCGGAGAGCATGAGGAGCCCCTTTTCTGGTTCTGAGCTTCTTAGGAGGAGGAGGGGGAGGAGATGACTCAGCGGATTCAGATATTGTTTGTTCAGAATCACTTATAACTTGAGTCGATCGACGCTTCGTCAAACCAACCTCTCTGCCACTCCGCTGCCTGTGTATCTGAAGATACTTAGCAGTGATAAGCCTGCTTGGATGAAGGTCGGAGGAAGCACCTGCCTGAATGTTTTGCTTTCAAAGATGCTGCTGAGAGGTAGGGCAAAACCAGATTGACCCTTGCCTGAAGTGATGAGTCCAATGAGGATCTGAAACAAAACTACTGACCAGTTGATTTCGAGTCCTTCGAAGATGGCGCTCATGACGTCAAACTTCTCAGGGTGATGATGTCAAAAGAGCCAGCTTTGCACAGCAGCCCCTTAAAAATAACATCGGCCAGTTGCCGGAAATGACTCTTCATCAGCACCTTCTTGAATGGAGGACATCGGAGATGTTCATTTGAGTCGGAGAAGGTGATTCGCATTTCTTCCCTGACATCCACTGGAACGGTGGAGAAATCTGTAAGTCCAGTGGCAGAAAGACAAAGTTGCGTGCTGAATTCCTGTTGAGTGATGGTAATAAGTTGTCCAGAAACAGAGGCCACCACGGAATCATTTTCAACTTTAGCGGTGGTGAAGAATTCATGTAAAGCGGCTTTGTAGAAAGGTCGGAGCTTGGCTGAGACTTAGTAAAAGTCCCGATGTATCCAATTTGTGAAAGACTTCCTTTGTTTCGTCATCAGAGGATGTGGAGATGGAATGGAAATCCACATGAACAACATTAGTGATGAAACTTGGCTGAGTATTCTTTGACATGTCTGATGAATATGCGGAAAAGCAGCAACAATCCTGTTAAGAAAATTTCTGGGAGGGAAGTTAACGCAGTAAAGTTTTGGGAAAGATAAAGAGTAATAACAAAAGTAATGGCGGTTAAAGAGAAAGTATATGTAACGTCGTACTGTAGATGAGCGGACACATGGGTACGTGGCGATCATCTAACGATTTAAAGATTTTAAAAATAATTAAAAGGACAGGTTTGGGCGGGATTCAAATAATTTATTTTAACAACAAAAAGATGAATTTGAATTCCGAAGTTCCAGTAGGTTAATAGGTATCGAAGTTTATTTTTGTCAAAGCATACTTGGCAAAGTCTGCTGGTATGTAGGGTCCGACTGGTAAGGAACATCTACTGGTATGTAGAGCCCTACTGGTACGTATACACCCACTGCAGCAGACCATTGTTTTACCAGCTGAGCTTAAATAACCAAGATAAAATTGTAACTGAAATTCCCCCTTAATTTATGCGAATAAACTAAGTAATTCCCCCTGAATTCATTGCCCAAAAGAAATATAATCAAGGATTGTTTTCAATTAAACCAAGAATATTTCGAAAGTAGGAGAACTTAGCGTTCGGTAGGGGTTTTGTGAAAATGTCTGCTGCCTGTTGTTCGGTAGAAATATACTCCAGCCGAATTTCTTTCTTCATAACATGATCTCTGATAAAATGATGACGGATGTCAATGTGTTTAGTGCGAGTATGAAGAACTGGGTTGTATGTAATGGCTATGACAGACGTGTTATCACAAAATATGGGTGCCTCAGTGGATTCAATTCCATAATCTCTCAGTTATTGCTGAATCCAGAGCAGTTGAGCACAGCAGCTTCCAGCAGCAAGGTATTATGCCTCTGCAGTAGAAGTTGCTATGGATGTCTGCTTCTTGCAACCCCATGATATCAATCGATCACCAAGAAATTGACAATATCCACTGGTGCTTTTCCTGTCAATTTTGCATCCAGCGTAGTCAGCATCTGAATATCCAATAAGGTTAAAAGTTGAGTCTCTTGGATACCATAGACCAACATTCTCAGTGCCTTTCAGATATTTGAGGATTCTTTTGACAGCAGTGAAGTGCGACTGCTTGGGATTTGCTTGAAACCGGGCGCACATACAAACTACGAACATAATATCTGGTCGGCTGGCCGTCAAATAAAGTAAAGATCTGATAATGCCTCGATACATTGTGACTTCGACTGGTATTCCTGAAATATCTAAGTCGAGTTTGGCAGATGAGCTCATTGGTGTAGCGGCAGCTGAGCTGGTACTCATTCCATATTTCTTCAGCAGTTCTTTAGTATATTTAGACTGATTTATCAGAATTCCTTCACTGGATTGCTTGACTTGCAATCCTAAGAAAAATGATAATTCTCCCATCATGCTCATCTCAAATTGATCCTGCATAATTTTAGAAAATCTTTCGCACAATTTTGAGTTAGTACTGCCAAAAATAATATCATCAACATAAATTTGGACTAGCAGAGTATGATCTCCCTTTGTGAATTTGAAAAGGGTCTTGTCCACCGTGACAATGGTAAAGTTATGCTCAGTCAAATATTTTGATAGAGTTTCATACCATGCACAGGGAGCTTGCTTCAGACCATACAAAGCTTTATTGAGACGAAAAACATAAGAAGGCTGCTGATGGCTTTCAAATCCAGGAGGTTGTTCAACGTAAACTTCTTCCTGGAGTTTGCCGTTAAGAAACGCACTCTTAACATCCATCTGATAGACTTTAAAGTCTTTAAAAACAGCAAATGCAAGAAATATGTGAATTGCTTCTAGTCGAGCTACAGGGGCAAATGTTTCATCAAAATCAATGCCTTCTTCCTGTCTGTATCCCTGTGCGACTAATCTTGCTTTATTTCTGATTACTGTTCCATTTTCATCTAATTTATTCCTAAATACCCATTTGGTGCCTATTATAGTGTGATGATGTGGTCGTGGTACTAAATACCATACTTTGTTTCGTTCAAATTGATTTAGTTCTTCTTGCATCGCTTCTACCCAGCTTGGGTCTAACATAGCATCATCAATCTTCTTAGTGTGATGAAGGAATTCATTGATCATTTGTCCTCTGGTGCGTAGAGGAGCAACTGGGTTACCTATGACCTGCTCGGGAGGATGATCCTTCATCCACCGGAGCGGAGGTACAAGTGGGTTGAGTTCTTCATTTGACTGGATATGAGTGGGCAATTCAGAAGTTCTAATTGTCGCATCTTTTTCATTTGTTCCCTCTACTGCAGCAGGAGTATGTGCAACAGTGTCATTGTCAGCTGGATGCAGTGCTTGTTGACCAGCAGAATCCTCTGTTTGAGCTTCAGGAACTTCCGGTTCTAAGGAGCAATCAGTCCTGTTTCTGTAATCTATCTCATCATCAACATTTTCATCAATGTAAGTGCTTTCCCGTCGATTGCTCAAATTGTTGATTTGCAAATTAGATACAGTGCAGTCAGTAGGTTCATCAAATTTTACATGCACTGATTCCTCTACAGTAAGAGTTCTATTATTAAATACTCTGAATGCTTTACTAACTGTAGAATATCCAAGAAATATTCCAGCATCAGATTTGGCATCAAAAGCGGTGAGATGAGTCTTTCCATTGTTATGAATAAAACATTTGCAACCAAACACATGGAAATAGGAAATTTTTGGCTTACTGCCATTCCAGATCTCATAAGGGGTTTTATTTGCTCGCTTATTAATCACTGATCTGTTCTGCATTTAACAAGCTGTGTTGACAGCTTCTGCCCAAAATCTCTACGATATTTCTGATTCCGCAAGCATAGTTCGCGCAGCTTCTTTCAAAGTTTGGTTCCTACGCTCAGCAACTCCGTTTTGTTGAGGAGTTCTAGCAGCAGCGTATTCGTGTTTAATACCAAGGTCATCTAGATATGATTCGAGTGACTGATTGGTAAACTCAGTACCTTTATTACTGCGAATTCTATCTATCCCACACGATTTCTCATTTTGAAGTCTTTTCAGTAGTTTGATCAGCTTTGGAGTAGCCTGATCTTTGCCACTTAGGAACAGGACCCATGTAAAACGAGTGAAATCGTCTATTAACACTAGGGTATACTTCATTCCCCCTACACTTGTTACTGGTATAGGACCAAACATATCCATATGCAGCAACTCTAGGCACCGAGAAGAAGATTTACTCCCTTTGTTCTTAAAGGAGGATCTGATTTGCTTACCAAGTTGGCATGCTGCACAGATCTTGTCTTTTGAGAATTCAATCTGGGGCAGTCAAATGACTAGATCAAGTTTACGCAGACTGGCAATAGTTTTAAAATTTAAGTGACTCAATCGTTTGTGCCAAAGCCAATTTTTGGAAGTATTCAGGGCAGCAAAGCAAGTAGAGGAGGCAGGCTGATTAAGATTCCAATCAATTTTATATGTGTTATCATGCCTTCTTCCTACAAGTAATATACTGACGTCAGTAGATTTGATTGTGCATGAGTGCTGGTTGAACTCTACAGAGTGACCATTGTCACAGAGTTGACTTATGCTAATCAAGTTATAACATAGATTTTCAACCAACAGAATATCTTTAATAATAATGTTACCGTAGATAATCTTACCCTTACCCACGGTTCTACCTTTTGCTTTGTCTCCAAAAGTTATTCTGGGTCCGGTGGAGTCCACCAGTTCAGATAATAAGCTCGCATTTCCTGTCATATGTCTAGAGCATCCGCTGTCCAGAAACCACTCTGAGCTCCGAACTTGATACATTCTAGTTTTATGCAATTAACGCGATAAACTGATTGGTACCCAATCCTACTTGGGTCCAGGCAGGATTAGTCCTTTCGAGACCCACACTTGTATGACCCTGAATTGTTTGGGTCTGTGTCCTGAAATGTGTGTGCATTAACTGAAGAAGATGTTCTTGGGTGATACATGTGATATTGAGTGTATGCGTGTTGTTTAGGTTTTTGGTTTCTGTTTGGAAGCATGTATCTCTTTTGGATAGGCATACAATTATGATACCAGTTAGGTTTTACCTCTCGAGTGGCCTGACCAGTGGGTTTATGTTTATTTCTAAACTTTTGCCCCTGTCGAGCTTTCTCTTTTGGCTCCACATAACCGATACCTTTGTGTGATGCCCGTTCTTTGAAGAGTATTGGTTCAACAGATTCCTTAACCAACTCACTTGGTTCATATACTGTGCTTGATTTAACAAAATTCGTTGTTTGAATCTTGTTTCTTTCTAGATACACTTGAGATTTGATGCCGGATGAATTACTATCATTGTTAGAGTAGCCTATACTGGTAAGATCACCAGCAAGTCTTATCGACTCAAGCATTTCATCTTTTCTGGCAGTAGATGCATTCCATGTGCGAACCAGCTTACTGAGTTTCTGGTGTGCACATGTTGCTTCCTCCCTTTCTTTCTCGAGCTGACTTACTTTATCCCTCAAGCTTTTCAACTCAGTGGATTGTTCACAATCACATTCGTTGTTCTGCTGTTTTGTTGGGACTTGTTGTTCAGTCTTGTAGTTCTCGAAGGATTCGTACAACATCTGATACTCATTTATCATGTCCTGTAATGCATTTGTGAGTTCAATATGTGTAAATTCAGAAAGATTAGGATCATTTACCTCACAGTCGTCGTTGGCCATTAGACAATGAACTTCTTCATCTTCACTGTCACTGGATGAGCTGGAAGAAGTTTCTGATTCTGAGTCAGCCCATTTGTTCTTGATTTCTTCCGCCACCAGTACTTTCTGTTCTCTGTCTCTTCTGGATGATCTTCTATTCTCTTTAGACTTTCTATAATCTTTGGATCCTTTCTTTTGATCATCCTTCTTCGGTTTAGGACAGTCAGCAATAAAATGTCCTGGCTTGAGACAGTTAAAGCATACACGATCATCTTCATCTGATCTATTTTTGAAGCTTTGTCTTCTTGGGTAGGATTGATAGGTCTTTTGACTTTTCTTCATAAACTTCCCAATTTTTTTGACAAATAGCACCATTGCATCGTTGCATATTTTTTCAGGGGTCATCTCTGTTGTGATAGGTGGAGCTTCAGATGCAGTAAGAGCTTTGGTTGGTTGACTGGTGCTGGGTTTATCTTCAATCCGAATACCTAATTCGATCTCATAAGCTTTTAAGTCAGCAAATAAGTCGTGTAGGTCTATCTTGTTTAGATCTTTTGATTCTCTCATAGCAATGGTCTTTACATCCCATTCTCTTGGGAGACCTCTCATGAATTTTAGAGTGACTTCTCTGTTGGATAGATCTTTACCAAGGCTATTGAATTCATTTATGATTCCAGTTACTCTCTCATCGTATTCGCTTAGAGTTTCTCCGGACATCATTTTGATGTTTTCAAACTTTTGTAAGGCAACAGTGAGCTTGTTTTCCTTGGTTTGATCATTTCCTTCGCACAGCTGAGCAATCTTTTCCCAGATGTCCTTTGCAGTGGGACACATTTTGATCTTGTTGAACATATTTTTGTCCAGAGTTTTGAACAGTATGTCTTTTGACACATTGTCCAGATTTGCCTTTTTCTTTTCTTCATTTGGCCAGAAGGATCTATCGTTTTCAACCATCTAAGGTTCACCACCAGAGATAGCAGTTGCTGTATTGACTTTCAAGATCTTCATTGGTCCATCAGTGATGACGAACCACATATCATCATCTTGGGCACTTAGATGTGCTTGCATACGAATTCTCCAATCGTCATATTCACCCTTCTTGAACATTGGAATCTTGCTGAATGAGGCCATCAGTTTTTGGTAATTTCTCAAGATTGAGAAGACCTAAGCTCTGATACCACTTGTTAGGATCGAGGTAGTGTTTAGAAGGGGGGGTTGAATAAACACTAGATTCAATTTCGATTTTTCTCGGGTTAACTGCAGACTATTAAGTACTACAGTAGCTTCTCAATATAAGGCAAGTCAGCAGACACTGATTATAGTGCGGAAGACGTCTGCTGGACTTGTGAGGAATAAAACTGAGTAGTAAATAAGCAATAAATAAAGGACACAAGTATTGTTTCTGGAAGTTCGAAGCACAACGCTTCTACGTCTCCCCTTCTTCCTTTGCAGGAAGGATTCACTAGAAGACTTGGTTTACACTTTACAATATACAACCTTTGTAAGGACCCTCGTACCTTAACCCGTTATTAGTGTATTAAGCCATACCATTAGTGCATATAATCATACTATCAGGGGGAAAACCATATGCAAGTGCAACACCATATGCTATCCGGAAAATTTCTTGCATTCAATCCACATAATATTCAAATTCCCCAACCAAGATTATTCATATAACATGCACCCTCATAATACACTAACATACTCTTAGTTCATTTAGCAATTCCATATCTAATTGCGTGCAAACCATAAATGAACAGAGAAGAGCCGTAGCCCGTTTATACATTCCATATACACGTAATATGTACTCGCATAAGAGCACCCAATGAATAAGCGTGTATTTAATGTATAAAACGCTCTACTGGATACCGTTACTGGTACTTCGATCCTGGAAGCACCTCTCAAGCGTAACTCGATCTCGACTCTGGATCTGAGCGCCTATCCATCCAGCTCTGGTACCTCGATCCTGGAAGTACCTTCAATCAACAGCCCGAGTTCAACTCCAAAGCTGCTGCTACACCTGTACCACCTGTCCCAACAGAGACAGCCCACACACGGGGTGAGCATACCAATATCCCAAATCCAATAACCACAACAATACAACTCATAATTTACATAAATGTAAATGCTATGAAATACAAAATATACTCCCTGGATGGTATCATCCTCATCCGGGGTTTCCTGTACTGTCCCTGTTCTCAAAACACTGAAACCATCAAATTCCCAAATGCCAGTTAATCATTACATTGATTAACGAATTCATTAGCCATATACCGGTATCAAAATCAATAATATCAAATCATTAAACAATGATTACAAATTCCCCATATATTTCACTTATGGTTCCATAGTTCTATTTCATAGCTCGCTCTACAATAGCGGCGTTCCATTTCCACGCATACTCAACAGCAGCGGCGTCATAATCGATGTTCGCTCACAGGCGACAACATCCCAATCATTGCTCTCTCAAAGCGGCACCATGCAATTCTCAATGCATACATAGACATTTGAAGCAAGTACCATAAACCATGCATTTCAATATCCGTTTATTGCTAATACCATGTGTCATGCATTCCCACACACATTCATTGCAATACAGTGTACCAAGCACTCAACAATTGCATTTAAAATAAAGGGTTATGCTCGTACGTACACGTACCTTATAATTCCGTAGCTCGAGTCCAAACTTTGCTTGAGTTCCATACCTCGAGAAATATGTGCTAAAACACATAAACAACTCACAATCAAGTATAAGCATGCAACCACGTGTCCAAGCACGTTCAAGATTCCCAATCATATCGTCAATCCATGACGATTACCAAAATAAAAGCCCCCCGGCTAAGCATGCATAATACCCAAAATAACTCATTTTATATGTTTAAAAAGATAGCCAAGAATTCATCCGAGAATTCCATTTAATTTACTTGGCTCCAACCAAACATTTTAAAAGTCTAGCATTCCCATTGGAATGAGAACATTGCCCCGGAAGCCGACCATTTAAGTCGTAAATCCAAAATCCCACGAAAAAACCAAGAAAACCACAAATCACATGCTGGTGATCGATCGCTATACCGGGCGATCGATCGCTCGATATAGCAATCGATCGCCAGACCTTACTGGCGCAAGGCGATCAATCGCTCCAAAAGTGGCGATCGATCGCCACAATGCTGAAAAGCGTACTGCCTGCATGCGATCGGTCGACTGCTACGGGCGATCGATCGTCATGCCCTGCAACTCGAAAACCACCATTTTTAAAAGCTTGAAACCTCCCCAAAACATACCCCAACTCCTCCCAACTCAAAACCACAACAAAACAACATCCAAGGACCTCCAAGAAGGGTGTTAGACTTGAATTAAAACAAACCCAAAAGATTTCAAGATTTTCATCAAAATCACCCAACCCAAACCAACCTCAAAACTCAACCAAAATCAACAAAACTACTATCAAATCAAAGCTACAAGAGAGGAGGAAGAGATTACCAGCTTTTCTTCAAGAGATCCGGCCCCTAAATCGTGTTCCCAACGATTTTGTAGAAGGGGAAAGAGGGGAAGGGTTTTGGGGGTGGTTATCGCAGGAGAGGGGAGAGAGAAGAGGAAATGGATTCCAAATGACGGAATCCCGAGTCCAACGGGTATATATAGCAAAAATACCCCAACACACCAATACCTCCACAAAACATCATGATCCATTAAAAGTCATCTGTTTTCAAAAACTCTCTCTCCAACATCAAATCCCCAAACTGGCCCCAACTTAAGGCACCCCGGACTCCAAGTCCCACTAAAAACCCAACTCAAAGGTTTTCCACCAAAATGAGAATACAATCTCAAATCTTTGGATCCGACGATCCCAGATGCCCTATTAAACAACCTCGGGAGATGCCAAACCGCAATTAATTCCTAATTGCCACAATTAAAAATCCATCAAGGATTAATACCACACCAAGATTAACACCATAAATCCCCGGACATCACAACCTTCTTAGGCACTCACACAACTTGGCCTAAACTCCTAGCAATCACAACTTCTTAATTTGATTACAAAAGATTCTATGACACTCTCACAAAGTAAACTTTTAGCTTCGAGTGTTCTTGAGCAGCAGACTTCAGTTGGAAATAATCTGTCACAGATTCAGTTGCACTGCTTGTCTGATCTTTTGCTGAACTTTTAGAATATCAGTATGTTGATTTTCTGTTTACGATGAAGTGTTTCTCTTTGTTTGAATAAATCGCTTAGCTAACCTCTTCATTCTTTGCTTGGACGTATTTATAGGCTTAGTGGTCCAACGGCAGCTTTTCTGTATTAGGAAGAGATCAGCTTTCCAAATTTAGATTGTCTTCATTCCTATTTTGTTAAGCAACGGCTCTTTTATTCTGACGCTAATGGTGGCGGAGATATAGCAGGGTGCGCCGCTCTGTTGTACCTTTGTCAGAGAATGTTGTACTTATTTTGTATCGTTGCTTAGTGCTCTTACTGGATGGTTAGACTTCTGCTGGCCTTCTTTGTTCAACTGTGAGACTATCCGGTTGATGGTTTGTCCAGTAGATGTCCATCCAGTTTATCTCTATCCGGTTGATGTCTGTCCAGTTGATGTCCATCATCCGGTAGGTCTTTGTTGTGATGTCCAGATTATTATTAATCATTTGTTGGACTAAATATGATTTGAATTTTAATGATAATTAATTTTAGATTAGAAGTGGAATTGACCAAGTGAAGGTCAACTGGCAAATTAATCGGATCCTAAAATATTTTGAGATTGTAAAATATACTCCGATAATATTTTAGAGATAAGTTAATGCAATGAAGAATTTAAGTTTTGGGTTTTTGGGGTGTGTATAAATCCCAATCGTTGTCTGAAAATAAATTATCAGTGCACCGGTGACACTTCGATGTACAAAACCGGGCAAGGATACAAAAAAATAAATATGTTTGTTCGGCATTTTCGGACACACATTAAAAGGTGTAAAATCATGCACTGAAAAATCAAAACCCCCCTCTTTTCTTCTCTGCAATCGCGCTCATCCGACCCCTCGCCACTAAACCGCCGCGCACGCCGCCGTCCGAGCTCCTTTCGGCGCGTCCGACCCGCCGCCGTCTTCGTCTCTCCCAGGCGCTTCTTTCCATACCAAGATCGTGAAGTTTCGTCGCCGATCACGTCCGGATCTTGCAAGGAAGCGCGCGGACAAAAATCGCGAATTCGTCCGATTTGGAGCGATTTTCTTCCGATTGTTTTGTGGGTAATCCTCGTCGTCCCTTAGTCGTTATTCCCCTGAAATCCCACGAATTTTTGATGAGCTTTGGTTCGATTTTGTTGGCTTTTTTGGAAGAGTTGTTCGAGTGTGTGCTAGTGTGTGCGGCAGTGTGTGTGCGTGTGTGTGTTTCAAATCTTAATAGTACTGAATCCAGAATTTTGGAATGCAATGCATCTTTAAATTGTTAAAGTTGAATTTAATCAATAAATGACTTTATGTTGGGTTTAAGGGAATTAGATTTAAAAGGGTAGAATCTTGTATCTACATGGATCCCTTCTTTCGTGTCTTGGTTTGAATCACCTCGGTGTGGGTTTGAATAATTGTGGAACATGTTAATCGGCTTAATTGGATTGTTTTAGTTAGACACTAGTTATATATTATTATACATACACCTTGCATTTCCTTTCCCTCTGTTGAACTGGTGTGTCTAGTGAACTACTATGTGAGTTAGGCGTGATCTTGCACGTATGGGTGTGTGTATCCCGCATCATGTGTGTGATGTAGCGGATGGTGGGAGATGATGGGGTTTTGCATTACCAATGTAATATCATGATTCATGTGCGGATGAGTGCATCCAAAGTATTGATTATGATTTTATTCATAATATTGAGTTATTGATTTGTGATATAGAAATGAAAGTAAGATCTATTTGATGGATGTTCATTGCTCGGATTATGAGCTAATATTGAATTGATATTCGATATAGACTCTACAGGAGACTTCGGACGTTGCTGAGAGCTTGTTCATGTTGTCTACTATAAGGTACGTGGTGACGTACGAGCAGGTATATCTAGTATCTATACATTCATGTATACATGCAATTTTGAATATGACGATTCAGGTAAGTGTTTGACTTTACTAATTGAGTTTCATATACGAGTTATGGGGGACACGTAGTGGTACGTGATCCAATTTTACTTGTTGAGTAGTGATGCCGTGGGCATGAGCGATATGAGAAAGTATCGAGAATGAGATGGTTGGATAACCAGGGTTACATTGGGATAACCAGGTTCACATTGATGTTGAACTATTTATGTTTGAGCATAAATAATATATTGTCATTGTATTGAATTCATAAGTGTTGTTGAGTATTATATTTTCAGTGACAATACTAAACTTGACATTATGAAGTGCGTGAGTTTGAAACAGGAACAGTGTATGGAAGCCATACAGATTCGGAATTGTACAGGGAGTATACTTTATGAGGTTTGAATAATCTAAATTGTTGCATTATGATTTCATATGTTGATTTGTGATTGAATATTGAGTGGGAGTGTGCTCACCCTGTGTGGGGGCTGTTTCTGTTGAAACAGGTACAACAGGTACGATGCTGTTTTGGAGTACTAGGCTCGAACCTTGTTGGATGATGCTTCCAGAAGCATAGTATGTGATTGAGCCGATATACAAGGTTGAGCGGTTGGTATTTATACTAATTATGCATCCGGATGTGTATCCGTTATTCGTTGCTCTTCTGTGAGCACTTGTATGTGTATATGGACTGTATAAGGGTGTTGAAACCCACTTTTGTTGTCTTATTAGTGTGGTGTCTTCCCTGGCCGGGAATTTACTTGTGTTTCTATATTCTGTTTAATATTGCGTTGTCCCTGGTCGGGAATTATATTATGTGATGAGTTTTTTATTTCCGGATAGCTCAGTTTGTGGGGAGACTCTGCCCAAATTTTTATAAAAACCCACAATGCAAAAGTGGTATAATGGGGATGGTATTGGGTGAAACCCCTAAGTCTATTTGTTGGTAGAGAAGAACATATAATGTTGAGCATTTGTTTGTGTCTTGGAATTATGGGAAACAAGTAATGATTCGTTTTAAAGAATGAAAAGAAAATGAAAAATTTATACACATACGACGTCATAAATGAACTAATGACGAGTTTAAGTGTTGGGGCCTTAGATTAGTGGTATCAGAGCAGTGGTTAGCTCTTTGGGGCTGTTAAGGGCCTAGGAAGTTATTGATAGCACATATTTATGCATGATGGAATTAATGTTGTATGACACAACTAGTTGTTTATGTGCTTTTATGATATGAAAAGTGGTGTTGCTAATCATTGTGGTTGCAGGAATCGTGTAGAATACGATGGGATGGTATTAACGGTAATGTCTGGCACTCCATATGTTATGTGCTAAGGAATCTGATTTTGTAGGAAAATCAGGAAATGGAAATGTGAGACGTACGTGCTTCGGACGGTAAAACGTGTTACACCTTTGATTATGTATATCGTGGATAGTGAACCCTTACATGTGATGGTATATGTGAAATGATAGTGATATATATTGTGATAATGGAATCAACTGTTGTGCTTGATTATTGTGGTAGAATTGATGAATATTCCGGTAGCCTTTATCTCCGAGCGAGGGAGGTACTTGCCGCTGTCATGACTAAGCGAGGTAACATGCCGCTGTCATTGTCGAAGCGAGGGGTCCTAAAATTCCGCTGCTTGTATTGGGACCGGAACAGTCACAATTCTAGTGATTAATGTGGAATATTGTGGTTATAACTGGAACGTGATATCGATCATTATATTGTGAACTGTTGTATTGACCTGGATGCAGGTACAGGGAGCTAGTGGAAGTTCATGTAGTTGTTATATTTGAGCGAGGGAGGTACTTGCCGCTGTCATAT
This sequence comes from Haberlea rhodopensis, assembly GCA_907163345.1. Taxonomy (NCBI): domain Eukaryota; kingdom Viridiplantae; phylum Streptophyta; class Magnoliopsida; order Lamiales; family Gesneriaceae; genus Haberlea; species Haberlea rhodopensis. The sequence goes on from CAJQUN010000228.1 coordinate 356,157, forward strand.
GAAGCGATGGTAGTATGATATTTGCCGCTGTCATGTCTAAGCGAGGTAACATGCCGCTGTCATTGTCGAAGCGAGGGATATCATATGATGCCGCTATATGTCGAAGCGAGGGGTCCTAAAATTCCGCTGCTATAACAAGACCGGAACAACCACATTACCGATATTGATAGCGATGTCTCATTCCGCTATATTGGTTGGCGATGGTTCATGCCGCCACGTATATTGATAGCGATGTCTCATTCCGCTATATTGGTTGGCGATGGTTCATGCCGCCACGTGTATTGATAGCGATGTCTCATTCCGCTATATTGGTTGGCGATGGTTCATGCCGCCAGGTATATTGATAGCGATGTCTCATTCCGTTATATTGGTTGGCGATGGTTCATGCCGCCAGGTATATTGATAGCGATGTCTCATTCCGCTATATTGATTGGCGATGGTTTATGCCGCCGGGTAGATGTATAGCGATGCCTCTTTCCACTATGTCATTGGCGATGGCTCATGCCGCCAGACATGTGTTTAGCGATGGTGCATTCCGCTGATTCCATGGCGATGGTTCTTGCCGCCGATTATATATATATAGCGACGTCTCATTCCGCTATTCTGTTGATGGTGAGTATATCAATTTGTGTATTGATATGAAATCATATTTTGTGGAATATTTATGTTGAGAGCAGGGACAATTTACAGGATCAAGTGTGGATCAACTGTGTACAGTAAGTGTTATTATATCTTATTGTTTTAAGAATGTATATTCATTGTGATTATGGATATTATGTATGCCAGCGTTGGCGATGAGTATTATGTACCGCCGTAGGGCGATGAAGATTGATGTGTTGCTATTGTGTTAGCAATGAATATTTTTAGTACCACTATTGTGATTAGCGATGAATGCTGTTGTATCGCAATTGTGTTAGCAATGGGTATTGATGATGCTTTGATTGCAGATGGCAATAGAAGTTGTGCTATATACAGTTATGTTATTGCTCATTGGGTATACGTGATTTAGGCCCAAGAGGATATTGGATCGATCCAGGAGGACAAAGTATCGAGGTAAACCGTTTCAGTTGGTTGAACATATTGATATATGTTGATTCGAGTTATTTTGTTGATTCATATTGATTTTGAAATCATGTACATGTAGAAAAGTTGATAATAGAATTGAAGTGGAACCTAGATGTGTCATTCATGTTTTATTGCGGTAATAAGGCAAGAAGGGGTGTAACCTCTGTGATAGCACTCTCATATCTACGGTGTGTAGTGATGAGATATTGAAAATAGATGTTAATCATTGTGTGACAATAATTATTGTTGTGAAAGCATGCTAGTTTTGTATGTGGTGGGATTAATAATTGATTAATCACCTATTATGTTGAATGGAATACAATCAGATAGACATGAGTTTAATGAGTGTGTCACGGGATGACGCGTGATTACGAATGTCGTGTGTGGACATGTGTTCATTGTGAATATTCATGATTAATGAATTATTATGTTTCGAGGATGAGTTAAAGATTGATATAAATTGCGTCATTAAAGCATGCAACTGATTCTTATGTTAAATTTCAATCACCCTATGTGATAGTGTGCAGTAACATGTTGTGTATAGAACTGCGAGAAACTTATGATGCAGGAATTAATGTTTGATGGCAGAAAGCTTATGAGTATCGAAATGCGTAAATGACAAGGTACGTGTTATGTTACTAGTATTTGAGAAATACTAATGGGATTATTTTGGTACTTGTCCTATGACAGATAATAATTGGGTGAAGTAATATGGAAATGTTGATACTTAAGAGTATGTGAGTGCTGTGACTAACATGATATTATGGTGCCATTGTGTATTGTAGATGGTTCCATCTACAAAGGTATGTCACGAACTATTCGATATTGATGTTGATGCCTTGTGTTAGATGAGTATAATCGTGACATGAAAATATTGGTGTTAAGCCATTTATCATGATTGATACTGATGGTCTGTGGCTATGGGTGTGTATAATGCGTATATATGTATGTGAGAATGACTAATGGGTTTTCTAGTCATTACCTTGCACCAGATAATAGCCAGGAGATGATATATGAAAGATTGATGCGTAGAGGCTCAAGAGTACCGTTACTTCATACGGATGATGGTAATGATGTGAGGATAAGTTGCATACATTTGCAACGACGCAGGTATGAAGTTAATTAAGATAAATGTTGATGTATTGTCATATATTCTTGAATATACATGAAAGCATGGATTGCATGATTTAACGAGATTATATGATGGGTACTGTGATAAAAGTATATGACGGGAAATAAGATTGTGCAATGGAATTGTGTCGATGAAAGTACACAGGTGGTGAGGTATGACAAAGAAGCTTGACGGTTAAACACTTCTTGCGATCGTTGGTGCAATGGGGCACATGTGTGAGCCACGATGATTCCGATGACTGTCATCCTACGGATGGTAAAGTCTCTATCTTGAGCTATATACGGTACGTAAATTTTACAGTTGGCTTTTATGGTAAGCATGCGTTGAAATTTCGAGGACGAAATTTTATATGTTGGGGAGAATTGTGATGTCCAGATTATTATTAATCATTTGTTGGACTAAATATGATTTGAATTTTATTGATAATTAAATTTAAAATTAATTAGAAGTGGAATTGACCAAGTGAAGGTCAACTGACAAATTAATTGGATCCTAAAATATTTTGAGATTGTAAAATATACTCCGATAATATTTTAGAGATAAGTTAATTAAAATGAAGAATTTAAGTTTTGGGTTTTTGGGGTGTGTATAAATCCCAATCGTTGTCTGAAAATAAATTATCAGTGCACCGGTGACACTTCGATGTACAAAACCGGGCAAGGATACAAAATAATAAATATGTTTGTTGGGCATTTTCGGACACACATTAAAAGGTGTAAAATCACGCACTGAAAAATCCAAACCCCCCTCTTTTCTTCTCTGCAATCGCGCTCATCCGACCCCTCGCCACTAAAACCGCCGCGCACGCCGCCGTCCGAGCTCCTTCCGGCGCGTCCGACCCGCCGCCGTCTTCGTCTCTCCCAGGCGCTTCTTTCCATACCAAGATCGTGAAGTTTCGTCGCCGATCACGTCCGGATCTTGCAAGGAAGCGTGCGGACAAAAATCGCGAATTCGTCCGATTTGGAGCGATTTTCTTCCGATTGTTTTGTGGGTAATCCTCGTCGTCCCTTAGTCGTTATTCCCCTGAAATCCCACGAATTTTTGATGAGCTTTGGTTCGATTTTGCTGGCTTTTTTGGAAGAGTTGTTCGAGTGTGTGCTAGTGTGTGCGGCAGTGTGTGTGCGTGTGTGTGTTTTCTGCGTGTGGGTGTGTGTCCAGCATGTGTTTGTGTGTGTAAATGGTATGTATGTATGTATTCCTTCATGTGTTGAAGTATTGTGATTGGGAATGGGATAGCATGGGGAATGTTTTGATTGTTGGAAGTTGGTGGGGGCTCACTTTATTGAATGGTTAATCGTTGAAAATAAATTGTGGAATAAGTCTCGACTTAGTATTATTATTGGTTAAAAGATGAAGATTAAAATCATGCCTGGAATGTGTTTGTTAACAGGCTTAAATGAGATTCAAGTGTGGGTCTAAGTTTTGTTAGTGGGGTGAAAATGACTAACTTTATGGCTTGTAGCCATTGTGATATTTGGTGGATGTTGGGCTATGGTATGGGATGTGTTCAATGGGAAGCATGTGTAGTGTGGAAATAAGTGGGTTAGATGCATGCTAGTATGTATTATAACATGGAATAATGTTATAGTGATATTTATGCTCAATTGGACATCATAGCATGTATTAATGAATTATGACACTTTATTGAGTTTCAAATCTTAATAGTACTGAATCCAGAATTTTGGAATGCAATGCATCATTAAATTGTTAAAGTTGAATTTAATCAATAAATGACTTTATGTTGGGTTTAAGGGAATTAGATTTAAAAGGGTAGAATCTTGTATCTACATGGATCCCTTCTTTCGTGTCTTGGTTTGAATCACCTCGGTGTGGGTTTGAATAATTGTGGAACATGTTAATCGGCTTAATTGGATTGTTTTAGTTAGACACTAGTTATATATTATTATACATACACCTTGCATTTCCTTTCCCTCTGTTGAACTGGTGTGTCTAGTGAACTACTATGTGAGTTAGGCGTGATCTTGCACGTATGGGTGTGTGTATCCCGCATCATTGTGTGATGTAGCGGATGGTGGGAGATGATGGGGTTTTGCATTACCAATGTAATATCATGATTCATGTGAGGATGAGTGCATCCAAAGTATTGATTATGATTTGATTCATAATATTGAGTTATTGATTTGTGATATAGAAATGAAAGTAAGATCTATTTGATGGATGTTCATTGCTCGGATTATGAGCTAATATTTAATTGATATTCGATATAGACTCTACAAGAGACTTCGGACGTTGCTGAGAGCTTGTTCATGTTGTCTACTATAAGGTACGTGGTGACGTACAAGCAGGTATATCTAGTATCTATACATTCATGTATACATGCAATTTTGAATATGACGATTCAGGTAAGTGTTTGACTTTACTAATTGAGTTTCATATACGAGTTATGGGGGACACGTAGTGGTACGTGATCCAATTTTACTTGTTGAGTAGTGATACCGTGGGCATGAGCGATATGAGAAAGTATCGAGAATGAGATGGTGGGATAACCAGGGTTACATTGGGATAACCAGGTTCACATTGATGTTGAACTATTTATGTTTGAGCATAAATAATATATTGTCATTGTATTGAATTCATAAGTGTTGTTGAGTATTATATTTTCAGTGACAATACTAAACTTGACATTATGAAGTGCGTGAGTTTGAAACAGGAACAGTGTATGGAAGCCATACAGATTCGGAATTGTACAGGGAGTATACTTTATGAGGTTTGAATAATCTAAATTGTTGCATTATGATTTCATATGTTGATTTGTGATTGAATATTGAGTGGGAGTGTTCACCCTGTGTGGGGGCTGTTTCTGTTGAAACAGGTACAACAGGTACGATGCTGTTTTGGAGTACTAGGCTCGAACCTTGTTGGATGATGCTTCCAGAAGCATAGTATGTGATTGAGCCGATATACAAGGTTGAGCGGTTGGTATTTATACTAATTATGCATCCGGATGTGTATCCGTTATTCGTTGCTCTTCTGTGAGCACTTGTATGTGTATATGGACTGTATAAGGGTGTTGAAACCCACTTTTGTTGTCTTATTAGTGTGGTGTCTTCCCTGGCCGGGAATTTACTTGTGTTTCTATATTCTGTTTAATATTGCGTTGTCCCTGGTCGGGAATTATATTATGTGATGAGTTTTTTTTTTCGGATAGCTCAGTTTGTGGGGAGACTCTGCCCAAATTTTTATAAAAACCCACAATGCAAAAGTGGTATAATGGGGATGGTATTGGGTGAAACCCCTGAGTCTATTTGTTGGTAGAGAAGAACATATAATGTTGAGCATTTGTTTGTGTCTTGGAATTATGGGAAACAAGTAATGATTCGTTTTAAAGAATGAAAAAAAATGAAAAATTTATACACATACGACGTCATAAATGAACTAATGACGAGTTTAAATGTTGGGGCCTTACATTTGTCACCCGGTAGGTCTTTGATACCCGGTAGGTCTTCAACACCCGGTAGATGTCCATCCAGTTGGTGTTTGTCATCCGGTAGATCTTTATCACCCGGTAGGTCTTCAACACCCGGTAGATGTCCATCCAGTTGGTGTTTGTCATCCGGTAGATCTTTATTACCCGGTAGGTCTTCAACACCCGATAGATGTCCATCCAGTTGGTGTTTGTCATCCGATAGATCTTTATTACCCGGTAGGTCTTCAACACCCGGTAGATGTCCATCCAGTTGGTGTTTGTCATCCGGTAGATCTTTATTACCCGGTAGGTCTTCCGGTAGATCTTTATTACCCGGTAGGTCTTCAACACCCGGTAGATGTCCATCCAGTTGGTGTTTGTCATCCGGTAGATTTTTATTACCCGGTAGGTCTTCAACACCCGGTCGATGTCCATCCAGTTTGTGTTTGTCATCCGGTAGATCTTTATTACCCGGTAGGTCTTCAACACCCGGTAGATGTCCATCCAGTTGGTGTTTGTCATCATCAAAACTTAGAAATGTTTTCCTAACACATGTGGTTCGTCATCATCGACAGACCAATGACGATCATGAAGGTCAACACAGCAGCGGCCATTACTAGTAGTGAACCTCAGATGATTGAGAATGACAGAGCACTCTGGATCAATGAGGAAAATAAAAAAGCAAATCTGGACAATGTATCCAATGACATCCTGTTCAAGACATTGTACAAAAACATGTTCAACAAAATCAAAATGTGTCATACTGCTAAAGACAGCTGGGAAAATATTGCACAGCTGTGTGAAGGAAATGGTAAAACCAAAGAGAACAAGCTTATTGCCGCTCTACAAAATTTGAGAACATCAAAATGATGTCAGGAGAAACTCTCAATGAATATGATGAGAGAGTAACTGGAATCATCAACGAACTCAATAGCCTGGGTAAGGATTTACCAAACAGAGAAGTTCATGAGGGGTCTTCCAACATAATGGGTGTGAAGACCATTGCCATGAGATAATCCAATGATCTAAACAAGATTGATCTGCACGATCTATTTGCTGACTTAAAGGCGTACGAGTTTGAACTAGGCATTCGAATTGAAGATGAACCCAGCGCCAGTCAACCAACCAAATCACTTGCTGCATCAGAGTTCCTGTCCATCACAACAAAGATGACTCCTGAACAAATGTGTAATGATGCAATGGCATTTTTTGAAAAAAAAATTGGCATGTTCATGAAGAAAAACCAGGAGAATTTACCAGTCTTATCCAAGGAAGCAGAACTTCAAAAATAGATCAGAAGAAGATGATCGTGTCTGCTTCAACTGCCTTAAACCAGGACATTTTATTGCTGATTGTACAAAGCCAAAGAAGGATGATCAAAAGAAAGCATCCAAGGACTACAAGAAGTCTAAGGAAAAGAGAAGATCATCCAGAGAGACAGAGATCAGAAAGTCCTTGTTGCCGAGGAAAACAAGAGCAAGTGGGCTGATTCAGAATCAGAATCAGAAGAATCTTCAAGCTGAAAGTGAAGATGAAGGTGTAAGGTGTGATATCCCCGAAATAATTATATGCATTTGGGCATTAATTATGTTTATGCGATTATTAATGTGTTAATTAATTTAGTGTTGGAATTAATTAATATGGTGAAATGCTTAGTCACATGGTGGGTATGACCTGGTAATGCATTTCGGGGTGCATGTGATGTATGTTGAGAATTTGGGTGTTAACATGGTTTAAATGTGATTATTTGGTAAATCATGTATTTAATTGAGGTTTTGGTGCATTTCTGGAAAATGCTTTTAAAATATCATGTTGTGATATTTTATACATCATGCTAATTATTGGGGTACATGTTATTATTATTGCCCTCCAACACTTATACCCCACTACCCCTCTTTAACCCTCATTCTTTAACAATCACTCTCCCAACCCTATCCCAAAACCCCATTCACATTTTTGGTGAAAAGAGGAGGAGGAAATCTTTGCAAAAGCTTCATTTGTGAGATTCTTGGTAGGATTTGAAGTCTAAAAAGGGTATGGATTCTTCCTTGTTGTTTTTATGAGGTTTGGTTTTGATTTGAGTTGTATTTTAAGTTTTGTAATGGGTTTGTTTTGGATTTGTGTTGTAGTTGGTTGGGTATTGGATTTTTGGAGGTATTAAGGTGTTTATTGAAGGTTTGTGGTATTTTTATGTTGTTGGTTTAATGATAATTGAGTTGGTAGGATTTGGGGAAAGTTTGAGGTGCAAAAATGGTGGAAATTCGAGATGCAGACAGCGGCGATCGATCGCCCAAAATGAGCGATCGATCGCACGCGGGCAGTGGCGAAATTCAGTGTTTAGCGATCGATCAGTAAATCAGTATGAGGACCCGAATTGATTTGGGAGATGGAGGAAAAGATAAAGGTTATCCGACAGAAAATGAAGGCAGCCCAGGACAGGCAGGCAACCTATGCAAATAAACGGCGGAGACCGTTGGAATTTCAGTTGGGAGACAAGGTCTTTTTGAAGATCTCGCCTTTCAGAGGCGTAGTGCAGTTTGGGATGCGCGTGAAATTGTCTCCGAGGTATGTGGGACCGTTTGAGATCTTACAGCGCATCGGTACCTTGGCTTACCGTTTGGCTTTACCACCGTCATTGTCTGGTATTCATGACGTGTTCCATGTATCTATGTTACGGAAGTACGAGCCGACCCATCACAAGTGTTGCAGCCTTCTGAGGTTCAGTTAGATTCTGATGTGTCCTATGTGGAGCGTCCAATCAGAATTCTGGATAGAACTGATCGCAGGGGTGTCGAGGAGGCCACGTGGGAGATGGAGCGACATATGGTGCAGCACCACCCGGAACTATTTTCTGGTATGTAATTTATGTTTAGTTTCGGATTGGTAAGTGCATGCGATTTCGAGGGTGAAATTTTATAAGTAGGGGAGTATTGTGATATCCCCGAAATAATTATATGCATTTGGGCATTAATTATGTTTATGGGATTATGATGGTGTTAAGTCATGTAGTGTTGGAATTAATTAATATGGTGAAATGCTTAGTCACATGGTGGGCGTGACCTGGTAATGCATTTTGGGGTGCATGTGATGCATGTTGAGAATTTGGGTGTTAACATGGTTTAAATGTGATTATTTGGTAAAGCATGTATTTAATTGAGGTTTTTGTGCATTTCTGGAAAATGCTTTTAAAATATCATGTTGGGATATTTTATACATCATGCTAATTATTGGGGTAGATGTTATTATTATTACCCCCCAACACTTATACCCCACTACCCTCTTTAACCCTCATTCTTTAACAATCACTTTCCCAACCCTATCCCCAAACCCCATTCACGTTTTTGGTGAAAAGAGGAAGAGGAAATCTTTGCAAAAGCTTCATTTGTGAGATTTTTCGTAGGATTTGAATTCTAAAAAGGGTATGGATTCTTCCTTGTTGTTTTTATGAGGTTTGGTTTTGATTTGAGTTGTTTTGAGTTTTGAAATGGGTTTGTTTCGGATTTGTGTTGTCGTTGGTTGGGTATTGAACTTTTGGAGGTATTAAGGTGTTTATTGAAGGTTTGTGGTATTTTTATGTTGTTGGTTTAATGGTATTTGAGTTGGTAGGATTTGGGGAAAGTTTGATGTGCAAAAATGGTGGAAATTCGAGATGCAGACAGCGGTGATCGATCGCCCAATATGAGCGATCGATCGCCCAATATGAGCGATCGATCGCACGCGGGCAGTGGCGAAATTCAGTGTTTGGCGATCGATCACCATGGCAATCGATCGATCGGTGAGGCGAGTGATCGATCGCTCCAAAAATGGTGATCGATCGCCTATCGCTAGAATTTGGTATTTTAATTGCTGGACCTCGCGATCGATCGGGACGCATAAGCGATCGATCGCGAGATGCCAAGAATGTGTGTTTTGATTATTTTGGTGGGATTTTTGGTATCGGACTATTATTGGCTTCTAATATTGGTTCATGTGAACATCCCAGGTGGCCACACAGCCTAGAAGATAAAGTCCCACAACACACCACATTTTGGTACAAAGGTACGTAGTGAGACATACGGGCATCGGATGGTAAAATGTATTTTACGCATTGAATTTGGTTATGCATCTTGGGTTGCATACATGGATTTAATTATGCATTATGGTTGCATACATGGTCTTGGTTATGCATCATGGTTGCATACATGGGTTGGATATGCATTATGGTTGCATGAGTATATTGGATGCATTGGTGCACGTAATTGTAAGTCGAGATTATATTCCAGTGATGAAGAATACTTGTCGCCAGTGGCGTAGCGGTATGAATACTTGCCGCTGTCATACCGTAGCGATGAGAGAATATTTGCCGCTAATATGAAGCGAAGAGCACGACCGCTGTCATATTATAGCGAGGGATATTATTGCCGCTGGTATTGTCTAAGCGAGGGGTATTTTCGCTGTCATGATAATGCGAGGGTTATTATGCCACTGAAATAATAAGACTTGGAAATTGGATATTGGTATTGATGGAAATTGGTGCATGTCATGACATACATTATTGGTGTTATAATCTATTGGTTATGATTGTGGTATAGGAATAACCAAAGGGAGCATTAAATGTATTAAATACAGGAAGTGATTCGCATGTACGGTTTATGCATATCTATATTACAATCATATTATTGTGAATATGGTTTGTTACATGCTCATGGGTTTGGGGTTGTTCCTGTAGGTACATTTTGGTAGGAAGGGCTAAGGACGGGTTGATGCGTGAGATAGTGAGGAGTGCTTTTGGTATAGCAGGATATGATTCTTTTGTATAGTCTCTACTCTAGGAGTACAGTAAAGCTATAGGATTAACATTCATTGTTTGGGAATGTAATTAATCCTTTTGGAATTTTATTTTGGTACTGTAATCTTAATAGCTCGGGCATCAACATGAAATTTTTATACTCTTATTATGCATGCTTAGTTCTTATTGTACCTAAATCCAAACTTAAGGAACTAGGGTCCTTACATTAGTGGTATCAGAGCAGTGGTTAGAGAACCCGGGAATGAGTGAAGGGTAGCCTTAGCAACAGGTTGGCTAAGTGTTTATATTTTAGCATGTTTATGCATGTGGTGCATATTGGTGTATAAAATTGTTATACTAACATGCTTATTGTCATTCATGTTATCCAACGGTGTAGCATATGTATTGTTTTGGAATTGTTGTTAACCCTTGTATTACAGCATGGCGGCCATAAATTTGGGGAACCTCAATGAGGAGGTAGGCGATGTAGGAAGTGTGAATGCAAGTATTGCTCGGACGAATCCTCTACCGCCACCGGCTGTGGGCGTGGAACCGGTAGCATAGTTGTTATTGCCTGGGGAGCTAAGTCTGACGTAATTTCTGACTTTCCATCCTCCCATATTTGAGGGGACAGAGACAGGGGAAGAAGCCGAGGAGTGGTAGAAAGACTGGAGCAGATATTTGTGTCTGCGCCTTGTGCTAGGACGGCTTGGTTAAGGCTAGCGGAATTCCAATTGGCTAAGAAGTCTTCCATGTGGTGGAAGACGACAGTGATCGAGCTGAGGGCTCAGGTCATGTTGATAGACTGGACTTTATTCAGAACCCGGTTTCTAAACCGGTACTTTTCTGCTGCTGCTAAGCAGATGAAGGAGGATGAATTCACAAATCTGAAGCAAGGGAGCATGACGGTCTCGGACTATGCCATGTATTACTCATCATTGTTGAGGTATATTCCTCATATCGCTACGAATGAGCATGCCAAGATGAGGCATTTCTTGAAGGGATTGGGGCCAGAACTATTTGATCGGGTTATCTCCAACAACCCCACCTCTTTTGATGACGCTCTTACTAGAGCGGAACTGGCAGAGATAGGAGTCAGTGCTTACACTGACGTTGCACCCCCACAAGTTCCACCACCGAGGCTGGTACCTAATAATCTGAGACCACGAGGAGAATCATTTAAACCTCGTGGGGCTCCTTCTTCTTCTTATCGGTTTGGTGGAAGGCGAGTTGATAACCGGAGGGGTAGTGCACCTAGCAATAGAGGGCAGACTCAAGTAAGTAGGAGCGGAGTAGTGAAGTGTCACTTTTGTGGAGGACCACATCACATGCGTGACTGTACGGCTTGTTACAAATGTGGCAAGATGGGCTACATATCTCGGTTTTGTCAGAACAGTCATGGCCAGGTAGATCTCAGAGGAGGCGGAGGTAGGTTTACTAGCGGGACAGTGCAGCAGAGGCAGCCGATGGTTCCTCGACAGTTGGGAGGTCAGGCGATGGGGCCACCTCAAGGGTAGGTTTATGCACTGAATAGGGAGCAGGCCGAGGCAGCTCCAGAGGAGATGATAGCTGGTACGCGCCTTTTATTGACATATTCCGCCTTTATTTTGATAGACACAGGTGCTTCGCACTCCTTTGTGTCTGCGGACTTTGTGGAGAGTCATCATATGTGCAAGTCTCTGTTACCCACGCATCTTTTGGTCTCGACACCCACCGGAAGGAATGTTGTTGCTGATCAGTTTCTTGCGGACTGCCTCATTTATTTTGAGGGCAATGAGTTGAAGGCAGATTTGATTGTGTTGGGTATGTCAGACTTCGATTGCATTGTGGGCATCGACTTACTGAACAGATATCAGGCAGTAGTGGATTGCCAGCAGAGGACATTTCGGTTCAGATCTGATATGGGAATTCAGTGGATTTTCTATGGGGACGGTTCTCGTGCGAAGATCCCATTGATATCAGTGGTCAAAATGTCCCGATTATTGGAACGTGGACACACAGGCTATCTTATTTATGCCGTGGATGTGGCAGGAAAGAATAAAAAGTTGAGGGTGGAGGATGTACCCGTGGTAGTAGAGTTTACTGATGTGTTTCTGGAGGAAATTCCAGGATTCCCACCGACTAGAGAGGTCGAGTTTGGGATTGAGTTATTACCGGAGACGTCCGCTATTTCTCGTGCCCCTTATAGGATGGCACCGGCGGAGTTAAGGGAATTGAAGGAGCAGTTACAAGAACTCCTTGACAAAGGATATATACGCCCTAGCGTATCGCCTTGGGGAACACCGGTTCTATTCGTTAAGAAGAAGGATGGATCGATGCGTTTGTGCATCGATTACCGGCAACTGAATAAGGCCACGGTGAAGAACAAGTATCCTCTCCCAAGGATTGACGATTTATTTGATCAGTTGCAGGGTACTAAGTTGTATAGCAAGATTGACTTGAGGTCAGGTTACCATCAGGGAGGAGGATGTTCAGAAGACAACATTCCGGACTCGATATGGGCACTACGAGTTCTTGGTTATGCCGTTCGGTGTGACAAACGCCCCGGCTGTCTTTATGAGTTTGATGAACAGGGTGTTCCAACCATGTCTTGACCAGTTCGTCATAGTGTTTATTGACGACATACTTATCTATTCTCGGAGTGAGGAGGAGCACGTGAGACACTTAAGGACAGTGCTCCAGATCCTCAGGGATAATCAGTTATTTGCCAAGCTCAGCAAGTGTGAGTTCTGGTTGAGCAGCGTGGTGTTCTTGGGGCATGTTATTTCTAGCAGTGGGATATCGGTGGATCCCAGGAAGTTAGAGGCTGTGATGGAATGGTCTGCACCCACTTCTGTACCCAAAATACAGAGCTTTCTCGGTTTGGCTGGATATTATCGACGCTTCGTCGAAGGATTTTCTAAGATTGCTAAACCATTGACTCAGTTGACTCAAAAGGGAATACCATTCTATTGGTCTGAGGCTTGTGAGCAAAGCTTCCAAGAGTTGAAGCATCGGTTGACGACGGCGCCTGTGTTAGTGATTCCCACGGAGAACAAGAGGTTTGTTCTATACACTGATGCATCACTACAGGGCTTGGATGTGTTTTGATGCAAGATAAGCATGCAGTAGCTTATGCATCGAGGCAGTTGAAGCCGCATTAGACCAGATATCCAGTTCATGACTTGGAGCTGGCGGCTATCATATTTGCCTTGAAGATTTGACGGCATTATTTATATGGTACGTCGTTCACCATTTATACGGATCATAAGAGCCTGAAGTTTTTGTTTACTCAGGCGGAGCTAAAAATGAGACAAAGGAGATGGATGGATTTACTAAAGGATTATGATTGTGAAACAGAGTACCATCCTGGAAAAGCAAACTTGACAGCAGACGCCTTGAGTCGGAAAGTGAAGAGTACTGCTGAGGATGCCATGTATTTATCGGCTATGATGACTTCTTACTGCCATCTAGGCTATGATTTTGATGTGGATACATCACCGGTACGGGTATCGACTTTATTGGCAGAGCCAGACATTTATGAGAATATCAGGAGAGCCCAGAAGACAGATAATGAGATTCAGAGATGGTCATCATTGGTACTTCAAGGACAGCCATCAAAATTCAGAGTGGCTAGATGTGATGCCCGGGGATTAATGGTGTTAATCCCGGTGTGGTAATAATCCTTGATGGATTTTATTTAAGGAAATTATGAATTAATTGCGGTTTGAGACTCCCCGGGATTTTAAATCCTATATTTGGAGTCGTTGGATCCAAAGGTTGAGATTGTATTCTCCTCGTGGTGATAACCTTGGAATTTGATTTTTGGTGGAATGTGGGGTCCGGAGTACTTTGTACTGGGGCTTGTGATAAAATTTGAATTGGAGAGATAATTATTGAAAACAGATGATTGTTAAGGAATCATGATGTTTGTGGAGGTATTGGTATTTTGGAGCCTTGGTGCTATATATACCAAATGGACTCGGTATTCTGTCATTACACGGAATCTCTTCCCTCTCTCCTCTCCCTCACGCCTCTCTCTCACCCCAAACCCTTCCCTCTTCTTCTCTTGTAAGCAAATCGATGGGGGCTCGTCTTGGGAGCCCGATTTCTTGAAGAAAAGCTAGTAATGTTCTTCTCCTCACCTTTAGCTTCGTTTTGATTATGGTATTGTGCTTTTGGTCAAGTATTGGGTTGGATTTGAGATTTGGGGGTTTTGGTTAAAAATCTAAAATGTTGTTTTTGGAGTTTTTATTGAGTTTAATTGGTGTATTGGAGGTGTTGAGGAAGTTAGGGGTGTTGGTTTAGAGTTTGGGTGTCAAAAACACCATGGAAGCTCGAATTTTTCGGAAAATCGCAGGTCGCGATCGATCGCCGAGGAGGGCCGATCGATCACGACGAGCAGCTGGATTTTTTGGTGACGATTAACAGTGCGGACGATCGATCGCGAGGTCTCGGCGATCGATCGTGAGTGGGTTGTCGATCGATCGCGGAGACTCGCGATCGATCGCGAAGAGGCGCTGGATGGCCAATGGTTGGGGGCGATCGCTCGCGATAAAATTGGCGATCGATCGCCGCTCGCGGGATGTTGTTTTTTCAAGAATTTTGGAAAATGTCAGGATTTTGAAAACGGGTTTAATTAACCGATTTTTGGGGCAATATCTACATTCCAATGGGAATGCTATACTTTTAAAATGGATTGGTTGGAGCCAAGTTTGATAAAACGAAATTCTCGGTTGAGTTTTGGGCTATCATTTTAACTTATAAAATGTAATATTTTGGGTATTATGCATGCTTAGCCGGGGGGCTTTTACTTTTGTAACGTCATGGATGGACGATAGGTTTGGAAGTTGTGAACGTGATTGGGCACGTGATTGCATGCCTTTGTTTAATTGAGAGTTATTTGCATGTTAGCACTTAACTCATCGGGTCGTGGGACTCAGGCAAGGTTGGACTCGAACTACGGAATTACAAGGTACGTATGACGTACGAGCATAGCCCTTTATTATGATTGCAATTGTTGAGTGCATGGTACACTCTATTGCAATAAATGTATATGGAATGCATGGTATATGGTATTAGCAATAAACGGTTATTGGAATGCATGGTTTATGGTAATTGCTATAAATGAATATATTTGCATTGGAAATTAAATGGTGCCGCTTTTGAGCGAGCAATGATTGGATGTTGCCACATTTGAGCGAACATCGGTTATGACGCCACTGCTATTGAGCATGCGTGAGAATAAAATGCCGCTATTGTAGAGCGAGCGATGAAATGGAAGTACGGAACCATATGTGAGATATACGGAATATCTGTAATCATTGTTAATGATTTGATATTATTGATTATGATATCGGTACGTGGCATACGGATTTGTTAATCAACGTAACGATTAACTGACTATTGGGAATTTGATGGTTTTGGTTGTTTTGAGAACAGGGACAGTACAGGGAATCCCGGATGAGGATGATACCATCCAGGGAGCATCTTTTATATTTCATAGCATTTACATTTTTGTAAATTATGAATTGTATTATTGTGATTATCGGTTTGGTGGTATTGGTATGCTCACCCCGTTGGAGGCTGTCTCTGTTGGGGCAGGTGATTAGGTACATCGATGGTTTTGGAGTTGAGCTCGAGCTATGGGATGGAGGTGCTTCCAGGGATTGAAGTACCAGTGACGGTATTGAGCACCGTGTTTTATACATTTGATACACACATACCTATTTGATGCTCGCATGTGAGCACTCTTATGTGTATATAGTATGTATAAAAAGGTAAGGGCCTTTCTCTCTTCATTTATGAGTTGCATGCAATTATTTATTGAATTGCTAAATGAATTGAGAACATGTTAGTGTATTATAATGGTGCATGATATGTATGTGGACTTGGTTGGGAGAAACTAGACATTATATGGAATAATGTAAAGAATTTTATTATTGGCATGATTTGCTATTGTGACAAGTGTGTTTTCCCCTACGTACATGATTACATGCACTAAATGCTTGGATTAATACACTAATAATGGGTTAAGGGCACGGGGGGTCCTTACATTATTGGTATCAGAGCAGTGCTTTGTTAGTGGTATCAGAGCAGTGGTTTGCTCTTTGGGGCTGTTGAGGGCCTATGATCATATTGATGGAAATGAGTAGCACATAATTATGCATGATGGTGGTTAGTGTTGTGTGACACAACTATTTTGCTTATGTGCATTTATGATATGTGATCATAGTGGAACAATTATATGTCATGACAGCTATGGAATCATAATATAATATGTTGATTATGATTGTGAGTTGTGGCACCGGGACAACCAAAGGGAGCATTTTGAAATGCATTGGGATACAGGAAGTACTTTGTACTCATATTTTATGCATTTACTCATTATAATCATATTGTGGTGAATATGGATTATCATATGCTCATGGTTTGGGATTGTTCCTGTAGGGATGCTATGACACGAAGGGCTAGGCCAGGGTTGAAAGACACGAGTCATTGTAGGTATAGATGGAATGCTTGGTGAATATCCCATGAGTCGTTGTTATGGATGAGTGATGATTTTAAATGCTTTGCCGCTGTCACTTGACGCGATGATAGAATACTTGCCGCTGTCATATCGTAGCGAGGAAAGAATATTTGCCGCCAAATGTTGAAGCGAGGGTATTGCCGCATGTCGCATTTGAGCGAGGTTATTCAATGCCACCGATATGTCGAAGCGAGGGTATTAGTGCCGCGGTCATGACACGCTAGGTTCATTAAAATACACTACTATAACAAGACTAGGGATCGGCTATTCTATTGGTGATGGTTTATGCCGCCGGGTATTCATAGCGATGGTTCATTCCGCTATTCTATTGGCGATGGTTTATGCCGCCGGGTATTCATAGCGATGGTTCATTCTGCTACATCCATTGACGATGGTTCATGCCGCCAGGTATTATATAACGATGGGTCATTCCGCTACATCTATTGGCGATGGTTCATGCCGCCAGGTATTATATAGCGATGGGTCATTCCGCTAGATCTATTGGCGATGGTTCATACTGCCGAACATCTATAGCGATGTTTTATGCGCTGACTCTATGGCGATTGATCATGCCGCTGATTTTATAGCGATGGGTTCTGCCGCTATCTACATGGCACGGGATTGTACCGCCCAAGAGCTATGGGTGTTGAGTTTGTACCACTATTGGACGAACGAGACAGGTATGCCGCTATTTTATTAGCGATGAGTTATGGTATACTGTCGTTTAGTTAACATTATTGTGGATACCATGTGTTATCATATACCGTCATGTGTTTGACGATGAGATTATGGATGTCGTGTATCGACATATACCGTCACGTGTTTGACGATGAGATTGTGAATGTCAGGTGTTGACATGTACCGTCACGAGTTGACGATGTCATTTTGGATGTCATACGTTGACGGGTACCGTCACGGGACGACGATGACATAGTGGATGTCTATATAGACGCGTAGCGTCGTTTCGATGAATAATACATTTATGTATATGTATTTAGTCGTATGGTTTGAGTGTCATTGATGAGCACAAGGTGGTGTCTGCGTCACTAGTTGACGAGACCATTATGCCGAGCAGGTTGCTCGAAGAATTATTGGGTGCGCCGTACAGGGAGTGTACCGCAGCACATATTTGAGGTAAATATTTTTACGAGTAGTGGTACCTTTGGGTATACTCGCTAGGATGGCTATGGCCAAGTGATTGTGAGTAGGAGTAGTATTGAAGAAACTACTCGCTCTTATCGATGTAACGTCTGGTAGACTTGGTTACACCTACCCCTGAGGGTGTGGAATAAATCCTACGGAATTAGGATTGCTTTGTGGTTGAGTAAGGACACTGGGATGTCCGTAGTGCTTGGTGTTTTAGAGAAATATTGGGTGATGACCCACTACTCTAAATGGATGTTACGGTATAGTATACCGAGTGGAACGTATGATGCGTTGGTAGGCTTGGTATAAGTCCGTGGAGGCAGCGATTTGCTAGCCAGATATCGTGGCAGTGATATAGTGTGCTTGTTGGAGCCATTATACCGTACGTTGGGACCGAGTTTGGTGAATCGTACGATGATACGATGAGGGTTTATGGTAGACTCTTGTAGTCTATATGTAGCATGATGATTGAGGCAGGGAATACCTTACGGGGACGTTTATACGTCAAATATTTTGAGGGACTTGTACCGGGACAACTCAATTTTGTTGGGAATATCAACGTGAGTGTCGACAAGTCGTTTCTAGCTCTGATTGAGCATCTTTGCATATGGAATGCAACGGGGGTCACAATTGGATTGTGAGATATAGTTAGTGGAGTTACACTACTATATTGATTTTATCTCTTGGAGAGATTTGGATTGTACTGTCATGGAGACAGCCAATTTTGGTTGAGGGTTGATTGTGAATCAACCAAGGTAAGCACTACTAGTGTTGGAGTATGTGATGGCTTTATATTACCGGCGAGACGTTCGAGGAGGCGTCTCTGGGAGAGATGATCAAGGTTTGTGGAGTACTATGACATTAGTACAGAGCATCGTTAGATGTGTATACGTCATGTATACGGATTTCGATTTGGTAATAATGGCATTGAGGCACTATTCTGAACCTATTGGGTAATTATTGGTTCCGAGATATATTTCGGTATAAATATATCCAATTTTCCGAACGGCGGTTCGAGGTTGGAAGGTCATGGTTCATGACACTTTCCTTGTGAGGAAGGCGATATTCGTATACCGGTTGGGAATCTTTGGAAGATTCGTTGAATTGGTTTGTGTGGTGTTGATGTTGAAATCACACCCTTTAGTTTTGGTTGTCAAACCATCATTCTCCGTAGAGTGAGAATAATTGAGGATTGACAGTTGAGATTGGGACTTTTGGGTATGATTGATAATACCCGAGGCAATTGCATTGAATATGCAGGTGGTATTGGTGCTTAGGCATGTATGCCGGTGTGGGTATACGAATGCCGGCATTTTTCTTGTTACTCGTCGAGCATCGGATTTATATGCTTTGATGAATGAATCTCCAGTGAGAGATTGTGGCACCTTGAGATTGGTAATCTCAATGACACGATGTATTCTGGAGAATGATCGTGAGGTCTGATTGACTCCCTTGAGGAGGGATTGTCGTGTGTTGAGGCCATGGTAAGTCATTTCTGACTAATTTGTTAACGTCTGTGTTAGGATTGTTGAATCCTAGGGTAAACGAGGGATGGCCAGGATTCGGATTTATTAGGTGTCGCAGTTGACACGTGCTGCGGGAATGCAATTGATTGTTCTTGCATGTCCTTTCGAGAGCTTGAGACCTTGTAGAGTCTCGATGGTGTAATTGGACCAAGATATGATTCTTGGAAGACTCGGATGTAGACATCTTTGGAGATGTGTTTTGTGTTGATCGGTGGCCGTGTTGTTGTCCAATCCGTGTTACAATGTGGTGCAACTACTCCTTTGATGGAGATGGACTTGGAAAGTGGAAGCCGGATGTAGTTTAGGTACACTGTTGTGTTGTGATGACCTGAGATTAGGGATGTTAATCCCGGAGTGTTAATAACCCGTAAAGTTGTTTTACGTGGCAATTGGAGTTTAATCGAGGTGTTGGGCCTTCTGGGCTCGTCTATTTGAGTAGTTGGGATCGCGGGATCCCGAGGTTGAGATCGTATTCTCATTTCGGCGAAAACCTGTGAGCTGGGTTTTTAGTGTGACTCAGAATCTCGGGTGCTTGGTGTGGGCACCGGTAGGGGGTTTTTGAGTTAGAGAGAGAATTTTTGAAAACAGATGATTTTTAATGAATCATGATGTATTTGTGGGGCTATTAGTATTTTGGGGTATTTTTGCTATAAATACCAATTGAACCCGGGATTTTAATTACCGGAACCATTTCAGCACCTCATTTCTCTCTCCCCGTACCCGCCGATTCTCGATCCCCTTTCGACCACCGCGCAGAAAAAGCCTCCGCCCGCCGCCGTGTTCGTCTCTTCCAGGCGGTCCTATCCATACCACCAATTTGAAGTTTGGTCGAGAATCGAGCTCGGATTTCTGCAGAAAGCGTAGGGTTCAGATCTGGATTTCTGTCCGATTTTTGGGACGCGATTTTGGTATGTTTTTGGCACGATTTTTCTGGTGTTTTTGGGGCGTTTTTATGGTGTTGTTTGGTCGTTCATTTCAGACTTTAATGGTTCGAAAAATTGTTGCTTATAGTTCGAATTTTGGATGCTGTTGCGTGGGGGTTCTTGTTCGAAAATTGGGGGTTTGGCTTGGGGATGATTATTGTTGTTGTTAATTGATTAATTCATGTGTTAGATGAATTATGGTGATTATTTGGGTTTGATTGGTGTTGTTAGGGTTCGAATTTAGGGGTGGTTCTTGAGCGATTTTGATATTGTCTCATTCGATTTTCCCTCCCTGTGTATGCCCTGCCCCGGGTCTTGTAAATGGTAAATTGTCGTGGGTTGACAATAATTTTCTATATAAGGATTATGGGTATGCTTGAGCATGGGTTGCATGTTCGTAATTAATTGTGAATTAATTTATCGTGTTAGCACATCGTTCCTCGGAGCATGGAACTCGAGCAAGGTTTGGCTCGGACTTCGGAGATTTAAGGTACGTGCGACGTACGAGCATTACTTTACGTGATAGCAATTGTGAAATGCATAATGTGTTGTAATTGCATTAGATGGTTGTGGGTATGGCTATATGCATATATGTGTTGATATATATGGGGTACTGAGTCTATATGACTATTGTACGGCATTTGAGATGCCTGAGAATGATCGTGGGATCATGTGCTCATTATAAGACATGTGAGATGTCTAAGTATAATGGGAAATTGGTAAAATAAATGCTAGGCAATTGAGCTATCTATGATTGATAGTGAAATTGAGAAATCAGTACTAGATCTTGAGATATCTATATTTGTATGTATAATGACTTGGAATCATTGATTATTGATACTTGAGAATCAGGCATGCTATGAGTTAAATCAATGTGTTGATTTACTGATTTATGAGATTTGATGAGTTTGATGATTGTGAGAACAGGGACAGTACACGGAATCCCGGATGAGGATGTTGCCATCCAGGGAGTATCATTTAAAATTCATTAATATTTACTTGTGTTGTAAATTATGAATTTCATTATTGTGATTATGAGATTTCGTGTATTGGTATGCTCACCCCGTTGGGGGCTGTCTCTGTTGGGGCAGGTGAACAGGTACATCGATGGCTTTGGAGTTGAGCTCGAGCTGTTGATTGGATGTACTCCCGGGATTGTGGTACCAGGGCTTGATGGAGCACGGTATCGTATAGAGTACATATATACACCCGAGGGTTATATACATATTTATGATGCTCGTATGTGAGCACGGTTATGCTTGTATATGGGTTGTATATAAAGGCATGAACCTTTCTCTCTTTCATTCTATGTTGCATGCAATTAAGAGTAGAATTGCTAATGATATGAGAGTCATGGGTGTATTGTGTGGGTGTTGAAACCCATCTATGTTGTCTTATGTGTGGTGTCTTCCCTGGCTGGGAATTTACTTAGCGTTGCTGTGTTCTGTTGAGTATGTGTTTTCCCTGGCCGGGAACTATATATTGTGTTGTGCTTTTATTTCGGGATAGCCCTACTTATGGGGAGACTCTGCCCAAATTTTTATAAAAGTCCACAATGTGAAAAGTGGCAAAATGGGGATGGTAATGGGCAACTCTATGAGTCTATATGTTAGTAGAGATGATCTTATAACGTTGAATGTTAAGGGAATTTTGTAAGCATCATATAAGTTTCCCGATTGATTTGTATAGAAGCATGTACCACACATAGTGGTTAATACACTAATCAAGGGTTAAGGGCTTGGGGTCCTTACATTAGTGGTATCAGAGCAGTGGTTAGCTCTTTGGGGCTGTTGAGGGCCTGGAACATGCTGATAGGGATGAGTAGCACATATTTATGCATGATAGTAGCTAGTGTTATGTGACACAACTGTTTTGCTTATGTGCATTTGTGATATGTGATCATAGTGAAACGATTATATGTCATGACATCTATGGAATCATAATATAACCTGTTGATTATGATTGTGAGTTGTGACACAGGGACAACCAGGTGGAGCATATCGAAATGCATTGGGATTCAGGAAGTACTTTGTACTCATAGTTTATGCATTTACTCATTATAATCATATTGTGGGAATATGGATTATTGTATGCTCATGGGTTGTGATTGTTCCTGTAGGAACACTATGATGCGAAAGGCTAAGGCCATGGTTGAAAGACACGAAACGGTAACCTGCATTTTATATACATCATGGATTTATACATTGTGGAAGTATGTGTACATGTAGTGATGATTTTAATGCTTTGCCGCCATTTGTTGAAGCGAGGGGTGGGAGCGCCGCATGTCACATTTGTGCGAGGTGCATTAAAATACACTCATGTTGATGTATATTGGATATGGCATATGTTTTGTGATTGCAGGTGTAAATGGAATACTTGGTGAATATCCCATGAGTCATTGTTATGGATGAGTGATGATTTTAAATGCTTGCCGCTATTTATTATTTTGTGCCGCTAAAATGTGAAGCGAGGGGTGGGAGCGCCGCATGTCACATTGAAGCGTGGTTAGCATATGAGGCGAGGAAAGAATATTTGCCGCTAAAATGTGAGGCGAGGGGTGGGAGTACCGCATGTCCATTTAAGCGAGGTTATTCTATGCCGCCTATATGTGAAGCGAGGGGTGGGAGTACCGCATGTTTTTACTTGAGCGAGGGGCATTAAAATACACTACCGTGACAATGACTAGGGATCAGCTATATTGACTGGCGATGGTTCATGCCGCCATGTATATTGATAGCGATGGTTCATGCCGCTATATTGACTGGCGATGGTTCTTGCCGCCATGGATATTGATAGCGATGGTTCATGCCGCTATATTGATTGGCGATGATTCTTGCCGCCATGTATATTGATAGCGATGGTTCATGCCGCTATATTGACTGGCGATGGTTCATGCCGCCATGTATATTGATAGCGATGGTTCATGCCGCTATATTGACTGGCGATGGTTCTTGCCGCCATGGATATTGATAGCGATGGTTCATGCCGCTATATTGATTGGCGATGATTCTTGCCGCCATGTATATTGATAGCGATGGTTCATGCCGCTATATTGACTGGCGATGGTTCATGCCGCCATGGATATTGATAGCGATGGTTTATGCCGCTATATTGACTGGCGATGGTTCTTGCCGCCATGGATATTGATAGCGATGGTTCATGCCGCTATATTGATTGGCGATGATTCTTGCCGCCATGTATATTGATAGCGATGGTTCATGCCGCTATATTGACTGGCGATGGTTCATGCCGCCATGGATATTGATAGCGATGGTTTATGCCGCTATATTGACTGGCGATGATTCTTGCCGCCATGGATATTGATAGCGATGGTTCATGCCGCTATATTGACTGGCGATGATTCTTGCCGCCATGTATATTGATAGCGATGGTTCATGCCGCTATATTGACTGGCGATGGTTCTTGCCGCCATGTGTATTGATAGCGATGCCTCTTTCCGCTATTATGTGGACGATTTTCATGCTCAGGTGTATAGCGAGGTTTCATACCACTTATTATATGACGAGGTATCATGCCGTCGATTCTATAGCGATGGATTGTGCCGCTATGTACTCAGCACAGGATTTTGCCGCCTTCGAGCGATGGGTGCTGACTACGTACTATTATCGAGCGACGGATACAGGTATTCCGCTATCTTGATAGCGATGAGGTATGGCATATTACTTGTGTTAGCATTATTGTGGATACTATGTGTTGCTATATATATGCCATGTGTTTGACGATGAGATTATGGATGTCGTGTATTGACATGTACCGTTGTATGTTTGACGATGTTAGTTGGATGTCATATGTTGACATATGCCGTCACGAGATGACGATGACATAGTTGATGTTCTATGTAGACGTGTGACGTCGTTTTGATGATTAATACATTTATGTTATGTATTTGGCTATATGGTTTGAGTGCCTTGGTGGCACATGGTAGTGTCTAAGTCACTAGTTGACGAGACCATTATGCCGAGCAAGTTGCTCGAGGAACTATTGGGTGCGCCGTATAGGAATTATACCGCAGCACATATTCGAAGTATTTATTTGTCGAGCAATGATAACCTTGGGTATGCTCGTTGGTTTGGCTAGGGCCAAGTGATTGGTGGTAAGAGTAGTCATTGAGGAAACTACTCGTTTGTTGTTGTGATCTACGGTAGGCGTGGTCACGCCCACCCTGAAGGTGTGGGATATGTCCTAATGAATTAAGATGGCTCCGTGGTTGAGCAAGGACACCGGGATGTCCATTATGCTTTGGTTTTAGAGAGATTTTGGGTGATGACCCACTACTCTAAATGGATATTACGGTATGGCGTACCGAGATGGGACATATGGTTTGTTGGTGGGCTTGATATAAGCCTATGGAGACAGCGCTTTGCTAGCCAGATATCGTGGTGATGACATAGTGTATTGTTGGAGTACAACGAGAGAGTCATCAGGTCGTTATTGACTCGATCTGAGGGAACCTGTGTATTTGGGATGCAATGGGGGTTATTGTATCCAGTTTTTCCGAACGGTGGTTCGAGACTTGTGGATCTCGAGTTCGATGGCACTTCCCTTGTAGGGAAGGAGGTAGTATTAGACCTATTTGGGAATCTTTGAAAGATTCGGTGAGTTGGTACGTGTGGTGTTGATTTTGGGAATCACACCGTGTTGTTAATCATCGATTATCGTCCTCCACTGGATAGGGAATGACTCAGAATTGACGGTCGTGTTTGGGGCTTAGGGGTATGTTGTAGATACCCGAGCCAAGTGCAATGAGTATGCATGTGATGTCAGTGCTTAGGCAGGTATACCGGTGAGTATACGGATGCCAATTAATGATTTCCTTTTTTTGTCAAGCATAGAGTATGCTAATTTGGATGGCTAAATCTCTGATGAGAGATATTGAACACCTTGAGATTGGGAATCTCCATGGCACGATAAGTTAGGAGAAACAATCGTGAAGTTAGTTGACTCCCTTTGAGGAGGGAATTATCTTGTGTGGGTTGGGGTGTTCCATTGTTGGTGTTTCCTTCGAGTTATGTGATAGCCTTCCCAAGTTGGATTGTTAAATCCTAGGATTGTCAAGGGATGGCAGGAATTCAGATTTATTGGGTGTCGTTGTCGACACAAGCGTTGAGGATGCAATGTGTTTATTGCATGTCCTTCCAGGATTTGAACTCTGTGGAGTCTCGATGGTTTATTTATGATCAGGATGTGATCCTTGGAATATCCGGAGGTGGACATCTTGTGAGATGTCTTTTGTGTGAATCTGTGGCCGTGAGTTGCCCAAATTGAGTTGCAATGATGCGACTGCTCCTTCGATGGAAAAGGTTTGAAAGTGGAAACCAGGTTTGGTATGTGTACACCGTGGTATCCTAGTGTTTCCCTCGTAACGATGTATGTTAGACATCGTGAGTCTTGATAGAGATGTCATTGGATGATATCTACGATAGAATCGGGAGCGATTTGAATCCTTGCAAGTTTCAGTCGACTAACTGCTTTTGGACTGTTAGCGTTGAGTTGTGCTGACGATCTTTGACGTTATGATGGATTTGGGAGTCTATTCCACTCCAGAGTTTGACACGAGGTCAACGTTCTCACGGTTGAGGCGTCATCCAGGATGCGTTCTTACTGGTTGTATTAGAACTAAGGATGACTGTCCGATCTACGGTCGTAAGTATTGGTTGTTTTGCAGTCATGAGGGACTGACTTTTGGGATGAACCGCATCGAGGTACATTTGCCTCTTGGGTATGTTGGTTTTGGTAAAGTCGCTCTGTTTCAGAGTTTGATGTGAGATAAGTATCCTCGCGTTTATTGAGACGATTCTGATATGGTCAAGAATCGAGGTTATGACTTCATATTGTTGTGTAGCCTGGGTGTTATGTGATACACCGGTGCTAATTTCGAGGACGAAATTCTTTTAGTGGGGGATATTGTGATGACCTGAGATTAGGGATGTTAATCCCGGAGTGTTAATAACCCGTAAAGTTGTTTTACGTGGCAATTGGAGTTTAATCGAGGTGTTGGGCCTTCTGGGCTCGTCTATTTGAGTAGTTGGGATCGCGGGATCCCGAGGTTGAGATCGTATTCTCATTTCGGCGAAAACCTGTGAGCTGGGTTTTTAGTGTGACTCAGAATCTCGGGTGCTTGGTGTGGGCACCGGTAGGGAGTTTTTGAGTTAGAGAGAGAATTTTTGAAAACAGATGATTTTTAATGAATCATGATGTATTTGTGGGGCTATTAGTATTTTGGGGTATTTTTGCTATAAATACCAATTGAACCCGGGATTTTAATTACCGGAACCATTTCAGCACCTCATTTCTCTCTCCCCGTACCCGCCGATTCTCGATCCCCTTTCGACCACCGCGCAGAAAAAGCCTCCGCCCGCCGCCGTCCGGCCGCCGTTCGGCGCGTCCGACCCGCCGCCGTGTTCGTCTCTTCCAGGCGGTCCTATCCATACCACCAATTTGAAGTTTGGTCGAGAATCGAGCTCGGATTTCTGCAGAAAGCGTAGGGTTCAGATCTGGATTTCTGTCCGATTTTTGGGACGCGATTTTGGTATGTTTTTGGCACGATTTTTCTGGTGTTTTTGGGGCGTTTTTATGGTGTTGTTGGGTCGTTCATTTCAGACTTTAATGGTTCGAAAAATTATTGCTTATAGTTCGAATTTTGGATGCTGTTGCGTGGGGGTTCTTGTTCGAAAATTGGGGGTTTGGCTTGGGGATGATTATTGTTGTTGTTAATTGATTAATTCATGTGTTAGATGAATTATGGTGATTATTTGGGTTTGATTGGTGTTGTTAGGGTTCGAATTTAGGGGTGGTTCTTGAGCGATTTTGATATTGTCTCATTCGATTTTCCCTCCCTGTGTATGCCCTGCCCCGGGTCTTGTAAATGGTAAATTGTCGTGGGTTGACAATAATTTTCTATATAAGGATTATGGGTGTGCTTGAGCATGGGTTGCATGTTCGTAATTAATTGTGAATTAATTTATCGTGTTAGCACATCGTTCCTCGGAGCATGGAACTCGAGCAAGGTTTGGCTCGGACTTCGGAGATTTAAGGTACGTGCGACGTACGAGCATTACTTTACGTGATAGCAATTGTGAAATGCATAATGTGTTGTAATTGCATTAGATGGTTGTGGGTATGGCTATATGCATATATGTGTTGATATATATGGGGTACTGAGTCTATATGACTATTGTACGGCATTTGAGATGCCTGAGAATGATCGTGGGATCATGTGCTCATTATAAGACATGTGAGATGTCTAAGTATAATGGGAAATTGGTAAAATAAATGCTAGGCATTTGAGCTATCTATGATTGATAGTGAAATTGAGAAATCAGTACTAGATATTGAGATATCTATATTTGTATGTATAATGAACTTGGAATCATTGATTATTGATACTTGAGAATCAGGCATGCTATGAGTTAAATCAATGTGTTGATTTACTGATTTATGAGATTTGATGAGTTTGATGATTGTGAGAACAGGGACAGTACACGGAATCCCGGATGAGGATGTTGCCATCCAGGGAGTATCATTTAAAATTCATTAATATTTACTTGTGTTGTAAATTATGAATTTCATTATTGTGATTATGAGATTTCGTGTATTGGTATGCTCACCCCGTTGGGGGCTGTCTCTGTTGGGGCAGGTGAACAGGTACATCGATGGCTTTGGAGTTGAGCTCGAGCTGTTGATTGGATGTACTCCCAGGATTGTGGTACCAGGGCTTGATGGAGCACGGTATCGTATAGAGTACATATATACACCCGAGGGTTATATACATATTTATGATGCTCGCATGTGAGCACGGTTATGCTTGTATATGGGTTGTATATAAAGGCATGAGCCTTTCTCTCTTTCATTCTATGTTGCATGCAATTAAGAGTAGAATTGCTAATGATATGAGAGTCATGGGTGTATTGTGTGGGTGTTGAAACCCATCTATGTTGTCTTATGTGTGGTGTCTTCCCTGGCTGGGAATTTACTTAGCGTTGCTGGGTTCTGTTGAGTATGTGTTTTCCCTGGCCGGGAACTATATATTGTGTTGTGCTTTTATTTCGGGATAGCCCTACTTATGGGGAGACTCTGCCCAAATTTTTATAAAAGTCCACAATGTGAAAAGTGGCAAAATGGGGATGGTAATGGGCAACTCTATGAGTCTATATGTTAGTAGAGATGATCTTATAACGTTGAATGTTAAGGGAATTTTGTAAGCATCATCTAAGTTTCCCGATTGATTTGTATAGAAGCATGTACCACACATAGTGGTTAATACACTAATCAAGGGTTAAGGGCTTGGGGTCCTTACATGTGTACTGGTGGTTTCCTTAGTAACGATGTATGTTTAACATCGTAGGCTAAATCGTAGAGCTATCATCGTGGCGATATCTATTTTGGAATCACGAACGATTCGTTTGTTTTGCAGTTAGGGTTCGCTGACTGCTTTTGAGATGGTTAGCATCAGGGAATGCTGACGTCTTTCTTTGAGTTTGTGATGATTTTGGGAGGTTTACTCCATTCCAGATTTTGGTGCGAGGTCGGTGTCATCGCGGTTGAAATGTTGTTCATGATATGTTCATGATTCGACGATGTAGATCCGTTTGGATTATGTGGTCTCGGCGTTACGTGGAGTGCGCCTGTGCAAATTTTGGGGATGAATTTTTTTTAGTGGGGGATAATTGTGATGCCCGGGGATTAATGGAGTTAATCCCGGTGTGGTAATAATCCTTAATGGATTTTATTTGAGGCAATTATGAATTAATTGCGGTTTTGAGACTCTCGGGGATTTTAAATCCTGTATTTGGAGTCGTTGGATCCAAGGGTTGAGAATGTATTCTCATCGTGGTAATAACCTTGGAATTTGGTTTTTAGTGGAATGTGGGGTCCGGAGTACTTTGTACTGGGCTGGTAATCTTCTTCTCATCACCTTTAGCTTCGATTTGATTATGGGATTGTGCTTGTTGGTCAAGTTGGGTTGGATTTGAGATTTGGGGGTTTTGGTTAAAAATCTAAAATGTTATTTTTGGAGTTTTTATTGAGGTGTTGAGGAAGTTAGGGGTGTTGGTTTTGAGTTTGGGTGTCAAAAACACCATGGAAGCTCGAATTTTTTGGAAAATCGCAGGTCGCGATCGATCGTCGAGGAGGGTCGATTGATCGCGACGAGCAGCTGGATTTTTTGGTGACGATAAACAGTGCGGGCGATCGACCGCGAGGTCTCGGCGATCGATCGCGAGTGGGTTGGCGATCGATCGCGGATACTCGCGGTCGATCGCGAAGAGGCGCTGGATGGCCACTGGTTGGGGGCGATCGATCGTGATAAAATCGGCGATCGATCGCCGCTCGCGGGATGTTGTTTTTTCGAGAATTTTGGAAAATTTCAGGATTTTGGAAACGGGGTTTAATTAACCGATTTCCCAGGCAATGTCTACATTCCAATGGGAATGCTATACTTTTAAAATGGATTGGTTGGAGCCAAGTTTGATAAAACGAAATTCTCGGTTGAGTTTTTGGGCTATCACTTATAAAATGGAATATTTTGGGTATTATGTATGCTTAGCCGGGGGGATTTTATTTTGGTAATCGTCATGGATGGACGATAGGTTTGGAAGTTGTGAACGTGCTTGGGCACGTGATTGCATGCCTTTGTTTAATTGAGAGTTATTTGCATGTTAGCACTTAACTCATCGGGTCGTGGGACTCAGGCAAGGTTGGACTCGAACTACAGAATTATAAGGTACGTATGACGTACAAGCATAGCCCTTTATTATGATTGCAATTGTTGAGTGCATGGTACACTATATTGCAATAAATGTATATGGAAATGCATGGTATATGGTATTAGCAATAAACGGTTATTGGAATGCATGGTTTATGGTAATTGCTATAAATGAATATATATGCATTGGGAATTAAATGGTGCCGCTTTTGAGCGAGCAATGATTGGATGTTGTCGCATTTGAGCGAACATCGGTTATGACGCCACTGCTATTGAGCATGCGTGAGAATAAAATGCCGTTATTGTAGAGCGAGCGATGAAATGGAACTACGGAACCATAAGTGAGATATACGGAATATCTGTAATCATTGTTAATGATTTGATATATTGATTATGATATCGGTACGTGGCATACAGATTTGTTAATAAACTTAACGATTAACTGACTATTGGGAATTTGATGGTTTTGGTTGTTTTGAGAACAGGGACAGTACAGGGAATCCCGGATGAGGATGATACCATCCAGGGAGGATCTTTTATATTTCATAGCATTTACATTTTTGTAAATTATGAATTGTATTATTGTGATTATCGGTTTGGTGGTATTTGTATGCTCACCCCGTTGGGGGCTGTCTCTGTTGGGGAAGGATGATTATGTACCTCGATGACTTTGGAGTTGAGCTCGAGCTATCGGATGGAGGTGCTTCCTGGGATTGAAGTACCAGTGACGGTATTGAGCACCGTGTTTTATACATTTGATACACACATACCTATTTGATACTCGCATGTGAGCACTCTTATGTGTATATAGTATGTATAAAAAGGCAAGGGCCTTTCTATCTTCATTTATGAGTTGCATGCAATTATTTATTACATTGCTAAATGAATTGAGAACATGTTGGTGTATTATAATGGTGCATGATATGTATGTGGACTTGGTTGGGGAAACTAGACATTATATGGAATAATGTAAAGAATTTTATTATCGGCATGATTTGCTAAGGTGACAAGTGTGTTTTCCCCTACTTATATGATTACATGCACTAAATGCTTGGATTAATACACTAATAACGGGTTAAGGGCACGAGGGTCCTTACACTGGAGATTGTTCTTTGAGGCTCGGTAACCGTTGGGTAGTCTCGAGTACGCCGGAGTTGCGTAGAGGGATCTTGCAGCGAGCTCACAGCAGCCGATTTAGTATCCACCCAGGAGGGAGAAAAACGTATAAAGATCTTTGTGATCAATTTTGGTGGAAACGGATGAAGCGTGATGTGATCCCTTTCGTTAAGAGGTGCTGTGATGCCCCGAAATTAATTATATGCAATTTGGGCATTAATGATGGTTATGTGATTATTTATCATGGTAATTGATTTATGTGATGGGTAATGAAGTGTTAACATGATTTAATTGTATTGATTGTCAATTATGAGGAAAGCATGATTTAGTGGAAGTTTAATGCATTTTTGTAAATGCTTTTAAAATACCATGTTGGGGGTGTTTTATACATCATGTTAATTGGTGGGGTACAATTTTAATTAACTTTATAACATTTCCCCCCTTTACCCAACTCACTTTACCTTTCCCTCTAAATCCCCAAATCACTCTCAAACCCTACACTTTCTCCCATTTTCGAAATTCACCAAGGAAGGAGAATGAAAGCTCCACAAAACTTTTGCTTGTGTGATCTTTGTTAATATTTGGAGTCTTCAAGAGGTATGGAACCCTTCCTAAAGTTTTTATGATGTTTGGTTTTGAAATGGGATGATTTTGAAGTGATTTATGTGGGTTTGTTTTGGGTATATGCTATACATGTTTGGGGTATGATTTTTGAAGTGTTTTATGTGGGTTTTAGTGGGTTATGATGTTGTTGTTGTTGTAGGAAAGTTTGGGTTCGAATGGTTTAAGATGGAGCTTGAAAAGTGGTGAAAAATCGCGCACCAGCAGGTGGCGATCGATCACCTGAAATGAGGCGATCGATCGCCGAAGGCCAGTAGCCATTTTGCGTAGCAGGTGATCGATCGCCTCAAATGAAGCGATCGATCGCCGCAAGGCAAAAAGTGAGGCGATCGATCGCCTCAAGTAGCGATCGATCGCCACTGTTTAAAAAGTGGAAAATGATGATTTTTGTTGAATTTTTGGTATTTGGCTATTGTTTAGCTTCTAATATCGATTTGTATGGTTATGTAGAACCATCCCAGGTACCCACAACGTCAAGGAGATAAAGTTCTCCAACTTCTCTACTTTTGGGAATTAAGGTACGTAAGCGTACGGGCATCGGACGGTAAACCATAGTTCTATACTATAATTATGCAATGATTGCACAAGTATTATGATGATGATGTTTATGATAAGTAAATATGATATGATGTTTATGATAATGATTTGATAAGCAAGTTTATGATGATGATGATGTTTATGATAAGTAAAGATGATATGATGTTTATGATGATGATTATGATAAGTAAGTTTATGATAATGATGTCATGATAAGTAAAGATGATACGATGCATATGATATGGTAAGATGCCATACGATCGGGTAAGATGCCCTCGTGGTAAGATGCCGTAAGTAATCCATCAAGCATCGTACGCAGCGCAATAAAAATTTTATGGATTACAAGACACCGGATCTATACATAGGTTATCATATCGGATAAAGGATTACAAAAGTCTCACTCTTGTAGCGTGTTTGAGCAGAATCCACGAAGCACCACGTCCAACGAATTCCGAGTCACGAGCAACACCTCCAAGGTCTTGCCTCTAAGGTATCCACACGATTAATCAAACAAGGGACGTTCAAGAACAAGTTGCTAGACTTATTCTTGAACCAAAACCAAACTCCCGATTCAAAACCGACTAACGACTACCAAACTCTACCAACAAGAGACGGCGGCGGCCGTGGATATTGGAGGAGAGTGAGGCGGCCGAGAGAGCTTGGGAGGAGGCTAGGTTATTTTGATATGAAGTGTTGGATTAAAAACAATTAATCACATTGATATCAAATTATATATGATTTAATTAAAGGCTTTATTAAAGCCTCATGGGCCAAAACCCATGATTTAATTAAATCCTTATAATCATTTAATTAAGACTCTTCTTAATTATTTAATTCATCCCATGAATTTAATTCCCTTTATCGATTTAATCTTTTGTGCGACCCGATAGGATCTTGTAATGTTGGCAGTGACATAAAATCTCATTTTACGTTACAAGCAATGAGCGGTATCTAGCAACACATCAAGGCTACCCAAATTACAAGAATGTCAATGACTCGACATAACCTTTAGAACTTGTGATAATATTAACCATGTAACTTAATCCCTTTGTCCTTTGTGTTTAGATTGAACACGAGTCATGGAATAGTCATACTCGTATATTCAATCTTTATTTCTTGATCCCCAAGTAGAACTAGAATAAACGAATAAGCTCGATATCTCATATCGACTCATTCGAGCATGGCCATGCATTTTAGTTCTCACTTGATCAAGGACCAAACACTTCTCCTGTTATATAGGAGGGACAAATCCTATCTCGATCAGTCAACATCCCTCTACATAATTCGTAGTGTATCCAATAGTCGCCTTTATAGTTTACCCTGTTACGGGTAACGTTTGACAATATCAAGATACATAACTCCTTATGTTGGGATCTCTGATGATCACAAGTCGTAAGGATTACATACATTATTATCACTATGAGAATTGCATATGACAATCATATAACTATCCATGTTGCATTCTCATGGTGGGTCTGTCCAGTACATCGTTCTCTAACATGTACCCATGTGTTGATTTGATATCTCATATCAATGAACAATTCATCAATCAATACATACTAGTCTCTATGTATTATCATTATCCTGATTCATGATAATACTTGACTAGGGACAATGTTTAAGAATAATACAATATTATTCTAAAGACATTAACATATATATTAATTCACATTGCACAGTTAAACGAATAATATATAATAATGAATTGCCATTCATAAAATCATTAACATTGTATGTGAAAACAATCATCGAATGACATGTCTTAGGAGATATCCCAACAGATGCCACACGATGTTATGATATGGTAAGATGCCATACGATAGGGTAAGATGCCCTCGTGGTAAGATGCCACACGATGTTATGATATGGTAAGATGCCATACCATAGGGTAAGATGCCCTCGTGGTAAGATGACACGCGATGTTATGATATGGTAAGATGCCATACGATAGGGTAAGATGCCCATATGCATGACTATAAAACAGGGACAACTAAGTGTGTTAATACGATTAACCAGGAAGTATGTGTTACGATTATTTTCATGCATTTATTTATATGTCATTACCTTATGATGTTAAGTAATGATGTACATGCTCATGTTGGGTTGTTCCTGTAGGTACACTTTTGGACCGAAGGGCCTAGGGTCGGGTTGAGGCAGTGAGCTAAAAGGAGCAAGATAAATATAGGATACAGGATTTTGATAGTCTCTACTCTAGGAGTAGTGTAAATCTATAGCTTTAACATTCATTATTGAGAATGTAATTAATTAGCTTTTGAAATGTTATTTTGGCCTGTAATCTTCTTAGCTCAAAGCTACAACCGGAACCCTCAAGAGGTTACGAATGCATGTTTAGTCCATAATACGTGTATAATATGATGTTAAGGGAGGAAGACCCTACATTAGTGGTATCAGAGCAGTGGTTAGATAACCCGGGAATGAGTGAAGGGTAGCCTTAGCAATAAGTTGGCTAGGTGATTCTTTTTAAACATGTTATGTGCATAAGTTGCATATGAAGTATATGATGTTACACTAAAATGTTTGATTATCTAACGATGTATTATAATGAACTGCTTTTGGGTATGGTTGTTAACCCTTGTCTTGCAGCATGGCAGCAAATGTGGAAGTAGGAGATGCAGTGAGTGTTAATGCAAGTACTGGACGTACGAATCCCCTACCCCCGCCAGCTTTCGGCGAAGAACCGTCTGAACAACAGTTGTTGCCTAGGGAACTGAGCTTGACTCAATTTCTTGCATACCGACCTCCGACATTTGAAAGAACTGAGACAGGGGAACATGCAGAATAGTGGTTGGAAAGAATAGAGCAAATATTTGTGGCAGCTCCTTGTGCTAAGACGGCCTGGATATAAGACTAGCGGAGTTCCAATTGGCCAAGAAGGTCCTGATGTGGTGGAAGACCACAGTAGTAGAGCAAGAGGCTCAAGGTCATGAAGTTAATTGGAAGCTGTTCAGAACTCGGTTTCTGACCCGCTATTTTTCGGCTGCTGCACGACAGGCTAAGGAAGATGAGTTTACTAACCTCAAGCAAGGTAACATGCCGGTGTCAGATTATGCTCTTCAATACTGTTCTTTGCTCAGATATGTGCCTCATATCTCCACAAGTACTCAAGCAAAGATGAGGAACTTCATGAAGGGCTTGAGGCCGGAACTGTATGATAGGGTGATCACTTATGGCCCTGCCTGTTTTGATGATGCACTTTCAAGGGCTGAGCTAGCCGAACTGGGAGTTGGTGCATACCCTGATGTTGTGCCACCTCCAGCACACCCTCAGAAATCTACTTCTGACAATTTGAAGCCGAGGGGTGATCAGTTCAAGCCAAGGGGGAACACATCGGCTTCGAGGTTCAGTGGTAAGAGGCCCGATAATCGTTGGAAGGGAAGTCGTAAGAATGATGCCCCATCTGGAAGAGGGCAGTCTCAGGGAGACAGATTTGGGAAGGTCCAGTGCACTCTTTGTGGGCAACCACATTTGGCAAAAGACTGTGTAGGATGTTATGTTTGTGGCGACAAAGGCCACTTTGCTCGGCAGTGTCCCAACAGGGGGAGACAACAGAGCTCTGCGGGGAGGCCTACGGACAGAGCAGCACAACACAGACCAACGTTTACACCGAGGCAGTATGGAGGTCAGCCCATGGGGCCACCTCAGGGGCAGGTTTATGCTTTGACGAGGGAGCAGGCTACAGCGGCTCCGGAGGAGGTTATAGCGGGTACGTGTCTTTTATTTACGCACCCTGCTTTTATATTGATCGACACAGGTGCGTCACACTCTTTTGTGTCAGCAAGATTTGTGGAAAGGCACCACATATGCACTTCTCCGTCGCCCACGCCTCTTGTAGTCTCGACCCCCACTGGAAGAAGTTTGATTACTGATCAGATTGTCTATGATTGCCTCATTTATTTTGAGGATAACGAGCTAAGGTCAGATTTGATTGTTCTGGGGATGTCAGACTTTGACTGCATCGTAGGCATTGATGTTCTGAACATGTATCAGGCAGTTGTGAACTGCAGGCAGAGGACTGTCCGATTCAGATCTGATATGGGAGTCCAGTGGACATTCTTTGGGGATGGTTCTCGTTCAAAGATTCCGTTGATATCTGTTGTCAAGATGGCACAGCTATTGGAACGAGGCATACAGGATATCTCATCTATGCCGTTGATGTTGCTGAAAATATGGAAGAATTAAAGGTTGAGGATGTGCCCGTAGTGGCGGAGTTTCCTGATGTCTTTCCGGAGGAGATTCCCGGATTCCCACCGACGAGAGAGGTCGAGTTTGGGATTGAATTACTACCGGGGACGTCTATCATTTCTCGTGCCCCATATAGGATGGCACCAGCGGAGCTAAGGAATTAAAGATTCAGTTGTAAGAGCTCCTTGATAAGGGCTATATACGCCCTAGCGTATCGCCCTGGGGTGCACCCGTTTTATTTGTTAAGAAGAAAGATGGTTCGATGCGTCTGTGCATCGATTACAGACAACTGAACAAATCCACAGTGAAGAATAAGTATCCACTTCCGAGGATCGATGATTTGTTTGACCAGTTGCAGGGTACGAGGCTCTACAGTAAGATCGATCTAAGGTCGGGGTATCATCAGATTCAGGTAAGGGAAGATGATGTTCAGAAGACAGCATTCAGGACTAGGTATGGGCACTATGAATTCCTGGTCATGCCTTTTGGGGTGACAAATGCCCCAGTTGTCTTCATGAGTTTGATGAACAGGGTATTCCAGCCATATTTGGATCGGTTCGTCATAGTTTTCATCGACGATATACTCATCTACTCCCGGACTGAGGAAGAGCACGTGGAGCACTTGCGGATAGTACTCCAGATCCTCAGGGATCATCAGTTATATGCAAAGCTTAGCAAGTGCAAGTTCTGGTTGAGCAGTGTAGTGTTCTTGGGTCATGTTATATCTAGCAGCGGGATATCTGTGGATCCCAGGAAGATTGAAGCTGTGATGGAGTGGACTGCACCCACTTCTGTGCCCGAGATACGGAGCTTCCTTGGCTTAGCAGGTTATTACCGACGTTTCATCGAGAGTTTCTCAAAGATTGCCAAACCCCTAACACAGCTGACTCAGAAAAGAGTGCCGTTCAATTGGTCCGAAGCTTGTGAGGAAAGCTTCCAAGAATTGAACGCCGTTTGACCACGACACCTGTATTGGTGATTCCGTCTGAGAATAAGAAGTTTGCCTTGTACACGGATGCATCATTGCAAGGTTTGGGTTGTGTGTTGATGCAAGATAAGCACGTGGTGGCTTATGCTTCGAGGCAATTGAAGCCTCATGAGACCAGATACCCAGTTCATGACTTGGATTTGGCGGCTATCATTTTCGCCTTGAAGATTTGGCGGCATTACCTATATGGTACGTCATTTACCATCTTTACGGACCATAAGAGCCTGAAGTTTCTATTCACACAGGCTGATTTGAATATGCGCCAAAGGAGGTGGATGGATTTACTCAAGGATTATGACTGTGAGATTGAGTACCATCCTGGTAAAGCAAATTTGATAGCAGACGCCTTAAGTCGGAAGGTGAAGAGTACTGCTGAGGATGCTATGTGTTTATCGGCTTTGATGACTTCTTACTGCCATTTGGGCTATGATTTCGATGTGGACATATCGTCTGTGCAAGTCTCGACCTTATTGGCAGAGCCAGACATATTAGAGGCGATCAGAAAGGCCCAGAGGTCGGATGATGAGGTTCAGAGGTGGACATCATTGGTACTTCAGGGTCAGCCGTCCAAGTTCAGAGTGGCTGAGGATGATTCCTTGAGACTGGGCAACCGATGGGTAGTCCCAGATACACCAGAGTTGCATAGAGGAATATTGGAGCGAGCTCATGGTAGTCGGTTCAGTATCCACCCAGGAGGAAGGAAGATGTATAAGGACCTATGCGGTCAATTCTGGTGGAGACGCGTGAAGCGTGATGTGATCACTTTTGTTAAAAGATGTTTGATCTGCCAGCAGGTAAAGGCAGAGAGACAGAGGCCTGGTGGCGAGCTGAAGAGCTTGGAGGTACCCCAATGGAAGTG
The DNA here is from genome assembly GCA_907163345.1 of Haberlea rhodopensis. Classification (NCBI taxonomy): domain Eukaryota; kingdom Viridiplantae; phylum Streptophyta; class Magnoliopsida; order Lamiales; family Gesneriaceae; genus Haberlea; species Haberlea rhodopensis. Next base: position 394,700 of record CAJQUN010000228.1, read on the forward strand.
GGAGCACATATCTATGGACTTCGTGACCCACTTGCCAAGGACGGCCTCTGGATTTGATGCGATCTGGGTGATCGTGGATAGGCTAACGAAGGTAGCTCACTTCATCCCTTACTGTATGACTTTCACATACCTAAAGATGGCCCAATTATATATACGGGATGTGGTGAGGTTGCATGGGGTTCCAGTCTCGATTGTGTCTGACAGAGACCCAAGGTTTACTTCACATTTCTGGGAGGGTCTCCAGACAGCTTTGGGCACATAAGTGAGACTGAGTACAGCTTATCACCCTCAGACAGATGGCCAGACAGAGCGTACCATTCAGACGCTCGAAGACATGTTGAGGGCATGTGTTTTGGAGTTTGATACTCCATGGCAGGATGCAATACCATTGGTGGAGTTCTCCATAATAACAGCTACCAGGCGAGCATTCAAATGGCCCATTTTGAAGCTCTTTACGGATGACGATGTAAGTCACCGCTGTATTGGGAGGACTTGACTAGTAAAACGGTCGGAGGACCGGATATGATTAAGGATATGGAAGAAAAGATTAAGATGATACGCCAAAAGATGAAAGCGACCCAGGATAGGCAAGCAGCCTATGCCAATAAGCGACGGCGACCGCTAGAATTCCAAGTAGGAGACAAGGTCTTTTTGAAAATCTCACCCTTCAGAGGTGTAGTTCGTTTTGGTATGCGGGGAAAGTTATCTCCGAGGTATGTTGGGCCGTATGAAGTATTGCAGCGTATCGGTACATTGGCTTACCGTTTGGCTCTACCGCCGTCTTTATCTGGTATTCATGATGTTTATGGAAGTATGAGCCAGACCCGTCTCATGTATTACAGCCTACTGAAGTGCAGTTGGACTCAGATGTATCCTACGTAGAACGACCGGTCAGAATTCTGGATCGTGAGGATCGCAGATTACGAAGCAAAGTCATACCGATGGTCAAAGTTCAGTGGGATCGTCGGGGTGTCGAGGAGGCTACATGGGAGACGGAACGGCATACGGTGCAGCATTACCCGGAACTATTTTCTGGTATGATGTATGTTTAGTTTCTTTTTGGGTAAGTGCATGCGATTTCGAGGATGAAATCTTATAAGTAGGGGAGTAATGTGATGCCCCGAAATTAATTATATGCAATTTGGGCATTAATGATGGTTATGTGATTATTTATCATGGTAATTGATTTATGTGATGGGTAATGAAGTGTTAACATGATTTAATTGTATTGATTGTCAATTATGAGGAAAGCATGATTTAGTGGAAGTTTAATGCATTTTTGTAAATGCTTTTAAAATACCATGTTGGGGTGTTTTATACATCATGTTAATTGGTGGGGTACAATTTTAATTAACTTTATAACATTTCCCCCCTTTACCCAACTCACTTTACCTTTCCCTCTAAATCCCCAAATCACTCTCAAACCCTACACTTTCTCCCATTTTCGAAATTCACCAAGGAAGGAGAAGGAAAGCTCCACAAAACTTTTGCTTGTGTGATCTTTGTTAAGATTTGGAGTCTTCAAGAGGTATGGAACCCTTCCTAAAAATTTTATGATGTTTGGTTTTGAAATGGGATGATTTGAAGTGATTTATGTGGGTTTGTTTTGGGTATATGTTATACATGTTTGTGGTATGATTTTTGAAGTGTTTTATGTGGGTTTTAGTGGGTTATGATGTTGTTGTAGGAAAGTTTGGGTTCGAATGGTTTAAGATGGAGCTTGAAAAATGCTCAAAAATTGAGAAAAATCGCGCACCAGCAGGTGGCGATCGATCGCCTGAAATGAGGCGATCGATCGCCGAAGGCCAGTAGCCATTTTGCGTAGCAGGCGATCGATCGCCTCAAATGAAGCGATCGATCGCCTCAAGTAGCGATCGATCGCCACTGTTTAAAAAGTGGAAAATGATGATTTTTGTTGAATTTTTGGTATTTGGCTATTGTTTAGCTTCTAATATCGATTTGTATGGTTATGTAGAACCATCCCAGGTACCCACAACGTCAAGGGTATAAAGTTCTCCAACTTCTCTACTTTTGGGAATTAAGGTACGTAAGAAGCGTACGGGCATCGGACGGTAAACCATACTTCTATACTATAATTATGCAATGATTGCACAAGTATTATGATGATGATGTTTATGATAAGTAAAGATGATATGATGTTTATGATAATGATTTGATAAGCAAGTTTATGATGATGATGTTTATGATAAGTAAAGATGATATAATGTTTATGATGATGATTATGATAAGTAAGTTTATGATAATGATGTCATGATAAGTAAAGATGATACGATGCATATGATATGGTAAGATGCCATACGATAGGGTAAGATGCCCTCGTGGTAAGATGCCACACGATGCATATGATATGGTAAGATGCCATACGATAGGGTAAGCTGCCATCGTGGTAAGATGCCACACGATGTTATGATATGGTAAGATGCCATACGATAGGGTAAGATGCCCTCGTGGTAAGATGCCACACGATGTTATGATATGGTAAGATGCCATACGATAGGGTAAGATGCCCACGTGGTAAGATGCCACACGATGTTATGATATGGTAAGATGCCATACGATAGGGTAAGATGCCCTCGTGGTAAGATGCCACACGATATTATGATATGGTAAGATGTCATACGATAGGGTAAGATGCCCATATGCATGACTATAAAACAGGGACAACTAAGTGTGTTAATACGATTAATCAGGAAGTATGTGTTACGATTAATTTCATGCATTTATTTATATGTCATTACCTTATGATGTTAAGTAATGATGTACATGCTCATGTTGGGTTGTTCATGTAGGTACACTTTTGGACCGAAGGGCCTACGGTCGGGTTGAGGCAGTGAGCTAAAAGGAGCAAGATGAATATAGGATACAGGATTTTGATAGTCTTTACTCTAGGAGTAGTGTAAATCTATAGCTTTAACATTCATTATTGAGAATATAATTAATTAGCTTTTGAAATTTTATTTTGGCATGTAATCTTCTTAGCTCAAAGCTACAACCGGAACCCTCAAGAGGTTATGAATGCATGTTTAGTCCATAATACGTGTATAATATGATGTTAAGGGAGGAAGACCCTACAGGTGCTTGATCAGCCAGCAAGTGAAGGCAGAGAGGCAGAGGCCTGGTGGTGAGCTTAGGAGCTTGGAGATACCAGAATGGAAGTGGAAACACATATCCATGGACTTTGTGACCCACTTGCCGAGGACTACTTCTGGTTGTGATGCCATTTGGGTGATCGTTGATAGGCTAACGAAGGTAGCTCACTTCATTCCCTACAGAATGACGTACACATACTTGAGGATGGCTCAATTGTATGTCCGGGATATAGTGAGACTACACGGGATTCCAGTGTCTATTGTATCTGACAGAGATCCGCGGTTTACATCTCATTTTTGGGGAGGTCTTCAGTCAGCTTTGGAACTTAAGTGAGGTTGTGTAAGGCCCTACTAGCGATAACAACAATATTAGTCAAATGAACACCTAAATAAAACTTAGGTAGAGAGGTTTACAAAAATTTCGGCAGAGTTTCCCCTTAAATTTGGCTATCCGGAAATAAACCAAACATCAAAAACAATTCCCAGCCAGGGAAATCACAATACTAAACAAAATCAAACTAAAAGTAAGTCCCAGCCAGGGAAGAAAAGGATCTAAACAAAAGGAGATGTTGTAAAGTTATACATGACCAAAATAACGACATCAAAAAGGTCCCTATAACTATGCAGCTATAAAACCTAGTCCAAGTCCCTCTGGATATCTTTCTAGGCGTGCCGACAATCTCCCAGATCCTTCAAAAGTTACACCTGCACCTGTTTTCCACGGAAACAGCCCCCACACGGGGTAAGCATAACAATATAACGAATAACATGAATATACAAGATAAATGTACAGAATGTAATTCTATAAGATAACAGGACACTTCCTGAGTCTATTAGAACATGGTGAAATCTCGATCGTTCCTTCCCTTGCACATCTATCATTTAATCACTCGTTATACATAGCATTAGTTTCTAAGACTGTTCAACACATGGCATAATCACATCGCACACTCTAGTGGCGACCCGTAAATAAACACATCACTCGCCTCAGCGGTGACCCCTCTGTATATTCAACACAACACATCACATCGCACACACTAGTGGCGACCTCTAAATAAACACATCACTCACCTCAGCGGTGACCCCTCTGTATATTCAACACAACACAATCACATCGCACACACTAGTGGCGACCTCTAAATAAACACATCACTCGGCTCAGCGGTGACCCATGCATACTAATATCACGTCGCTCAATCATAGAAACGACCCTACACCTAAGCGACACTTCGCTTTTCAACAACACGGTGGAAGACATAATCACACATGCTTGTACGTCACTACGTACCTCAGCTCCATGATGAAGATCAAGCTATCCTCCTCGCTGTCCAGATGCCCTAGAAGGTTCTGTAATAAACCAACAACTCAATATAAGAATCAATATTTCCACAAGGTGATATACATAAAACATAATGCACCCCCCCCCCCCCCCCCCACAATTATCCTTTCAATATAGTATTCTACTAACTTAACATCCTCAAATTATAGCATATACATACATCAAGGAGTACCTTTATACATGACAAACTCATATCTTTCCATGTTAATATATCCAAACCTACTAAGCACAAATCACGCACACACACTTTCCAGCACACACTAAACACACATTCTGCACACACTTGAAAATGCAATTCCTTTTCCTTTCAATTAACAAATCAAAACACATCAAAATCCATACCAAATAAAGGCCAAGCCTAGCCCTCCCATAGCCCCACAATTTCGAACCAAAACCCCCATTCCTAAATTTTCGAACCCTACACCACCAACACACACACCCAAACACAAGATTAAGCTAGGGAAAAGAGGGCCAAGGGGGAGAGGAAACTTACCCATAAGAGTTTTCCAAGCTAATCTTGAAGAGGGCCTTCGAATTTCTTCTTTGGGAAAGAGAGGGGTTGGCCGATTCTTTTTGGTTGGGGGAAGAGGGGAGGAACTCGATTTTTATGTATGTGTGTGTGTGTGAGATTATTTGATATAAAAAGGGAAGAATCCTCTTAAAATAATACAAAGTCACCTACAATAATACATCCCAAAACAAAAATAATTCTCCACTTCCAATTAAATATTTTCAAGTTAATTTAATTCATCATAAATCCCCCAATAAAATAAAATTATGCTAAAGTTCCATGTGTGCACAAATAATATGGCCTGCCCCAAAATACGAGGTCCATAATTTAATCACGTAAATTATCCCATAATTTACCATTTAAAAATTAAATATAAACAGAATAAACTGGGCGTCACAGTTCTCCCCTACTAAAAGATTTCGTCCCCGAAATTTGAATTTACGCTTACTAGAAAAGCCAAAGTAAATATTTACATACCAGCAAATAGCTCAGGATAGTGAAGTAACACGTGTTGCTCCGTTTCCCACGTTGCCTCCTCGACACCCCTTCTTTCCCACTGGAATTTAACCATAGGAATCACTTTACTGCGAGGTTGACGATCGGCCCGATCTAGAATCCGAATAGGACGCTCAACATAAGAAACATCCGAATCCAACTGTACCTCGGAAGGTTGCAACACATGCAAAGGATCAGTCTCATACTTTTGTAACATCGATACATGAAATACGTCTTGTATGCCAGATAAAGAGGGACGGCAATGCCAATCTGTATGCCAGAGTGCCAACACGCTGTAATATTTCATACGGGCCAACATACCGCGGCGATAACTTGCCTCTCATACCAAATCGTACCACGCCTCTGAACGGAGATATTTTCAAGAACACTCGGTCACGCACCTGAAATTCCAAAGGTCGGCGTCGTTTATTAGCATAAGAAGCCTGTCTATCCTGCGCTGCTTTCATCCTTTGCCGTATCAGTTTCACTTTCTCTTGCGTCTCTCTAATCATCTCAGGTCCACCCACAGGTGTCCTGTCCACATCATCCCAACATAAAGGGGATCTGCAACGTCGCCCATACAAGGCCTCAAAAGGAGCCATCTGGATGCTTGCTTGATAGCTATTATTGTATGAAAACTCAACCAACGGTAGAGAATCTTGCCAGGTAGACTCAAATTCTAACACACATGCACGTAGCATGTCCTCCAGCGTCTGAATTGTACGCTGAGTTTGTCCATCAGCCTGAGGGTGATAAGCTGTGCTCAGTCTCACTTCGGTCCCCATAGCTGCCTGCAATCCTTCCCAGAAATGGGAGGTAAATCTCGGATCCCTATCAGAGATAATAGATACTGGGATGCCATGTAGTCGAACCACATCTCGAATATACAATTGGGCCATCTTTACAAACGTAAAGCTCATATTATACGGTATGAAGTGTGCAACTTTAGATAACCTGTCAATAATGACCCAAATAGCATCATACCCTGAAGGAGTTTTCAGGTAAATGAGTCACAAAAGTCCATCGATATATGATTCCATTTCCAAGTTGGTACTTCTAAACTCTGTAATTCTCCACCTGGTCTTTTTCTCTCTGCCTTCACTTACTGACATATCAAACACCTTTTTACAAACTTGGCCACATCCTGTTTCATTCGCTTCCACCAAAAGTGGGAACATAAGTCTCGGTACATTTTCTTGCCACCAGGATGTATACTGTATCTGCTACAATGAGCCCGCTGTAATAAGTCTTGGCGTAGTCCAGGTGTATCAGGAACTACCCAGCAATCACATAACCGCAAGCTACCATCCTCAGCCATTTTGAATTTAGATGCTTTTTGTTGCAAAATCAAACTTGCCCATCTATGAATCTCATCATCGGTCCTCTGAGCCCCTCTGATAGTCTCAAAAATATCTGGTTCTGCTAAGAGTAGTCGATACTCGCACAGGCGATTCAGCGATGTCGAAATAATATCCTAACTGACAGTAGGAGGTCATCAACGTCGATAGACGGCTCACAACATCGGCAGTATGGCCAACCTTACGACTCAAAGCGTCGGCTGTCAGGTTAGCCCGACCAGGGTGATATTCAATTTCACAGTCGTAGTCTTTTAATAGATCCATCCACCTTCTCTACCTCATATTCAATTCAGCCTGAGTAAAAAGAAATTTCAGACTCTTATGATCTGTAAAGATAGTAAACTTCGCGCCGTACAAATAATGGCGCCATATCTTCAATGCGTAAACAATGGCAGCCAATTCCAGGTCATGAACTGGATATCTTGTCTCATGTGGCTTTAACTGTCTCGAGGCATAAGCGATAACGTTCTTATCCTGCATCAAAACACAACCCAAATCAAGTTCCTTGCCTCTTCCGCTGTCTTGTCAATAAAAGCTCCTCCGCTCGCCTCATCCACTAAATTCATGTTACCAGAAAGTAAACTTTCATAGAAATATTGAATTAAAAGGTGTTCACTTATCTGATGTTGTGGACAGCTTGCACACAACTTCTTGACACGTTCCCAGTACTCGTGCAGTGATTCCTCATAGTATTGCTTCACAACATAGATTTTCTTCCTTATGTTAGCCGCCCTTGAAGCTGTAAAGTACTTCTTAAGGAAGACTCTTTGCAAATTAGTCCATGTGGTGATGAATCCGGAGGGTAGGCAGAATATCCAATCTTTAGCAGCATCCTTCAAAGAGAATGGAAAGGCTCGCAGTTTAAATTTGGTAGCATGTATCATGTACGCACAAATTAACCCTCTCAAATTATAGCAATAGTGCTAATTAAATAGTACAAAGGGGATTTTGGAATGATTAAACTACTACTATGAAAAATTTATGAATTAAACTAATTAGCAAAATTAAACTAAAGTGATTAAAATTTTCAGAAAAGAGATTCTTGATTTTCAGTCGACTTTACCTTGGATTTATGCATTTAATCATCGATTATGACAAAAGATGTATTTTATACTTGAATATTCATTATTAGAGTTTCAACTCCTATCTTACCTTATGCCTAGTTAAAATAGCACAAGCGTTCTAAATTAACCCGTATCATTATATCGAACAAAACAATATCAGTAAAGATTAATATTAACAATAACTTTCAAATCTAGTAAGAATGATGAAACTTAGACAACATAATCCAAGCGTCTATGTTTAATCTAGTCAAAAAAATTTCATAATAATTTAACAACACCAATAACAAGCATTTATTAATCTTAGTTGCTTCAAAGGCCAGACAATAGATTGCATGTAAAATCATTAAATTGCCAATCTTATAATCAAAACATAACAATCATGGCAATTAGAAAAACATATGATATTCAATAAAAATCAATAAAAGAACATCAATCTCATGAAAAACATAAAATCTAAGGTATTGTCTTCCTTCAACCGAGAACCAAAAGTGTTTAGCCAAGCATGACTAAATTAAAAACAACAAAACTTAATCTAGAAAACATTAAACTAAAAGCAAAAGAAAGAATTACTAAAGAGAAGCACGATTCCAGAGCGTCACTTTCGTCTTCTTCGTTCTTCAAATTGTTCTTCAAAAGGTTGAGAGAAATATATTCTAAAGTCTAAAATATGATGGTTTTTTTTTATAATAATGAAGAATGGTCTGATTTTCCCAATTCGTGCATATAGGGTAGGAAACAGATTTTAGTAGGTAAAAATCTATTCAAAGATGGAAAAATCGAGTTTCCTTAAAAATCAGGATTCTGCTGGCGATCGATCGGCGCTGGCTGGCGATCGATCGCTAGCTTTTGTTTTCCAATCGATTGCTAGCTTTTGTTTTCCAAACAGACCAGATCGCTAGCTTTTACTTTTCAAACATAAACATTTGGCGATCGATTGGTAAAATGTGCCGATCGTTCGTGAGTCTTTTGTTTCGTCCAGTAATATTCGGTGATCGTTCGAATGTGCCGATCGATCACGGAGTCATGATTTTTGTTGCTTGGTTTCTTTTGTTTGGCGACTGATCGCAGCTTCCGTTGTCCACTTTTATGCATTTTATGGTCTACTTTGATCCATTGTCAACTCCAATGCATTTCTCGATCCTTATTCGCCCTTGTTAGCTCGATTTCTTCGATAACAATGCCTCAACAATTTCGAACATGCATAGTAATGAAAGGGGGTGAAAAGTTAATAGTGGAACAAGTTCAATCCCTAGACATCCCATACTTAACAAAGTAGCGAACGTGCGTGTGTGGTCATAAACAGGTGTCATGAACAAATTATAGATCCAATTATTGTAAACTTGCAATAGTTCAAGTTATACACTAACACAAATATAAGTTAACCCTCTTAAGTTAATAGCAATAGGTAATGTAGTAGCGTGAGTAGTGATAGATCCCACGAGGAAGGACGTATTTTTGTGTCAATTGTGCTAATCAAATAGCAAAAAAGGGATTTTGGAATGATTCAACTACTACTATGAAAAATTTATGAATACTAATTAGCAAAATTAAACTAAAGTGATTAAAATTATGAGAAAATTGATTCTTGGTTTTCAGTCGACTTTACCTTGATTTATGCATTAAATCATCGATTATAACAAAAGATGTAATTTTTACTTGAATATTCATCATTAGAGATTCAACTCCCATCTTACCTTATGACTAGGTAAAATATCTCAAGCGTTCTAAGTTAACCCGTATCGTTGTTCCCAAATCAGTATAAGTAAATTATTAAAAGATTTTACTAATTAATCAAATATTACTATTATCGAGTTTCTATTATAAATCATATTGTGATAAACTAAGATATACTTATTTAATTAATATATATATAATGTAAATCAAATAATGAACATAAAGTGCTTGTAGAATACTTAAAAGGTATATAATATATTTGTTTGTAATAATTTGCTTCATTATTATAGTATTTTATTTTGCAACCAATATTTCTTTAGTTCTTATGAATTTATCCAACATTTTTTGTTATATTTACTTTTTATAGATTTGTTTCTATTATACAATATTTATTTAAGAGCATAACATATTTTTTTTAGATAATTTTTATTTGTCAGTATAAAATAGTTATTATCGTATTACATATATAATATATATTGTCTTTTAGTATATAATTATATTATCGAAAATAAAATAATCAAGACAATAGCTTAGTGATAATAAGATGCATATACATAATAGATGTCAAGAGTTCGAATCCTCATCAACACACATTAATTTTAAATGATAAATAAAAAAAAACAAAAAAAAAACCGTGGAACGTTCGGTTAGACTGGTTTCCAACTCTTAAACCTTAATCGGCCCGTAGACTCATTGAATCGGGTCGACGAATAACCAGCCTGTTACCCGGTTACGGGGTCAGGCCACGGTTTACCATAAACCGCGGTCATGTCAGCAGGAGTAACTCTGTAAGCCATTCAAGTTCACTCACACAAACGACAAAATCGTGCTTGTACAAGTAGTAGCAAAATGACTGCTGTTTCGTCTCAGCTGATAGAAACCCCGCCCGCGAAGTGCACGAGCTCACTGCGCATGGTATCACTGAGCACAATTCCACCAGATTGCTTCTACTAGGATCCGGCAGTTATGGCTTTGCCGAATCTCGGCTCCTTTTCTTCTCCCTCGATCGCCAATACCATATCTTCACCCGAAGACCCGAATAAGAAGATCCGAAAGCCCTACACCATTACCAAATCGCGTGAGAGCTGGACGGACCCGGAACACGACAAGTTTCTCGAGGCGCTTACACCTGTAAGTTTGAAGGATCGGAACTCCTTTTTTTTGTTTTTACTTTGAATTTCGTAATTTTAGTTTATTAATATGAAATTAGGGTTTTTGTGTGGTGTTGGATGAGGTATGAGGTTTAGTTGTTCGGATTTGTTGGAATTGAGGTTGTGGTTTGTGCAGGTTGCATTAGCGTTTATGAGTTGTTTTGTGTGGATGTGGATTTGAATTGCAAAACAGTTCCTCCGTAGCTGAATTCAGTGAAATTTCACTCTTTTATTGCTTCAAGGTTGAATTAATGCAACATTTAATAGATGAATTAGTTAAATTGAAGTAATCTATCAGCTAAATTACCGAAACTACAGTTGATTCAAGGAATTATTGTGCTGTTTGAGGGAAGATTCCCCCTTCTCTAGATTTGCTCAGTTTCTCTGGATGAAGATTATATACGTGTGGGAATTTCCAGATTCAAGATTAATTATCGAGTTACGGAAACAGAATGAAGGGATTTCACATGTTATCTTTAAGGATATGGGTTGTTTCATTACATATTCATTATCAATTGTGCCAGAATTGTTTTCATAATTTTAGCTCGATTGAAGCATTCTCATTTCATCCGTTTTGGTGCAAATATTGTATTACATTTTTTTGCTGATGACAGTTTTGATCGTGATTGGAAAAAGATTGAAGCATTTGTTGGATCAAAGACAGTCATTCAGGTTTTTTCCCGTCTTCAGCTTGCCTTGATAATACACTTGATTGTTTTCCAAGGAAATTAGTCTATAAATTGTCCCCATTGCTCCTACATTCTTCTTGCACTATCTTTTTATGATGTTTTAATGAAATATAGAGTTCTTATCAAGTATGTAAATAATCAAGGATATGTACGACGAAATAACATCAAATGTGAGAACGTGCAACGTGGTGACGAATGTGTCACGATCACCATTGGATTGCACCAAGGGTCTGTGTTGAGTCTTCTTTTGTTTGCCTTAGTGATTGATGAGATAACAAAAGCCATGCTGAAATACCTAGGACCATACTTTTCGCTGAGGATATTATGTTAATCGACGAGACTATGACATAGGGTAAATGTTAAAGTGGAGTTATTGAGAGAGACCTTGGAACCAAACAGTTTTAGATTAAGTTAAGCCTAAAACAGAATATGGAGTGCAAATTCAGTTGTCGTACATCTCGGGTTCCCGGTGTTGTAACACTCGATGACCAAGAGACATCGATGAGTAGCAGATTTTGATTCCTAGTTCTATTATCCAAAAGACCGAGAGATTGATAAAGACGTTAACCACAGAATATAGGCAGATTGACTGTAATGGAGAAATGCTACTGGAGTGCTATGCCATCTTAATATCCCGCTAAGACTGAAGGTCAAATTTTATATAACTGCCGGAATGCTGTATGGGATGCTATGCTGGGAATCTAAGAAGAATTATATCCAAAAGATAAGTGTGGTAGATATGCGTATACTACGTTGGATGTGTGTTAAGACCACAAAAAATAATGTAAGGAACGATGACATTCAAGCTGAAATATGTGTGACTTGTATAGAAGGAAATATGTAGGTCGCTTACGCTGGTTTGGTCACGTCAGACTTAGGCCTAACGATATACCTGTGTGTTGAGTGGAGTTCATGGATTTTTGTCATTTCAAGAGAACAAACGGCACGGCCGTAGAAGACATAGTTCGAAGTTTAAAGGGATTAATGAAGATATTTTACCCGAAAGAAGTTCTCGGAGAAAACTGACACATATGCGCGACCGACTTAGATTTTTTCTTGGGTTCTTATAGCCTACCCCGATCCATTGTGATTAAAGACTTAGTTGTTATTGTTTTTTTTATGTAATTACGTCATTGCTAGGTTTAATAGGCAAAGTAACCATTTATTTTCCTCAACTAAACTTCATTTTCATATTATATTTGATACTGACTCTGGTACTTCACACCATTTTCCATATTGATCTAAAGATATATGTCTTGGTTTCGGAACAATTTTTTTTAACATAGTTTGTGGCTTAGGTAGTAATATATTTTGCGAGAGTGACTTTGACATTGCTTTGTACCTTTCTATCTCTGTTAGAGAACAAAGTACTTTTTTGTCAATGTCCATATGAGATGATTTATAATTGGCAGATTCGTAGCCATGCACAGAAATTTTTTCTGAAAGTTGAAAAGAGTGGAACAAATGAACATTTACCTCCACCTCGGCCAAAAAGGAAAGCTTCGCATCCCTATCCGCAGAAAGCTTCTAAAATCAGTAAGATTTTGCTATACAATTGTCAATTATCATACTGGCAGTTCGAACCATTAAAAGCTCCATTGCTTATTGATTTCATACATCGAAAGCATCTGCGGTTACACGAGCAGTATCAGTTTTCCAACCATCCCCAGCAGTTCCTGATCCTGGATTTGGAAGGAGGCCAGATACTTCACCATTTTTCAGGCACCCTGATACTCCTGCACCCAAACATAAATGGACAGACAATTCTGCGCAGGCTACCGGTTTGTCACATGCAATCAGAGGTTCAATAATTTTTATTGTCCATATGAGAAGTGATTCTATTTCTTTAGGACTTCCATATCGACAGAGAGGTTCAAATATCTGTTATGTTGCAGATGATGTAAAATTCGCTGCACCGTCACTGGCCAGTAACTACTGTTGCAGCAGTAATGAGAGCACGCCACGTACAGATTTAACAGGCGAGACAATGAAAAATATTGATGTAGAACTGCCAATGAATGGTGATTCCTGTGTTATATTGGGCTCTTGCAACTGCCTATTTATTATACATGAACTGAGTCTATCTTGGTCAACTCTTGAATATCTTGTGAAATTCGTTTGCTTATTTCAGTTGATGATATATATTACTCTGAAATTCTTGCGCTGCCCGATGTCTAAATCATTATGATTCCCTGGATACCAAAGTAACTATTTCCTTTTGTGATTCCTCTGCAATGCATTGCTTTCCGGGTAGTGATTATCCTATGTTTCTTCTGCCCGTACCCTAGTCTGCATCATGCATTCTGCATTTCCTTTTGGACCCCTTCTCTTTGACTGTAATGGGTCTAAGCTTTTGTTAGGAACAAATTAAGACTACCGGGATAAGTGAAACAAGTTAAGCACTTCACAGAAACAAATTTCAGAAAACCAGAGCATGATAAGAACAAGGAAATTGATTATATTGCTGGATGAAACAGTAAGAGAAATACAACAAGAAAACACACTCACACACACTCAAAGGAGAGAAATTCTCCCTTGCCCTAGCAAAGCTAGCAACTCAATCTTTCAACACAAATTCTGTAATGCAGCTACCCACAATCTCCCCCCTTTTTATTTAGTATTTTCCCTCCTGAAGTCCTTAACAAACTAACTGTTTCCCTACCCCCCAATATTCACGTGTTGATGTATTTTGGGCATTTCTTTTCGGGCCTATTCTTAATTTGTTCCCGTAACAATTACGCCCGTCAAAAACAGCCTTGTCCCCTTGTCCTCAAAGGCTGAAGTAAAAACACTAGTAGCGTCTCTTCCACGACCCCAAATCTTATTAGCATCTATCACGGGTTTCCTAAATCTTGTTAACATCACCATGTGTGTTGCTTGAAAGCTCTTGGCATATTTGACAGCAACTTCTTTCAGCTTGCCTGCTTCCCCCTCCATGTCCAAAATTACAAACACAGAGTCACATTCACAATCCATACCACCAAAAACCTTAAGCACATTATTAGTCTACTCCCAATGCTTCATTTCCCTTCCAAGAACATGACTGGCACCCCTAATATGAGCTTCAAAGATGATGTATGTATCAGCTGATAGTATTCCTCTTTCAATACTGTTAGATTTTTCTAGCCCCTCCACAAAAGCCTGATTAACAGTGAAAATATATACATATTCAAAAGTCACACTTTGCCCAGTGGACATAACATGGTTGATAAATCTCTTATGAATCTGCTGAGGCATAAACAACCCATCTCTGCTAGCAATTTCAATAACTGCTCTCCCGCTCCCTGTCCGCCGCCGCCTCCGCCTCCACGACGTACGACAGCCTCCGCCTCCACGACGTACGGAAGCCTCCGCCGTCGCTGGCGTCCCACTGGCCATCCTCCGTCAACCGCTCCCCTCACCCGAGCGTTCTGGAAATTCCTCAACCGCTTCCCAATTTCTGTATTTGGATTTTATCGCTAAGTGTGATATACACAGTATTTGATCTTTTTGGGCCCTAGTTTGTCTATCATGGGTAGCCCACAAACTTACTCTTCCATTTGTCCCTTCAATAAAAAAACCTGACTCTATGGCCTATTGAAAGATAGCCCATAGCTTGTCAATCCTTTCCCTAATAGACTGTATGCAATATTGGCCCAAGTCCCTATCATCTTCTCCTTCCTCCTTAGATCGTGAATCCCATTCCACATGCATGTCTGCAGCAACGATACAATTTCTTTCACTGCAAGGATTCACCGGCACAGCTCTCACCCCCAACTCCTTCTCCTTCATTGACTGAAATGCGGTTAACCCCTCTGTAAGCCCTATCCACTTTACATATGGATTTTTCTGCTTAATTTCATGAACCCAGTCCTTTCTTCTCTCAGCATAAACAATAGGCCACAATTTCCATCTATTGTGGTCTAGTGTATCGAACACAGGTGAAGCCTCTCTTCCATCAAACCCCAACAAATTCAATCGGTCATTCTTTTCCTCATTCAATTCGGGTATAATCTCTGTTGTTCCGTCTTCGTCCTTTTCATTCACCGCAGAAAATTGTTCCCTGATAGCATCTAAGTTATTAAGCACCTCTGTTTTCCCCTCAACCCCGCCAACTTTAAATTCCTTCATCATTTCAGCTGGCTCAATTCCAGAAAATCCTTCGGATTCATTGGGCGTAGTTGTTTCCACCTCGTTCACGGTAACGTCTTGCTTCCCAATTTGCTGCAAAAATTCACTAGTTTCTTTGGCAATATTTTGGAGATCAGATTTCTCGTCTTTCGTCTCTCCAAATTATTAGTTCCTTGGTAAAATCATCCCATGTGAGATCGAGATTGCCGCTAAACAACCGATAAAACCAAATTTCTGCCACTCCTTCCATAGTCATGAATACAATCTGCATTCGATCTTGCCATGTCGTCGAATTGTCCGGGAAATAGAGCTCTGTTGTTAGCAGCCAACTACTAGGATCAATGCCATTGAATGTCTGCGGCGCCTTGTACCCAAAGCGCCGGAAAAAAATCCGTTCGCTGCCTCCTTCCATGATCGAACAGTGGTCGGCCGTCATGTTTTTGTATCTCCTCATTTGCATTGTCGGTGGCAAGTCGGACCATTTGTTAGGAACAAATTAAGCGTCGACCAATTGTTAGGAACAAATTAAGCACTGCCGGTAAGTGAAACAAACTAAGCACTTCACATCAACAAATTTCAGACCAAAGCATGAGAAGAACAAGGAAATTGATTATATTGCTGGATGAAAGAGAAATACAAGAAGAAAACACACACTTACACACACTCAAAGGAGAGATTCTCTCTTGCCCTAGCAAAGCTAGCAACTCAATTTTTCAACACAAATTTTGTAATGCAGCTACCCACAATCTCCCCCCTTTTTATTTAGTATTTTCCCTCCCAAGTCCTTAACAAACTAACTGTTCCCTTCCCCTCCAATATTCACGTGTTGATGTATTTTGGGCTTTTCTTCTTGGGACTATTCTTAATTTGTTCCCGTAACAGCTTTACATTAACATGTTTGCCATGTCTGCAATATAATCATGTTGCAGACATGGCAAACACATTAATGTAAAGCTTAGACCCTTTACAGCCAAAGAGAAGGGATCCATCTTTAAACTGATTAAGTGGTATCACTACCATCTTTAAACGGATGCCTTTCAGTTACTTATTACTGAATTTCTGATGTATGCAGTTCTTCCTGATTTTACTCAAGTATACAGCTTCATAGGAAGTGTCTTTGATCCGCATGTGACGGACCAATTGCAGAAATTGAAGAAAATGGACCCAATTGATATTGAGACAGTATGACATCATTTTTTCTGATTAAATTTATTTCTTTGATAAGTGAATGTGCCAAAGTCCATACTAATATACTGTCCATCTGCATTAAAATGATTTAAAGAAGTCACTAGTGATGCTTTAGATGGAATCGAGAATATAAAATTGAATTCATGAATTGTTAATGGTCATCTTGTGATTAACATCTCTGTTCAAATCCATCACTCCCTCACTCTCAAATTGAGAATACTATGTTATTTTTGTCATCACTTGCAAAATCAATCCTCTAATTTTTTTTTGAATGGCTTAGCATCTTACAATCCCTTGGGATCTTGCACAGGTGTTATTGTTGATGAGAAATCTATCCATCAATCTGGCCAGTCCTGATTTCGAGGATCATGTAAGTGCTAATTTATTACGAGAATCGCAGCATTTGGTTCATAACTAGCTTATCACGCAGTCTCTACTTGCCTATTACCCTGTACATATATCTGCATCTCCTTCTCTACTATTTATACAGTCTTCTTTTGGTTTCTATCATGAATTAATCTTGAAGTCGTAAGATGTACATGCCATGTTTGCTATCAATTTCTCTTCATCATTCCGCGATCAAGGTATAATAAGCTGGTGATATTTTTATTTTACCGTATGATTTTCTAATGTACTATTGCAGAGAAGGTTACTTTCATCGTATGAGATTGACTTTGAGAAGGATAGTGCCTATGATGTAATTGATCACATCCTTGATAGCGAATCCGAGGACGTGAACTAATTTGAGATGGTATTGGGGTGTGTGTGTATTCCTTTGGTCATTTTAGGTGTGAGGTGCACCATCAATCCATCAGTGCATGAATGCATTCATCTTAACGGGATGTCAACACACTTAATGTTTTTCTTTTTCATCTCGTGTAAGAATCAAGGCTGCTGTATGGAAACAAATTGTGTAAAAATTATGGCAAGTTGTGTTAGAATCGGACCAAATTAATTTGATCCTACGCTTCAAATATACGTTATTTGTGAATTGCGTTTTAACTGTTGTGAATTTATTTCTTGTTGTGACATTTAACCATGGATTAGTAAATTGATGTGTTTAATTATTTGACTGTATCAAACGTTAGGTTGCAAGAAAATAGGTGAGTGTTAGATCAGACATCCCTGGTGTTTGGTTTATAATTACCTAAAGGCAGCTGGGGTTTAGTAATTGTAAAAGCACCTCCTCAACATATGCCATTGTGAAGTTCGCTTTTTAAGTAGGTTTTCAGTTTACTTATATTTTTGTAGACTTGTAAAGTCATTTGAAAGGATAGACGGAACGTACAACTCACAAATTTCAATTGCAAACACCAAGTGCAAACCATTTGGCCTTGAATCGTGCAGCAGCAATGTCACATTGTCTACAAACACATATTATGGTAGGTCTCTCTCTATACATTTCAGTCTTCGATTATTTGATCTATAAGTCGCACTATTATTTTTCAACCACTTTAACTACTTATACTCCCTAATATTAAGAATCCAAATCAGTACAACCGAGTAAGGGAATGAGAATAGATTGCTTAGCAAAAAAGGCAAGTCCAACAAAAAGCCGATCATTGCTGCAGTGATTTTCCATCGCCTGGTTGTGTTGTTGAAGATGGAATGCCACAATAGAATTTGTCAGCATTGAGCATTCTAGACGGCTTTTGATCTCCGAATCCACCTGTAACAATGGGGGCCCGATCAAAGGCGGCAAATTGAGTCTAGTAATCTAAGTTAACAATACCTCAAGAACACTGAAAATGTGTATCAATCTCAGACTTAACAAATATCTTATACCTGAATTTGATTTTCCAAAGCCCTGAAAGATTTCTCTGTCTGATTGATTTGTGTTCAAGTCAGGTGCAGTCACTTTTTGAATAGGATTTGTACAAGCTGGATCGACCAGTGTCTGATTCTGTTGCTGTTTACAGATATACGGTTGCTGTAACAGCGAGTAATGTACAAGTGAATCATTAGCTTTTGGTTTTGTGATAGCTGGTCCACGGAAAGACGATGGATGAGTATTAGAGCAAGTATTGCAATATAGACTAGGTGGTAAATATCTGGTAATGTTTGGAGTCGTGAACGGATTTAGAAAATTCACTTGATAATTCCCTGGATGCAGATATGTCATTTTTGAATGGAGGGTGTCATGCCATTGAGATTGTGGAGAATGCAGCTTCCCACAATTAACCAGTCCTGAGACGTCAAGAAACGGTTGAACTTTAAAACCTTGTGCTGAAGAATTTAGAGCTTCTGGATTTTTTGTGATCTTGGCTGCCAAATTCGATCTCAATGTGTTAGCTTCCTCTGAATTACGGTTAAGTGAATATGTCAGGAGGGGAGGAAATATGAAATCATCCATTGTGATCAAGGTGTCTTCATCTGGCAAGTTGAGTTCAGCATCTGAATTGGCTACGTTATCTGAACTGTCCAAAGTATTGAAGTCCAAAAGTTCTGGTAAATGGCTTTCAATTTCTGAATCTGGTAGGTGATCATAGACTAGCTCCACTTGGAGAATTCGTGATATTTCATCCCATTCGTCATCTGAGGTGCGGTTGTTGTCCTTGATCATTCCGAACTCAACATAGTCTCTCCCTCCTTTATTTGTCCAGGGGGTTTCACATTCACCAATGATCGAATTTAAGTAAATTTCTACATCTGAAGATGGAAATTCATACTCAAAATTGTCATATTCTGTTGGGCAACGGACTGAATCTCCTTGGTCATTCTCTATTGTGGAAAAATATGGATTCATGAATAATCCCATTCCATGTTCTGAACTGGAATCCAGAAGTTCGGGTGTCTTCTGCGTTGAAGATGAAAAAGGACAAGGTACATCATCATAACGGGAAATGAAACGGTATAATGCCTCAGTTTCTTGGTTTATTTACTACTCCTTTTCCACCAATCTTAATGTGATAGATCTGATACAATGTATTTCGCAAGGGAGCGAATGCGTGGACAAAAAAATGGCAATTGTAGGATAGCATAAAAGAGAGATGAGAAAGTGCTGCATAAAGTAACACCTGGGGGTTTCCCTTCACCATAATTAAAGACCTGTTATCCAGCAATGTTTTTTTAAACCTACACTAGATGATCGTACCAAAGAAATATAACACAAAAAAGTAATCAATAAAGCAAAAGAGCAAGAGAACTAATCCAAATGAGGAAGTATGAGTACCTCAACAAGATTGGTTGGGCCGCTGTTAGTTTGCAAATGACTCTGGGAAGGGTTATTTGGTGTTTTAGAGCATCTGTTGCTGGAATCTATCACACTAAAACTCCCCGTAATTTGGTCAGCATCAGACTCTTTAATGCTATTTTCTTGAGCAACACAATCTTCTAGAACATTAATAGCAACATCAGAAATTTCCACAAGCAGAGGTGGCAAAAAGAAAGCGCCGTCAGCCACTGCATGGCCTGCTTTTAAGATGGGCCTGGAATGGCCTGTGGTCCATGGACCTATGGAGTGGCACTAGCCACGTTTTGAAATTTAATTTTTATTAGGGCAGTAGCTTAGGCGCTACCATCATTGGCCTATGGACTATGACGGAATGGGGGTAGCCCGGCACGGCCTGTTACATGGTCCGTGCCTGACACGGACCATTACTGTAGCAAAACGAGTCGGGCTGCCCTTTTTGCCACCTTTATGCTTAAGCATGTTCTAAATCTTACCAGTCTTATCCAGCACATAAACATCAAAAGTTTCAGTCTCACATTGCTCAACAGTCATAGACTGTGATTTTTCCAGGAAGGGGTCCTTGTTTTTTGCCAAACCAGCTTCCTCCAGTGAAGCATTAGATTTAGCCTTATCATCAACATTATAAATATCATGGAGTTCACATTCACCTTATTTGAATGGAATTCGGATTACATATTTAAACCCCCCCCCCCCCCCCCCCCCCCCCCCCCCCCCCCCCCCCCCCCACAAAGCCAGAGTGATATGCATCCATACTGGGGATATGTCATCTTGAATTCTCGAAGGACCCAATTTAATCCTTGTGGTCATAATTAAATAGAGTGGCAGCAAAACTTAGGTTCATAAATCTGTTACCGGAATTTGCTTTCTTCATCTGTTAGGACCAAGGGAAAACATTTTCCAATTTGTATTGTCAGGCCCTAACGTACACCCGCAGGGACGGGGACAGAAGATGGTATCAAGAATAGCTGAATAAATAGAGGTTACTAAGAAAGCTTCAGGAAAAAAAAATACCAGACCTTGAGACAATGTGGAGAGCGATAAGGGTTGTCACTCTTTCGAAGTTGAAATAGGTCACTATTTTGGCCATTTGGGACCAAAATTCCATCCTTATATCCACTTTGTCCACGTAAAGGCCGCCGAAAGCCGGTACAACTCTTCTCTGTGATATAGCTCAGATAAGTTGAACAATTAATACTATTAGAAGGCTAGAAAAAAAGATAGCTGCATAACCGTACTGAACAATATAGCCCTTATTTAATAATCCAAATGGTGTGTACTGATTATGCAATTGCCAAACAATTCAAGAAAGACATACAGAAAGATATTGATTGTTGAAACAAAAACATGTTTCAAAACAACTATCGACAGTTCAACCTTCCAGAGAATGGCAACAAATAACATGTCAATCGTAATGTTTTATCATCTATTTGTTAACATTATAGTTTTTAGTTATTTAGTTTCCGTTCCACCTTCACTCAGTCATATTTTAATATATTTATGTTTCCTGACTTTCTTCTTATTTATTATGCCCAAATCTTTACCAAACCCTGCACAATATTAATTTCCTACGTAAGCCGTATACACCATAAATCCTGAGAGTCAGCTAAATATTTTGTTTTTGCATTTTTTTTACAATCAATCACTTGGGATTAAGAAGTATATGCATTTACAAAAAAACATGTGCAATCTGGACCAAATAGATTTAGATACTTGGAATTCGTGGTCTACAGCTACAACAGCATCTTTATATTAAATCATGATGATATCTAATGACAATTTCTTAAGAAATGTCCTGAAAACCCGGTAAAAACAACTTAAGGGACATTAAAGTTCTACCATTGGAATACCGTTCTTCCATGTTGATCATAAATAATTACTGACCTGAAGAAGTTACTAGTGAATGACTCTCTTTACGAAAAACAAATGAATGATAGCACCACCTTTTCACCTGGTAAATCGAAATTCCATCTATTGGACGGCAACGAACCTCTGAGTGATGGATAACTGGATGTCCTCTTGCCTTCTATTTTATCCTCAGATGCATCCTCAAGTTCACTACTTCAAATGTGCATCAAATTAGGAATCATAAAATAACAAAGCCCTACATTGGTAACAGAACACCAGCAGCAACTACGAACATTACTTTGACGTCTGTTTTTATACTCGTTTCAATAAAACCTAATTACTCCAGCGAAATTATGAAAAAAATTTAAAAATGCATAAAAATATGAACAACCGAACCTAGATAAGTATAGTATGCAATTAAACAAAAACAAATCAGCTCAATGCCGGATCCATAAATGTAAATCAGGTCGTTTACTCTAACCTTTAGATCTAACTATGAAACGAGCACAATAGAAGAAGTTTCATCTACCGTAAAGTTAACAGATCAAAATCTGGAGGTAATTTGTCGCAAACCTTCGCGTCACAAAATTGCAAAAGAAATGCTCTTGTATACTTCTTATTCGACTGTTCGAATCTGCAAGGCAAGCAATTAATATAACATCTATGTCTCACAATATCTGCACAGTTAACCAAATCACAAACTCGAGCTGCACACGCCTGAACTAAAAATGAAATTATTACCGATCAAAAAAAAAAAAAATGAAATTACTCCTCCAAAACAAACAAAATACAATACAATAATGCAGAAACTCAAGCATCACCAACACCGTTAAACTACAATCACTTGGCGATAAGAATTACGCTGAGAACTGCTCGGTATTCTCCTCCAAACCCGACAGCTCTGGACAATTCCGATGTTCAACTCCTGAGCTCATCTCCAGCAGTTCAATTACGCTTTGGAAAACGAGAATGTGACTAAAATTCTGAGCGCATGCAGATTTCTACTGATACTAGTAGTGAAATTGAGTTTACATTCTCGAAGTCGAAGCGCAAGGTTGAAGGCTTGAACTCTGATCGTAAATGAGAGTGTGCTGAGGAAGGTTTGATCGAAGTTAAAGAATTTATATTAACGAACGGTCATTGAGTTTTAACTTCATACTCTAAAAATGAAGATCTTTTCAAATTATTTTAAATAATATTTATTTATTTATAATTGACATTGCATAACAATTGTAATTATTTTTAATGGCAAATATTCATATTATTATTATTAGTTAAATATATGCAGTGAACTAATATTTTTTCTTGTACTTACTAAGTTAAGCCGTACATTTCTTTTTGTAAATGGAAAGAAAACACCTAAAATATTTTAGAATAAGATTATTAAATGTGATTAGTCTGATAGTATGACGAATTAACAAGAAAACCTTTATTTTTTAAATAAAAAAGGGATGACAGATGCGGCAACGGTGGCGGTGGTGAGAGGGTTCAGTCGAAGGGCAATGGGAGAAAGTGTTCTGTGGAAGGAAAGAGTGACGATAAATGGATGAGGATTTTATTTAAATAAGATGTATTTTAGTAAAATAAAGTAGTATGTTTAGAAATTCGACAATAAAAATTCTTGAAAAATTGATTTATATTGAAAGTATTTTATTAACAAAAGTTGAATAATTATTTTGTAACCGACACCATTTTTATAATTATCCCAATTAAAATTGATATAAAACACTCCCTGAAGTCAGTATCTTCTTGGGTCGTTTTTCTAGACTCGTTTGGAGTTTTTTGTAGGGCTCAGGAAGAAGCCCATCAGTACAAGAACCCAACAAGATAAATACTTAAAACCATCTAGGGTTCTTGTTCACTTACCATCATCTTCTTCTCTGCGTTAGCTGTTTTCTCAGCGGCCATGGTAAAATTAACAATTAAGAACTATTTTTTTTTTATATACTTTACTTGCTATATCGATTTATTTATCACGATAATGATTTCTCTTTCAGATCATCCCAGAGAAGAACAGGAGAGAGATCTCAAAATACCTCTTCCAAGGTCAGATTTTTTGTTATGTCTTCGTTTGAAAGACTGATATGGAAATTTATGTTTGTATTTGTCAGTTTTCCGATGTTCATTTTTGTGTATTTATTCGGATATTTTTGTTGTTCCGTGTGATGCAATTTTATGTCGCAGATTTACGAGAATGCAACTTCTCACAAGCTTTTTTGTGTATTACAGAGGGTGTGTGCTATGCGAAAAAGGATTTTAATCTCGCGAAACATCCAGAAATTGACGTGCCTAATCTCCAGGTGATCAAGCTGATGCAGAGCTTCAAATCAAAGGAATATGTGCGTGAGACCTTCGCATGGATGCATTATTATTGGTACCTTACCAATGATGGCATCGAGTTCCTTCGCACATACCTCAATCTGCCATCGGAAATCGTGCCTGCTACGCTAAAAAAGTCTGCCAAGCCCCTCGGCCGTCCAATGGGTGGTCCCCCTGGTGACCGACCTCGGTAAATATATGTCTTGTTTTCATTTTTACGAGTTTACTGTCGTTACTTCTTATGGAATTACTGGTAAATGTATTTGGTTTGATATTTATGTCTGCTGTGTGATTTGAGTCTGTGTCAGTATGTTTTTACTTCTTACCGGTGGAAAGAATTTGGGAGATCAAGAACGACTTAAATTTTTCTTCTTCTTCTTTTTAATGTTGGAAGTATTCGCGGGTCAGTCTGTTTTTATTTTGTGTTGTAGGTATGAAACTTGCAACTTTTGAACATGTTCAATATTTCTTCCATGTGTTTAGTTCTCATGTGTAATTGGCTTTGTGGTACAGCGGACCTCCAAGATTTGAGGGTGGTGACAGGCCAAGATTCGGTGATAGAGATGGCTACCGTGGTGGGCCAAGAGGGCCACCAGGTGAATTTGGCGGTGATAAAGGTGGAGCACCGGCTGATTACCAGCCTGCCTTCAGGGTAATCTAAGTTCTCTGGGTCTGATTTTTTTTAACGATCAGGAATATTCTTTTTCTTATTTTCTTCTTTTTTTCATGATTTCTCTGTGAATCTGTATATTTTTGGTTTTATAGCATTGTCTACCATACGTGATTCAGGAATCAGGGTTTCATAATTGTGCTAGTCAGGCTGTTAACTTCTTTTTCTGAACTAAGCAAAACAAGGCTTAATGTTATCAGCCTGTTTTATTGATCAAGTAGTGGAAGTCAGGTTTTCCCTCTTTGAACTTTGATGTAAAAGAAGTGGGCTGTGGTATTACAGAATGTTTCCCTTGACAATCAATTTCCTGGTATACTTGGTCATTTTTTGGTCTATTCGTTGTATTATATTAGATGAGCTGAGAGTCAAGAGCTCGTTTCTTCTCACATTTTGTTTCTTCGTGAACCAGTTTTGCTCGATTTTTATGTTAGACATGATGAAACTGAATGACTCTGACTTTGTTTCATATACACACATTAATTTTTCTTCTACTGTGCAGGGTGCAGGCGAACGTCCTGGATTTGGTCGAGGATCTGGTGGATTTGGTGGACCACCTCCCAGTTAATTTCTTTTACTTGTTCGTTTGTTTACATAGCTTTCGGTTATCAGGAGTACAGATGTTGGAATCTTGTGGTACCTAAACTTGCATTTTCCATTAAACGCCTTCGCTGTCAACAATTTGTTATTTTACTTTGCATCAGTTTCTTGTTCAACCGCCAAAAGGGATGCTCTATTCTTGGTTTCTGGGTGGTATTGGTGCTTGAGAATCGAGATTCTGCTTATTATTTGGTCCATAAGGCACTGATCCATCCGTTCAGTTTTTTCGTTTTTAAATATCGAAATCATCGTTTTTTTAAGGCAACATAACTTTAGCCAACTTTGGGAGAGCAAAAGGGATTTTACCCCCGACCTATCACCGATAGGAACATTATCTTCTATGATTTGTAAATAAATTTGTAAATAAATAATTTACCCCTTCTGGTTTGTAAGATAACTCATCGCCCCCTCCACAATTTTTGTAAGGACCCCAATCCCTTAACCCTTGATTAGCGTATTAACCACTATGTGTGGTACATGCTTTCAATAAAAAGTCAATCGGGAAGCTCAGATGATGCTTTATCATTGCATGGCAATTACAAATTTTCATTAACACTCAATGTTATAAGATCATCAGCCTAACAACAAATAGACTCATAAAGTTCGTCCATTACCATCCCCTTTGTGCCACTTTTTACATTGTGGACTTTTATAAAAATTTGGGCAGAGTCTCCCCATAAATAGAGCTATCCCGAAATAAAAGCACAACACATAACATAATTCCCGGCCAGGGAAAACATAATACTCATCAGAAAGCAGCAATACCAAGTAAATTCCCAGCCAGGGAAGACACCACACATATGACGACAAAAGTGGGTTTCAACACCCACATAATACACCAGTGACTCTCATATCATTTAGCAATTCTACCTCTAATTGCATGCAACATCAAATGAAAGAGAGAAAGGCTCATGCCTTTATATACAATCCATATACAAGTATAATCGTGCTCACATGCGAGCATCATGAATATGTATATAATCCTCAGGTGTATATAAGTACTCTATACGATACTGTGCTCCATCAAGCCTTGGTACCACGATCCTGGGAGTACATCCAATCAACAGCTCGAGCTCAGCTCCACAGCCATCGATGTACCTGTTCACCTGCCCCAACAGAGACAGCCCCCAACGGGGTGAGCATACCAATTCCACAATTTCATAATCATAATGACATAATACATAATTTACGAAAATGTAAATATTGTGGAACATATGTGACACTTCCTGGATGGTATCATCCTCATCCGGGCTTACCCTGTAATATCCCTATTCTCAAAACAGACAAACTCATCAAATCTCAAATATCCAGTTAATCATTACATTGATTAACCATTGCCAATTTCAAATTAACAACATTTCATAACATCTTTCTTTATCTAGCAATTATCATAATTCCAGATATTATTGAGATTTCCTTAACTTCCGATACTAGATTAATCACTTCTCTGATTAACTACGTCTCTGTTCCTATTCATTACCAATAGGGAAAAATACAGATATCCTAGATATCTACTCAAATGCCACATTTTCATTTCTTACTTCATAGTAGCGTCATACTATCGGTGTTCGCTCCGTAGCAACCACACCCCATCATTTGCTCGCTTCATAGCGGCACCAAGCATTTCACCATGTGAATCAAAATAACGTGACCAAGTCCCGTGCCATCATAGTAAAACATTTCATGTATATTAAATCATGCATCATACTTGTAAAACATCATTTAAGCTATGCTCGTACGCTAAACGTACCTTAAATCCTCGAAGTCCGAGCCAAACCTTGTTCGAGTTCCATGCCCCGAGGAACGATGTGCTAACACGATAAATAATTCACAATTATTTACGAACATGTAACACATGCTCAAGCACATCCATAACCCTCAAAATATTGTCAACACACGACAATAAATCATTTAAAAGACCCGGGGCAGGGTACATGCAGGGAGGGAAACAAATGAGACAATATCGAAAATTGTTCAAGAACACCCTACAAATTTTCGAACCCTAACATCTCAAATCGAACCCAATTAAGCATCATAATACATCTAAAACATGTAATAATCGATCACTAACATGAATCATCACCCCATTGCCAAAACCCCCAAAATTCGAAATCAAACCCTCACGAAATTAGGGCAAAATTCGAACCAATACCACCAAATCTAGCAGGGAATTACATGAGAGGCATGAAAAAGAGGTAAGGAAGGTTATCTAATCGAAAATCGGAAGAAAATCGACCGAAATCGACGAACCCTAGAAATTTGGGGATCGACGCATTCCTGCAAAATTCGACTCCAAGACGCGACGAAACTTCGAATTACCGGTACAGAAAGGAGCGCCTGGACGAGACGAAGCCACCGGTAGGTCGGACGCGCCGGACGGCGGCGGGCGCACGGCCTGAAGTTGCGGGGGTTGGGGAAATCGGGAAAGGGGCGCGGACGGGGAGAGAGAGACGGGTTGAAGGGCTGAAATGATTTTTCCAATTAAAATCTCGGGTTCAACTGGTATTTATAGCAAAAATACCCCGAAATACTAATAGCCCCACAATTACATCATGATTCATTAAAAATCATCTGTTTTCAAAAATTCTCTCTCTAACTCCAAAACCTCCTACCGGTGCTCACACAAGCACCCGAGATCCCGAGACACATCAAAAACCCCACTCTTAGGTTTTACACCGTAATGAGAATACAATCTCAACCTCGGAATCCAACAATCCCAACTACTCAAATAAACGAGCCCAGAAGGCCCAACACCGCGATTAACCAAGTCGCCACGTAAAACAACTTTAGGGGTTATTAACACTCCGGGATTACCATCTATAATCCCTGGTCATCACAATATCCCCCACTAAAAGAATTTCGTCCTCGAAATTTGCACCGGTGTAAAACGTAACACCCAGGCTACACAACAACATGAAGCCATAACCTCGATTCTTGACCATATCAGAATCGTCTTAATAAACGCGAGGATACTTATCTCACATCAAACTCTGAAACAGAGCGACATACCAAAACCAACATATCACCCAAGAGGCAGAAACGTACCTCAATGCGGGTCATCCCAAAAGTCAGTCTCTCATGACTGCAAAACAACCAATACTTACGACCGTAGATCGGACAGTCACCTTAGTTCTAATACAACTAGTAAGAAGGCATCATGAATGACACCTCAACCGTGAGAACGTTGACCTCGTGTCAAACTCTGGAGTGGAATAGACTTCCAAATCTATCATAACGTCAAAGAGCGTCAGCACAACTCAACGCTAATCATCCAAAAGCAGTTAGTCAACTGAAACTGCGAGGATTCTAATCGCTCCCGATTCCAGCGTAGATATCATTCAATGACATCTCTATCATGACTCACGATGTCTAACATACATCGTTACGAGGGAAACACTAGTATACTACGGTGTACACACACCAAACCTGGTCTCCACTTTCAAACCTCCTCCATCGAATGAGCAGTCGCATCATTGCAACTCAATTTGGGCAACTCACGGCCACAGATTCGCACAAAAGACATCTCACAAGATGTCCACCTCCGGATATTCCAAGAATCACATCCTGATCATAAATAAACCATCGAGACTCCACAGAGTTCAAATTCTGAAAGGACATGCAATAAACCCATTGCATCCTCAACGCTTGTGTCGACAGCGACACCCAACCAATCCGAATTCCTGTCATCCCTTGATAATCCTAGGATTTAACAATCCAAACTTGGGAAGGCCATCGCATAACTCGGAGGAAAACACCGATAAGGAAATACCTTAACCCACATAAGATAATCCCTCCTCAAAGGGAGTCAACTAACTTCACGATTATTCCTCATAATTATCGTGCCATGGAGATTTAACCTATCTTGTGCACGTATCCGTGTAGAACTCGACATACAGGAGGCTCCCAATCGATTCACTAAGCTAGTTACCAGTACCCCGACAGCTGTCACCTGATCAAAGCGGGAAAGCTGGAACCTGTTCACTATGAACTTTCACTTCGTTTCGTTCATAGCTCCTTCCGGCCTAGCGGAGGATGACGGCTCCCAATCTCAAGGTGTTCCATATCTCTCATCAGAGATTTAGCCATCAAAAATAGCACAACTCCATGCTTGACAAAAAGGAAATCAATAACTGACATCCGTATACTCTCCGTTATACCTGCCTAAGCACTGACATCACATGCATACTCAATGCACTTGGCTCGGGTATCTACAACATACCCCTAAGCCCCAAACACAATCGTCAATCCTGAGTTATTTCCTACCCAGTGGAGAATGATAACCGACGATTAACAACACACGGTGTGATTCCCAAAATCAACACCACATGCACCAACTTACCGAATCTTCCAAAGATTCCCAAATAGGTATAATACTACCTCCTTCCTCACAAGGGAAGTGCCATCGAACTCGAGATCCACTAGTCTCGAACCACCGTTCGGAAAAACTGGATACAATAACACCCATTGCATCCCAAATACACGGATTCCCCCAGATCGAGTCAACAACGACTTGATGACTCTCTTGTTGGTACTCCAACATCATGAGCTGTCTCAGACAAGTCTCATCAAGATTAAACATAAACGTATATATGTTTCAGTGAGGCAGGCACAACCTCAACCTCAAATGACGTGGTGACTGCTAGAGTCCACCACAATGCACATCGTATTACCTTACGATTTGCCAAACTTGGTTCCAACGAGCAGTATAACGGCTCTAGCAAGCCTCTCATGGTACTGCACACACGCGGCAGACAAACTAGTCGCTGCCTCACTAGGTTCACCTCAAACCTACCAATAAGATGGACGTTTCCGCACGGCATACCATACCATGGGAAGAAAATTAGAGTAGTGGGTCTTTATCCAACATTCCTCCAATGCTGATACACCCTGGACACTCCAATGTCCCTATATACTTAACATAACCTGATCCTACTTCTTTAGGACCCATTCTACACCCTCAGGGGTGGCGTGACCATGTCTACCACATGTCATATCGACAGAAAGCGAGTAATTTCCTCCATGATTACTCCTGTCGTCAAATTACATGGCCAAAAACCATTCCAACGAGCATACCCCAAGGGTACCACCACTCGTAATATGATCACCTCAATCATATGCTGCGGTACAATCACATGTACAGCGCGTCCAGCCATTTCTCGAGCAGCCCGCTCGGTATAAGGGCCACGTCAACCGGTGACGTAGACACCACCTTGTGCTCGGCACTGGCACCCAAAGCATACAACTGAATACGTATACTCAACGCATTGTTCATCGTAACGATGATGCATGCCTAATAAGACATCTCCTACACCATCGTCATCGTCATCCCGTGACGATACATGCCCACTCATGGCATCTAAGGCACCGTCAACTAGTGACGATACATGTCAAAAATGACATCTAAATGACCTAGTCAACTCGTGACGGTCCATGTACATCAACGTATGTCATCCATCATCATGCTAGTAAAATAGTCATAATAAAACATGCATATCAACGCATACTAGCAATAATAATGCTAATAGAATAGCAATATCCCATACCTCATCGCTAACAAGATAGCGGCATACCTGTCTCCATCGCTCGACAATAGTGCGAAATCAGTACTCATCGCTCGAAGGCGGCATAATCCTGTGCTGAGTACATAGCGGCACAATCCATCGCTATAGAATCGACGGCATGATACCTCGTCTTATAATAAGTGGCATGAAACCTCGCTATACACCTGAGCATGAATCATCGTCCACATAATAGCGGAAAGAGGCATCGCTATCAACATATCTGGCGGCACTAATCATCGTCAATCCTCATAAAAGAATGAGTCATCGTAAATCCACATAATAGCGGAATGGGGCATCGCTATCATCATATCCGGCGGCATAAATCATCGCCAATCCTCATAAAAGAATGAGTCATCGTAAATCCACATAATAGCGGAATGGGGCATCGCTATCATCATATCCGGCGGCATAAATCATCGCCAATCCTCATAAAAGAATGAGTCATCGTAAATCCACATAATAGTATCGTATGGCCTCTTACCATATGGGCATCTTACCCCGTGGCATCTTACCACATAATAATATCGCATGGCCTCTTACCATGTGGGGCATCTTACCCCGTGGCATCTTACCACATAATAATATCGCATCATTATATAAACATCATATAAACATCATCATTATAAACTTATTCATCATAATCATCATCATTAAACATCATATCATCTTTACTCATCATAAACATCATATCATCTTTACTCATCATAAACATCATCATCATAAACTTACTTATCATAATCATCATCATAAACATCATATAATCTTTACTCATCATAAACATCATCATAAACTCACTTATCATATGTACTTGTGCAATCATTGCATAATCATAGTATAGAAGTATGGTTTACCGTCAGATGCCCGTACGTTTCTTACGTACCTTCCTTGCTTGAACATTACATGAACAAACGCATTAGTATATGCAATAATAATTGAGACCATACCGAAGTATTCCACTGTCGGTTGTCTACCCAGTCTGTCCTCAGACAATAAATCATATCTTTCTTTTCCCTGATTTTCTTACCAAAATCAGATTCCTTGGCACGTAACATATAGAGTGCTAGACATCACTATCAATGCCATCCTATCGTGTTCCACACGATTCCTGCAACCACAACGGTTAGCAATACCACTTTTCATATAATAAAAGCACATAAACAATTAGTTATGTCGTACGACATTAATGCCATCATGCACAAATATGTGCTATCAATAACTTCCTAGGCCCTTAACAGCCCCAATGAGCAACCACTGCTCTGATACCACTAATGTAAGGACCCAAAGCCCTTAACCCTTGATTAGCGTATTAACCACTATGTGTGGTACATGCTTTCAATAAAAAGTCAATCGGGAAGCTCAGATGATGCTTTATCATTGCATGGCAATTACAAATTTCCATTAACACTCAATGTTATAAGATCATCAGCCTAACAACAAATAGACTCATAAAGTTCGCCCATTACCATCCCCTTTGTGCCACTTTTTACATTGTGGACTTTTATAAAAATTTGGGCAGAGTCTCCCCAAAAATAGAGCTATCCCGAAATAAAAGCACAACACATAACATAATTCCCGGCCAGGGAAAACATAATACTCATCAGAAAGCAGCAATACCAAGTAAATTCCCAGCCAGGGAAGACACCACACATATGACGACAAAAGTGGGTTTCAACACCCACATAATACACCAGTGACTCTCATATCATTTAGCAATTCTACCTCTAATTGCATGCAACATCAAATGAAAGAGAGAAAGGCTCATGCCTTTATATACAATCCATATACAAGTATAATCGTGCTCACATGCGAGCATCATGAATATGTATATAATCCTCAGGTGTATATAAGTACTCTATACGATACCGTGCTCCATCAAGCCCTGGTACCACGATCCTGGGAGTACATCCAATCAACAGCTCGAGCTCAGCTCCACAGCCATCGACGTACCTGTTCACCTGCCCCAACAGAGACAGCCCCCAACGGGGTGAGCATACCAATTCCACAATTTCATAATCATAATGGCATAATACATAATTTACGAAAATGTAAATATTGTGGAACATATGTGACACTTCCTGGATGGTATCATCCTCATCCGGGCTTACCCTGTAATATCCCTGTTCTCAAAACAGACAAACTCATCAAATCTCAAATATCCAGTTAATCATTACATTGATTAACCATTGCCAATTTCAAATTAACAACATTTCATAACATCTTTCTTTATCTAGCAATTATCATAATTCCAGATATCATATTGAGATTTCCTTAACTTTCGATACTAGATTAATCACTTCTCTGATTAACTACGTCTCTGTTCCTATTCATTACCAATAGGGAAAAATACAGATATCCTAGATATCTACTCAAATGCCACATTTTCATTTCTTACTTCATAGTAGCGTCATACTATCGCTGTTCGCTCCGTAGCAACCACACCCATCATTTGCTCGCTTCATAGCGGCACCAAGCATTTCACCATGTGAATCAAAATAACGTGACCAAGTCCCGGTGCCATCATAGTAAAACATTTCATGTATATTAAATCATGCATCATACTTGTAAAACATCATTTAAGCTATGCTCGTACGCTAAACGTACCTTAAATCCTCGAAGTCCGAGCCAAACATTGTTCGAGTTCTATGCCCCGAGGAACGATGTGCTAACACGATAAATAGTTCACAATTATTTACGAACATGTAACCCATGCTCAAGCACATCCATAACCCTCAAAATATTGTCAACACACGACAATAAATCATTTAAAAGACTCGGGGCAGGGTACATGCAGGGAGGGAAACAAATGAGACAATATCGAAAATTGTTCAAGAACACCCTACAAATTTTCGAACCCTAACATCTCAAATCGAACCCAATTAAGCATCATAATACATCTAAAACATGTAATAATCGATCACTAACATGAATCATCACCCCATTGCCAAAACCCCCCAAAATTCGAAATCAAACCCTCACGAAATTAGGGCAAAATTCGAACCAATACCACCAAATCTAGCAGGGAATTACATGAGAGGCATGAAAAGAGGTAAGGAAGGTTACCTAATCGAAAATCGGAAGAAAATCGACCGAAATCGACGAACCCTAGAAATTTGGGGATCGACGCATTCCTGCAAAATTCGACTCCAAGACGCGACGAAACTTCGAATTTCCGGTACAGAAAGGAGCGCCTGGACGAGACGAAGCCACCGGTAGGTCGGACGCGCCGAACGGCGGCCGGACGGCGGCGGGCGCACGACCTGAAGTTGCGGGGGTTGGGGAAATCGGGAAAGGGGCGCAGACGGGGAGAGAGAGACGGGTTGAAGGGCTGAAATGATTTTTCCAATTAAAATCTCGGGTTCAACTGGTATTTATAGCAAAAATACCCCGAAATACTAATAGCCCCACAATTACATCATGATTCATTAAAAATCATCTGTTTTCAAAAATTCTCTCTCTAACTCCAAAACCCCCTACCGGTGCTCACACAAGCACCCGAGATCCCGAGACACATCAAAAACCCCACTCTTAGGTTTTACACCGTAATGAGAATACAATCTCAACCTCGGAATCCAACGATCCCAACTACTCAAATAAACGAGCCCAGAAGGCCCAATACCGCGATTAAACTCCAAGTCGCCACGTAAAACAACTTTAGGGGTTATTAACACTCCGGGATTACCATCTATAATCCCTGGTCATCACAATTTTCAGTCCCCATCACAATTTTCAGAAATCTCTGCTTGTCGCGATGAAACTGCACTCGTTTAGCAGGGGTTTTGCACACTCATGAATGACATGGGGTGTGTGGCCTATTTCGTACAACATGGAGGTAAGCTGCATCTGATCGAAAACACAATGGTTAAGTTACATCTCAGCAAAACTACATTGGTAAATCATCGAAATCGCAGCAGTAAATTGCCATGGTAAAACTCTGTCAGAGTATGTTACTCTTTAGGTGCAAACTACAACATATATTATTCTTTAGGTGTAGAGTGTATTTTACACCCTCAATATACAATTGATAGTTTAAAATGTAGCTTCAATGTTCAGGCACATAAGAAGATGGGTGTCACATAAATCGGATACGAATGATGTGTTTTGTATCTATTTACATACGAAGGGATAAACTGCAGCATGCCCTGGCGATGAAAATTCGTTTCAGAATTTTTGTTATGTGGGTTGGTTTTTAAAATGTATTTAAAATTTCCAAAAAATAGAAGATATTTGGTTTTTTTGAAAAAAATAATTCAAAAAAAATATATATTTTCAAAAATATTTCTAAAATGAAGATGTTATAAGTATACCTAAAATGTCATGAGGAGCCACCCTCCTTTACAAGTGGCCACCTTGCTTTGTTGGGCGGCCGCTACATTATTGAGGGGCCGCCCTCACCTATATTATTTATTTATTAAATTTTTTGGGAATGGAAATGGCAAATGCTATTTGGCATATGTTTTAAGTATAAGTTTATGGAAATTAAATAATCTTCCACGGTCGATGGGTTCTCCAGTGGTTGAGTGTTTGACTTATAGGTCTTATAGGAGCCGAGAGTGTACATCTGAGTAGGATAGAATCCTGTAGTTCTTAAAAATATATTGAGTAGATTTGCTCATCTCCCTTAATTAACTAAATTACTAGCTCCAATTATGGGGAAAGAATGTTCAGAGAAAACCACCATTTATCTCCTACCGTTGGGAGCCGTCGCCTTGCTTAACTCGGTAGGTACCTTCACTGTTGTTCGTAAAATGGCGTCCACATATGAAACCTTGCAAGTGTACAGGATGTTGTTGTCGTCCCGTTCCAGAACTGAGTAAGCAAGAACATCTATGATCACGTAAAGATCTCCGGGAGGCCCCCCTCTCTGTCCTGCGTTTCCTTCCGAGCGAACCCTCAAACGACTTCCCGAATCCACCCCTCCCGAAACTTCCAAGCTGATACGCTTCGACGTCCTCACTCGACCATCACCATTGCATGTGTTGCACGGATTAGCGCTTTCTCCAGTTCCACCACAAGTGGAGCATGTCATGACTTGTTGAAAGACGCCAAGCGGTGTCCTTGCCGATGACACGACTTGCCCTTGGCCACCACACGTGGTACACTTGGTTGCCTTCGTTCCTGGTTTTTGGAAATGGCAATTAAAAAAAATTTAATTTCTCGCGTGGTAATGGATTTTGTGACTGAAATAATTTTATTAGTTAGTTCACTATGATATTGATCGTGGGGCTTCAACAGTAAATGCATTTTAAAATGTTTAGAATTTAATTCATTAATTGTTATTGCATGTTATATGTGTTGTTTGAGCATGGTGCATGGTTCGAGAGTAGTTTGAAATATAACTTTCTCCAGTATGAGATCATCTTTCGCACTATCAAAATTAATTTATCTAAGACTCAACAGTAAATACTTTGAATTAAATTCTGTGATGCCATAAGACTCAGCACTATTATTTGAAGTAAGTATTAATATTCTGATATTTCGGTTGACGTTCGAACATTGACTATGAAACAAAATTGGTTATTTGCTCTATCCAGACACCTCAAACTAAAGATTTGATTTGACAGTATTTTGCCTCAGCTCATATATGATGATGGCACAGGTGAACCTGCTTGGGATTGATCTCCATGGCATATAGAGTCTTCAGTAGAAAGGGATTGATTTCTCAATGGCAATATTTTTAGGTATACTTGGCATTGCAGTTAATTTTTTTTTAAAAAAAATAATAGAGGGGCCGCCCTCATGTAGCGGCCATCCCACGGGTGGGCGGCCGCTAACAAAGCAAGGGCCGCTTCATGTTGTAAAGGAGGGGCCGCTTCACATGAAGCGGCCCTCATGAAGGTTAAAAAAAAACAAGATATTTTGGATAAATTTATAAATGAAGTTTTGTTTATTCAATTTCATTTTAAAAATTAAGTGCTAAAAGAAAATTGTAATAAGCACAAGTTGTGGCATAATTGTGTTATTATTATTATTCTTATCATCATCATTTTTATGTTAAAATTGAGACGAGGAGGATATAATCATAATTCTATTCATGTGTAAAAATATATTAATATAAAAAATAAAAAAAAACTAGACCACTAGGAATTCAAATCTCATAAGACTGTCATATGTAGGTTTTAGCGGTTGATTGTGATTTTAAAATAAAACTTCGCATCTCAGAGTATGTGTATGTACAAGCACATAGAGATTTTTAGAGGTTGATCACGACTTTAAAATAAAACTTCGCATCTCAGAGCATGTGCACATACGCATACATAAAGATAGAGCGGTCAAAATATATCAGGCCGACCCAAACGAACTGACTCACCTAACCCATGGTCCAAATGCGCCTAGTCCGTTTGGGCCCGCCTTTAGGCAAGTTGAGAAAACTCCAATCCAACCGAGGCCGGCCGACGAGTTAGGCAGGCCAACCAACCGCCAAAAATTAAAAAAATTAGAAAATTATTTTTAAGAGCCGCTAGTAATTATTATTATTACTATAATTATCATAAAAATCTAAAAATAATAATAATAGTATAAGGTACTGTTTGGTTCGAAGGATGAGATAAGTAATATAAAGATTAAAATGTATGAAATGATTGTAAAAATAATGTGTGATTAAGTTATATGATTTTTGGTTTGAGAATAAGATGGTCGATAAAATTTATTGTTTGATATAATGACTAAAATGTCCTTAGCATTATAATAATATTAATAATATATAATAACTATTATTATTCTTATTATATAATTACAAAAAAAAAAATTATTAATATTATTATATTATAAAATCATACTAATAAAAATAAATTATAATAATAATATATATATGTAGATTATTATTACTATCAGAGTAATTATAATAAATAATAATAATAATTATTATTATTATTATATTACAAAATAGTAATAATAAAAATATAAAATATGTATATATATAGTAATAATAATTATAATTATATTATTATGTATAAATTATTATATATACGTATAGGCTATTATGTTATAAAAATATTATTATATTATAAAATCGTACTAATAAAAATAATTCTTATTATATAGTTATAATAAATAATAATTATTATTATTATTATTATATTACAAAATAGTAATAATAAAAATAAATAATAATAATAAATAATATGTATATAAATAGCAGTAAAAATTATAATTATATTATTATGTATAAGTTATTATAAATATGTATAAAATAATAATATATATATATATATAATATAATATAATATATCTATGTATATATAATAATAATATAATATACATATAGAGATATATATAAAATATATAATAATATAATATATCTATGTATATATAATATAATATAATATACATATAGAGATATATATAAATATATATAATAATAATAATTTATATATATATAAATATATAATAATAATTATTTTTATTAAAATAATATATATACAATATATGTATAATCATAATATAATACATATATATTATATTTATTTTATTATATATATCGATTAATATTATTATTTATATATTATATATATTCAAATATATATAATAATAACCATAATAAATATAATACAAATACAATAAATAATAATAATGTTGTAGGAAATAAGTTGTACTTTTTGGCTGGAATTTCAAGTTTTGAAATAGTAAAAAAAAGTTGAAAATGGTATATATGTTTTTATATTGTAAAGTGTGATTAGAATGTGATAAATATGGTGGGATAATTTTTTTTATACAACAAAGTAAATATGGGATAAATAAATAATATAAAGATTATTAAACCTATTGCACAATCCAAACGAAGCCTAATAGTAACAAGAATAATTATCATTATAATTATACATATGAATTGCCAATTAATAAATTGTTATAAATATTTTACAAACATGGGGGCTAATTTGTAACCCTGGGCAGTCAAAGGATACGCTCCTCCTTCACCGTTCACTCTTCGTCAACCAAGGTTGGAGCTCAAACGTATCTCTGGGATGAAGCATGACTAGGGGTGTAAACGAACCGAATCGAGCCGAACTTTAGCAAAATTTGAGTATTCGAGTTCGAGTTCGAATTCGAATAAACATATTCGAAGTTCGATTCGAAGTTCGAACTTCAATTTTTTCAGGCTCGAATTCGGTTCGAAACGGAGTTCGAATTCGAGTTTGATTCGAACTTTTCGAGCTCGACTTCGAGCTTTTCGAGCCGTTTATAAATTTAATGTTCGCAAACGTATGCTCGATTCGAAGCTCGAGCACCTAACCAAGTGAATATAAAAACATTGTATTATCACCATCTAATTCATCAAAACAAGCAACATTAAAATTCTAAATCAAAACACCAAACAATAATTCATCAAGATCCTTCAATATTTAAGTTTTTCATCAAAACAACTTAAACAATAAATTTTTAATCGAACAACATAATTAATAAGTTTATCATCTCGTAACATAATCCAACACCCAAATCTTCAATAGTATATTCCAACACCTAAATCCTGTAATCAAAGACAATAATTAGATGTTTTCAATTAAATAATATACACAAATACAAAATATATACATACCAAGCAGCTCCACAAATCCTGTGATAGATTCAATCCACCGGTAACTCGATTGAGTGGTTTTGTTTTTCAACCTACAATCAAGAAAATAAAAACTTATGTAACAATGTAAATGCTCAAACTCAAAATTTAAAAAAATTACCTTTATCTTTCTCGCCACTCCATATCGTTTTCGGCACCAATCCCCCCCACACATCAACATTTCCACAGTAGTAGGAGCTAAAGAAGCACGATATTTGTCGATAACACGACTTCCTGCATTAAAAGTGGCCTCTGAAGCAACTGTGGTGATGGGTATAGCTAAAATATCTCTAGCCATGGAAGATAATATTGGAAACTTGTATGTATTCAACTTCCACCAACTCAAAGCATCAAATTCTTCATTTGGATCATACCGATGACATCCTTCCTCCAAGTAAACATCCAATTCAGATTTTTGTGGTTGCACCATTTCAACCTCTTTCAAATAAGAAGAAAATTCAAACCATCCTGATGAGGTGATCATGTTTTCTTTCACACTATGACTCGATTGACTACTTCCTAGAGATTCTGCACTCCTTGATTCCCGGAGGTTTTCAACAGCACTATCAGTATATTCCTTGTAAATTGCATGCAAAGCTCTTTGAACATTTATAATATTATCTTGTGCCTCCTCTGTGGGATAAAGTCTAGGAAAAGTAAATTCAAGTGATCGCATTTTACACCTCGGATCCAAAACAGAACCTATAGACATCAATAAATTGCATTCACCCCAATATTTATCAAACTTATATTTCATTTTGTGAACCATTTTGCGAATAAACTCTTCTTCATCCAAAGATTTCTCATCTAAAATCATCTTCACTCTGTAAACTTCATTCAAAAACAAATTGGAGGTGGGATACTCGCTTCCAGAAATTATCTTTGTGGCATCATAAAATATTTTTAAGATAGGAAATACCATTTCCAATTTCTCCCAATCTTGGTCCGTAGGACAATAGAGATAACTTGGTTCTCGATCCTTGAATCTTGGAAAAACTTCTTTGAAAGATATTGCAACTTTCAGCATCTCATATGTCGAATTCCACCTCGTTTTGCAATCATCAATGAGTTTCCTTTCATTTAAATTTAACTGCTT
Organism: Haberlea rhodopensis; assembly: GCA_907163345.1. Classification (NCBI taxonomy): domain Eukaryota; kingdom Viridiplantae; phylum Streptophyta; class Magnoliopsida; order Lamiales; family Gesneriaceae; genus Haberlea; species Haberlea rhodopensis. Next base: position 435,221 of record CAJQUN010000228.1, read on the forward strand.
AACAATCTCAGCAAACTTTAGAAGTCTCGCATCTGTTCGTCTTACAAAATCAACACTTTCTCGAATGATACTAATGATATCCTTGATCTCATTTAGGCCATCTTGTGCTACAAGATTCAAAATATGAGCACAACACCTAACATGAAACAATTTCCCACCACAAACTATATTATTCTTTATTCTAGAAAAATCTTCCTTCATATATCTAATTGCGGCATCATTCACACTTGCATTATCAACCGAGACTGTGTACACCTTATTTTCAAGTCCCCATTCTCTTGCACATTTTAGAACAGCATCAGATATTTGAGGGCCACCACGAGGAGGAGGAATATTACAAAACTAAGAACTCGTTTGTTCAGTTTCCAATTCGAATCAATCCAATGGCCTGTGATTACCATATACTCAATTTTTTGATTCTTTGACTTCCACAAATCTGTAGTCAAGCTAATATTTCTTATTGTTTTCAATATATTGCACAACTTTTTTCTCTCCATCTCATAGATCATAAAACAGTTCTTTTTCGCAGTAGCTCGGGATATCCCAGTCCATTCGGGCATTCCACGTCTACAAAACATATTAAATCCTTCGTCCTCCAACATTGAAAAGGGGTGATCATGCATAAGAATCCATGTAGCCGCAGCCTCTTTCATAAGTTCCATGCAAAATTTCCCATCATAGAATGGAGGGAAAGAACTTACACCAATAGGAGCAAGAACAAGTTGTTGTTGTTTCAGTTTATCTTCAAGCTTCCTCTTAGCCTCCATATATTTACAACAATGAGGTAAATGACGCTTCAAATGTGATGTTGTCCCTGATTTAATTTTTGCTAAAATCATATGACAGTGGTTACACCGATACTTATCATCACCTTTTGAATCAACTATCTCAGTCACTTCTAACCACACCCCGGACCTCTTTTGCCTTTTAGGTCTATGAAATAGATTATCATCATCCCCCACATTCAAATTTGTGTTATCCTCAATATTAATAGCTTGTTCAACAATCTCATCAGAACCTACAGCTGGACTAACTGAATTTGCAATTGAACAAGATGTTGCCATATTTGAGAAACCTATTTTTCAGGGGATAATGAAGAGTTATGAACCTAAACAAAGATCACTAACACTGTAAAACAGAAGCTAAAAAGCACAACATTCACTAGCAAATAATAGCAGAAATTCAGGTGAAAAAATCAAAAGGAGAAACAAAACATGCACCTAAACCGATTTACACAATTTACACAAATCAGGGGAAACAAAAACATGCACCTAAACACTCACACTCGCCGAGAAACAGAACCGAGAACCAGAACCAGAACAATGTGTAAGTATAGACATTTTATATCCAACAATAAAGTAAACCGATTTACACAAAAATCAAAAGAAGAAACCGATTTACACATTGTTTTTCAGATGTGACGATTGAATCAGTGGGAAATACCTTTGGCGTGAAGGCGGAGGTTCAGGCAGCGTGAAGGCGGAGGGTCGGCGTGAAGGCGGTGGCGCGATGTCAACGGCGATTCAGACGGAGAGATGAGGCAGGCGGCGCTCAAAAGAATGGAAGAAGTGTTAGGGTTGATTGTTGAGACCTGTGTGCGGGAAAATGAAATCGAGCGAGAGTGATGAATTGATGATTGATGAATAGGAGGGAAAAATCAAGTAGCGCACTAGCGCTTTTAAAAAAAAAATTAATATATTAATATCTAATATATATAAATATTATATATAAATAAAATATTAAGGTTCGCGAACAGTTCGTGAACTATCGAACAAAGAAATTTGGGTTCGAGTTCGGCTCGAAAACATATTCGAACATGTTCGAGTTCGGCTCGAATTCGATAACTTCGAATTCGAATCGAATATTTTTCGAGCCTGTTCGAAAAGTTCGCGAACCGGTTCGGTTCGTTTACACCCCTAAGCATGACCCCTCAAAGAGGCTTGAAAGTAATCAACTTGATTACTTTGGATAGTGAAGAGAGGTATAGCTTAAGGTCACTTGTATCTCATTCTAAGTTGAGGAAGGTTCTACAAGGGAAGTACTTCTGATTTTGACACTTCAAATTTGGTAGAACAAAATTTGCTTTCCGCTGCCATAAATTAATTTATATAGATGGGAACTCTCACTAAAATCTGTATGGGCCATGCTTACGTCTAAATTGAGATGATTGGATTCCAAATTATTTATTTCACCCTTTATGTTAATTAGTATAATGGCCATGTTTCGAGAAATCATTCACATTTTACATTTGATGAAAAATTAGACCAAATACTTGTGAAGGGATTTACTCGATAGTGGTTATTGACTCTATAATGCATGAGATATTTGGTATGCTCTTCTTATTACACTATCAAGGTTTCCTTGATTCGAATTCATGTGACTTTGCTGTGGAAATTTAGCGGAATATCCATCTCTTTTTTATTCTCTCGACTTTATTAGTCAAAATATATTTGTAGATTAATTAAAAACCCATAATTAGAAATACCAACCTGCTTGATGGATTGAACAATAAATATAAATTTAACTCATGAAATGGGTTATAATTTTGCATTATTGGGTTTGGAATTGTTGGGATCTTATTGGCATTACAATTTGCTTCTTCAAAATATAATTCAGTTTACAATGCTAAGTTTTTTGGGGAATGAGAAACCGTAGGTAACTAAGCCATTAAACCAAAGATTATGAATGATGGTATTGAAACTATTGCATGGAGTATGAAATTTTCCTTTTGGCCAAGAATTTCTTTGTAGCGATCTCTATGCTCGGTTATTGGACTAACTTGATTGAAGGCTTGCTCTATACAATTACTGTAGGGTCTTCCTACCTTAACATCATAACTAATAACATATTATGGACTAAACATGCATTCATAACCTCTTGGGGCACCGGTTGTAGCTTTGAGCTAATAAAATTACAGGCAAAAATTAAAATTTCAAAACTTAATAATTACATTCTCGGTAATGAATGTTAAAGCTATATAATTACACTACTCCTAGAGTAGAGACTATCAAAATCATGTATCCTATGTTCATTCATGCTCATTTTAGCTCACTGCCTCAACCCGGCCCTTAGTCCTTTAGTCCAAAATGTTCCTACAGGAACAACCCATCATGAGCATGTACATCATTACTTAGCATCATAAGGTAATGACATATAAATAAATGCATGAAAATAATCGTAACATATACTTCCTGGTTAATCGTATTAACCCACTTTGGTTGTCCCTGTTTCATAGTCATGCATATAGTCATTAGTTCTTGACATAAATGATTAAAATTATTCTTCACATATATGCTCATAATTAACAATGTTATTGAGAAATGGGGATGTTTCTGGCCTTGTTATGTCCGCGGAATAATTGGCCCCCTCGCTTCGACATATAGTGGTACTGTGATTACCCCTCGCTACACCTTGATAGCGGATGTAATCTCCTCGCTAGCTATGTCAGCGGTAAGTACCTTCCTCGCTTTCCCATAACAACAACCAGTACACTCAACCATTCTCAATAACATAGTTAAACACATACATCATCATCATATCATAAACATCATCATCTTATACTTACTTATCATGATCATCATCATGAACATCATATCATCTTTACTCATCATAAACATTATCATCATAACTTACTTATCATGATCATCATCATGAACATCATATCATCTTCATTCATCATAAACATCATCATCATAAACTTACTTATCATAATCATCATCATAAACATCATATATACTTATGAAATCATGGCATAGTCTTAATGTAGGAATGTGTTTTACCGTCCGATGCCCGTACGCTTCTTACGTACCTTAATTCCCAAAAGTGGAGAAATTGGAGAACTTTATCTCCTTGAAGTTGTGGGTACTTGGGATGGTTCTACACATTCATACAAATCAATATTAGAAGCTAAACAATAGCCAAATACCAAAAATTCAACAAAAAACATCATTTTCCAATTTTTAAATAGCGGCGATCGATCGCTTTAAACATGGCGATCGATCGTCTGACTGTTCGCTTCCGGCGATCGATCGCTTGATTTGAGGCGACTTTATTAGTCAAAATATATTTGTAGATTTAATTGAAAACCCTTAGTTAGAACAACCTGCTTGATTTTTGGTGGATTGAACAATAAATATAAATTTAACTCATGAAATGGGTTATAATTTTGCGGTGTTGGGTTTTGGAGTTGTTGGGATCTTATTGGCATTACGATTTGCTTCTTCAAAATATAATTCAGTTTGCAATGCTAAGTTTTTTAGGGAATGAGAAACCGTAGGTAACTAAGCCATTAAACCAAAGATTATGAATGATGGTATTGAAACTATTGCATGGAGTATGAAATTTTCCTTTTAGCCAAGAATTTCTTTGTAATGATATCTATGCTCGGTTATTGGACTAACTTGATTGAAGGCTTGCTCTATACAATTACTCCTTAGTTCCCAAATCTGTAAAGTTTATGCGAACATGATTGCGTGAAAGATTTTCAATCTTATCCAAGAAGAGAGAAGGATGTAACATTAGGATACAAAATAAAAAAATAACATGCTATCTTGTTGGGTTTTCTAAATGATCTGATATATCTAAATATTGTTACTTAACAGAGATGGAATGAAAAATTACTTACATGGCGAAGCTTAATCATGGTTCATGGCAACGAAAAAGGCTGAAAAAAACAGGATTTAAAATCCTTGAGAGTCCCAACACATCAATTAATTCATAATTGCCACAATTAAAATCCATTAGATTATTACCACACCGGGATTTACACCAATAATTCCCGGGCATCACAATTATCCCCCACTAATAAAATTTCGTCCTCGAAATTTGCACGGCGTACTCCAAGTATTGCCGAGACCACACAATCCAAACGGATCTACATTGTCGAATCATGAACATATCGTGAACGACACACCAACCGCGAGGACACCGACCTCGCACCATAACCTGGAATGGAGTAAACTCCCCAAACCATCACAATCGCAAAAGAACGTCAGCACACCCTAATGCTAACCACCCAAATGCAGCCAGTCAACCATAACTGCTAACCAAACGAATTATTCTTGATTCCAGCATAGATATCGGCCTCAATAATATCTCTATTACTTAGCCTACGATGTTAAACATACATCGTTACCAAGGAAACCACCAGTACACCACAGTGTACTTATACTAAATCCGGTTTCCGCTCTCCAATTCCATCTCCATGAAGGAGTATTTGCACCACTTTGCAACATGGATCGGGCAATTCACGGCCACCGATCAACACAAAACACATCTCCAAAGATGTCTACATCCGTGAGTTCCAAGAAATCATGTCTTGATCCAAACACACCATCGAGACTCTACAAGGTCTCAGGTTCCCATAGAGAACATGCAAGAAACATCAATTGTGTTCTCATCACACGTGTCAACAACGACACTTAACAAATCCGAATCAGGTCATCCCTCGTTCACCCTAGGATCTTACAATCCTAACACATGGAGGCTATCGAATTATCCAGTAACGAGTTACCATGACCTAAAATATGACAATCCCTCCTCAGGGGGAGTCTATCGAACCATCGTGTCGTTGAGATCACCAATCTCAAGATATCACAATCTCTCACAGGAGATTCATCAAACCAAGCATATTAATCCGATGCTCAACAAGTACCAAAATGAGGGCATTCGTATACACATACATGCCTAAGCACCAATACTACATGCACTCGGCTCGGGTATCTCCAATCATACCCATGAGCCCCAAATACAACTGTCAATTCTCGGTTATTCTTACCCAGTGGAGAATAATGATTGACGAACCAACTAAAGGGTGTGATTCCAACATCAACACCACACAAATCAATTCGACGAATCTTCCAAAGATTTCCAATAGGTATATGAATATCGCCTTCCTCACAAAGAAAGTGTCATGAACCCATGACCCTCCAACCTCGAACCACCGTTTGGAAAACCTGGATAAATTTATACCAAAATATATCCCGGAACCCAGAAATACACAACTGGTTTAGAATAGTGCATCAGTGCCAGTATTACCAAATCGAAACTTGTATACATGACGTATACTCATCCAACACTAGTAATGCTTACCTTGGCTGATTCACAATCAACCCACGATCGATACCAGCTGTCTCCATGACATTGTATTTAAATCTCTCCAGAAGATACAATCAACATAGTAGTATCACTCCACTAACTATATTCCACAATTCAAATTGTGCCCCCCATTGCATTCCATATGCAAGGATGCTCAACCAGAGCTAACAACGACTTGTCGACACTCGCGTTGGTATTCCCAACAAAATTGAGTCGTCCTGGTACAAGTCCCTCAAAACAACAACGTATAAACGTCCCTGTGAGGTATTCCCTACCTCAAACCTCATGTCACATAGTGACCACCAAAGTCCACCACAAACCCTCATCGTATCATCATACGATTTATCAGACTTGGTTCCAATGAGCAATATAATGGCTACAACAAGTACATTTTATCACTGCAACATTACTCGGCTAGCAATTAGCTACCTCCCTAGGTTTATACCAAACCTACCAACTATCACTAACACGCCAAAGCACAATGGACATCTCGGTGTCCTTACTCAACCACAAAGCAATCCTAATTTATTAGGATTTATTCCACACCCTCATGGGTGGATGTAATCATGTCCACCACATGTTACCTCGGTATAAGCAAGTAGTCTCCTCAATAACTACTCCTATTCCCAGTCACTTGGTCATAGCCATTCCAACGAGTATACCCAAAGGTACCACTACTCGCAAAACATTCACCTCAAATGTGATTTGCGGTACACTTACTGTACAGCGCACCCAATAATTCATCGAGCAACCTCCTCGGCATAATGGTCTCGTCAACTAGTGACTCAGACACTACCCTGTGCCCACCATTGGCACTCAAACCGTATAATGTATTATCCATCGTAATGATGGCATCCGTCCACATAGATCATCCTCTATGTCATGTCATCATTTGACGGTACATGGCAACACAAGACATCCACAATATCATCGTCAACCCGTGACGGTATATGTTAATACACGACATCCATAATCTCATCGTCAAACACGTGACGGTATATGTCAATACATGACATCCATAATCTCATCGTCAACTCGTGACGGTACATCTATCAACGCATGACATCCAAAATAATGCTAACAAAACAGCAATATACCGTAACTCATCGCTAATAAGATAGCGGCATACCTGTCTCCGTCGTCGAATAGCAGTACGCAATCAACACTCCTTGCTCATGGCGGCACAATCCCGTGCTGCGTGCATAGCGGTATAATCCATTGTTATAGAATCAGCGGCATAAACCCTCGCCATATAATCGGCCGCATGAGACATCGCTATATAATCAGCGGCATAAATCATCGCTATACAATCGGTGGCAAGAATCATCACCATAGAACTAGCGGAATAAACCATCGCTATATAAATACCCGGTGGCATGAACCATCGCCATAGAGTAGCAGAATGAACCATCGCTATTTGTCCACTCCCTATGCCAAGTTGGTGCACAAGATACTCCAATTCGTCTAGTCGCCGATAGTCCTCCATGAAAAGATCAGATCTCAGAAATCAACCTGTAAGCACGAACAAACAAGAGTAGTGGTGGGGGAAAAAGAAAGAGAAAGAAACAAAACAGAAAATATTAACACAAAATATACAACGTGTTAGGAAACGATTTCTAAGTTTTGGTGATTACAAAGACTCCTACAGGAAGTTGTGAACACTTACCGGGTGATAAAGTCCTACCGGATGAAGACATCTACCGGATGTTGAAGTCTTACCGGGTGATAAAGACCAACTAGATGAAGACTCCTACCGGATGTTAAAGTCATACTGGATGAAGACTCCTACCGGATGTTAAAGTCCTACTGGATGAAGACACCTACCGGATGTTGAAGTCCTACCGTGTGATAAAGATCAACTGGATGAATACCTACCGGGTGAAGACACCAACCGGGTGACAGACATCAACTGGATGGCTACCAACTGGATAGACATCAACTGGATGGCTACCAACTGGATACAGACATCAACCGGACAAGACACCAACTGGACAGACATCTACTGGACAGACATCAACCGGACAAATATGAATTTGGAAAGCTAATCTCTTCCTAATATAGAAAAGCTACCGTTGGACAACCAAACCTATAAATACGTCCAAGTAAGGAATGAAGAGGTGCTGAGCGATTTCAACAAAGAGAAACACTTCAAAGCAAACAAGAAAATCAACTTACTGATATTTCAAAAGTTCAGCAAAGAGCAGACAAGCAGTGCAACTAAATCTGTGATAGATTATTCCAACCGAGGTCTGCTGATCAAGAACACTCAAAGCTAAACGTGTATTCTATAAAGAGTGTCATAGAACATTTTGTAACCAAATCAAGTAGTTGTGATTTCTAGGAGTTTAGGCCAAGTTGTGTGAGTGCCTAAGAAGGTTGTATACTGTAAAGTGTAAACCGAGTCTTCTAGTGAATCCTTCCTGCAAAGGAAGAAGGGGAGACGTAGAAGTGTTGTGCTTCGAACTTCCAGAAACAATTCTTGTGTCATTTGTTTATTGCTTATTTACCTCAGTTTTATTCCTCACAAGTTAAGCAGACGTCTTCCGCACTATAATAAGTGTTTGCTGACTTGCCTGATATTGAGAAGCAACTGTAATACTTAACAGTTTATAGTTAACTTAGGAAAGAAATCAAAATTGAATCTAGTGTTTATTCAACCCCCCCTTCTAAACACTACCCCGATCCTAACACAATCTGTGATATCCCCGAAATGATTATGTGATTTTAATCATTAATTAAATTATGATGATTTTGGTGTTAATTCATGGGGTTGAATTGATATTATTGGGGAGATGCATTTCAGGGTGCATGTGATATATATTGGGATTTTGGGGTTGTGGCATGATTATTTGGGGTGTGTGTTATTTGTTTTGGTGAAGCATGTTTAAATGGGAATTGAAGTATTTTATTGAGAAAATACTATAAATATCATGTGAGGATATTTCAATACATCGTGCTAAATACCGGGACCAAAACATAACACATCATATCACCCAACACCCAACCACCCCCCAACCCATGCTGATGACACAACATAAGCTGACCATACCCCCCACTTGGCACAATCATTCAACTCATCTCCTCCACTCCAAATCTCGCCCTTTCTCTCCCAAATAATCTCCAGCACCTGCTAAGCAAATTGAGAGGAGCCCTTCCATTTTCATTGCTTGGAGACCTTCCAAAAATCGGAGCAAAGTAGGGTGAGAAACAATGCTCTGGTTTTGGTTTAAGTTTGGTTGAGTTCAAGTTTTTATTTGGTGTGAAAATGGCATGCTAGCTTAGGTTTCTTTAAACCTTCGATTTAAATGCTTACATGGTGTTGTTATGAAGCTCCCAGTATTTTTTCTTGAGCATGTTTCATATTTTATGTGAAGGATTTAAGCATGTAAAATATAGTGTTCAAAAATCTGGTAAGGTGAGTGCCCTGTTTTTCTGGAAAATATGGGATGGGAGAGAAGTTTGTGAAGATGTTATTGTTGGGATATGCCCTAAGACACATCATTAGATGATTGTTTATGACATACAATGTAATATGATTTTATGAATGGCAATTCATTATTATATATTATTCTTTTAACTGTGCAATGTGAATTAATATATATGTTAATGTCCTTAGAATAATATTGTATTATTCTTAAAGATGTCCCTAGTCAAGTATTATCATGAATAGGGATAATGATAATACGTTGAGACTAGTATGTGTTGATCGATGAATTGTTCATTGATATGAGATATCAAATCAACATATAGGTACATGTTAGAGAACGATGTACTGGACAGACCCACCATGAGAATGCAACATGGATAGTTATATGATCGTCATATACAATTCTCATAGTGATAATAATGTATGTAATCCTTACGACTTGTGATCATCAGAGATCCCAACATAAGGAGTTATGTATCTTGATATCGTCAAACGTTACCCGTAACAGGGTATACTATAAAGGCGACTATTGGATACACTACGAATTATGTAGAGGGATGTTGACTGATCGAGATAGGATTTGTCCCTCCTATATAACAGGAGATGTGTTAGGCCCTTGATCAAGTGAGAACTAAAATGCATGGCCATGCTCGAATAAGTCGATATGAGATATCGAGCTTATTCGTTTATTCTAGTTCTACTTGGGGATCAAGAAATAAAGATTGGATATACGAGTATGACTATTCCATGACTCGTGTTCAATATAAACACAAAGGACAAAGGGATTAAGTTACATGGTTAATATTATCACAAGTTCTAAAGGTTATGTCGAGTCATTGACATTCTTGTACTTTGGGTAGCATCGATGTGTTGCTAGATACCGCTCAATGCTTGCAACATAAAATGAGATTGTATGTCACTGCCAACATTACAAGATCCTATCGGGTCGCACAAAAGATTAAATCGATAAGGGAAATTAAATTCATTGGATGAATTAATTAATTAAGAAGAGTCTTAATTAAGTGATTAAAAGGTTTTAATTAAATCATGGGTTTGGGCCCATAAGACTTTAAGAAAGTCTTGAACCTTAATTAAAAGCCTTATAATATAAATACAAGGTTTTGATTAATTGTTAATCATTCTTTTCATATCATTGTTTGATATCAAAACCTAGCCTCCACTTCTCTCCTCCTCTCGGCCGCCTCATTCCCTTCAAGAGCCACGGCCGCCGCCGCTTGCTTGTCGGAATTGTTGGTAGCCGTTGATCGGTTTGAACCGAGAGTTGAGCTTTGGTTCAAGAATAAGTCTAGCAACTTGTTCTTGAACATCCCTTTCGATTTGATCGTGTGGATACCGTAGAGACGAAGTTGCAAACTTTCGTTTGTGACTCGTGGTGCTACAACGAGGATTCTGCTTCAAACACGCTACAAGGGTGAGACACTTGTTATTCCTTTATCCGATATGAAATCCTATGTATAGATCTGCTGGTTAGTAATCCATATTAAATTTTATTCCGCTGCGTTGTATGCTCTTGGATTACTTACAGTGGTATCAGAGCCAGGTTCAAGGCTCATATCGGATTTATGTGATTAAATTGTGTTAATCATATTAGAATTAATATTGCATGCTATTTAAAACTGTATGAACATATATGATATGTTAATATTTAGTTTATGAAAATCATCGTAAAATTGTATTTAATATAATTAGGCGAATATAGAACCATATGTCACAATTTTTCGGCCATCACCATCACAAATGACACCACGGCTAGCCACATGAGGGCTAGGGTTTTCGAACCCTTGGCTCGAGATGGCTTAGTCGTTGTGGCTAATAATTGTGCATGGAAGTGTCGAAAATTAATTAGGGTTTAGAACCCATTGGACGTGACGGCTAGCTCATGACGGCTAGGGTTTCGAACCCTAGTAGCCGTGCATGGCTCGGCCATATCGCATATTTTTCTTAAGTTTTGAGACGTGGATGAGTTTTGAACTCTTTGACTCGATAATGGTTCACGCATGCATGGATTAGTAACTTTACCACATGAGAGCAAGGTTTTTCGAACCCTTAGCTCGAGATGGTTGAGCCAACCCCGTGCATGGCCTGACCGTGACTCGTGGCTAACAAATTCCGGCGTTTCAAACAAGATGGCTCGATAAAATTCCATAAGGGTGCGAGGCGGCTAGGGTTTGGAACCCTAGCGCCGCCGCCGCTCGAGACATGGCTCGGCCATGGGCTAGGGTTTCGAACCCTAGGCCCACTATTGGTCCAGCCGTGTGCTTCATGGTTCGAACCATGGTGGTTCGTGTCTTAGTCGCTTTAGTTCGTGGCATGTGATGTCCCGAGCGTACGATAATTTTTCAAAAATTATTTTACAGTTTTAATTAAAATTAAATTTAAAATGTTTAGAATTTAATTAATTAAATGTTAATGCATGCTTTATGTGTTGTTTGAGCATGGTGCGTGGTTATTACCCTTTGACCTATTAGATAGGATTTGTGGATGTTTGTAATGTATAATACGACCTGCGAGTCGTGCCTTCTCTATTTTATTCTAAATCTTATCCCTCCCCTATGTTCCCCTCGAATGTGAATCGAGGAATTCTATATCTTGTAAATAGTGTAGTTTATTTTATTGATGGTGATCAATGAAGATGGAGCATCATACCGGGATGAGGAGGCCATTCACAAATTGGAGCCAAAGGAAGGTGCTTGTGAAGTTACCTTAGGTTGACTCATAGGATTTTCTCATTGGCTTGAGAAAATCATTAGTAGGTGCTATAACCATGTCACGTTTAATTATGTATGTTGATGCATGATTTATCTTATGTTTTAGTTTGATAATAGTATTACACATATATGTAGATATGTATACAACTATATGTAGTGGACATATTTTAAATTATCAAATTAATCATGAGATCAATAAATCCCTCTAAAATATTAAGTTTTAGATACCTTCCAAAATAAAAGTACTCGTCAATAACTTCGATTGTACATGTGTGGGTTTGCCAAAGCAAAGCACCGTGGCAATCTTAGTAAGGCGCGAAAGGATAAAAGTGATATCCGTTATACTTTAATTGGGTACGACTTAACTAGGTTATCTCAATAGGATTGGGAACCTAGAGGCATGGGTTGGATTATAATTCATTTGATGAATTGAACAAAGTGTGGTTCGTCCAACTATCCAAGAATTATATGTGATATAATTGACAAAGTGTTGTCTACCTAAATAACCGAGTCTTGGGCGATTAGCCAAAGCTAACTCAAGATTAAGTGAAATATGGATCTTGGCCCACTAAAGGTTTTGAGGGTTGATATTTTTTTAAACAAAATAGTGGGAGTATCATTTAATATAAGACCATGTTAAATGATTTAAATCATAAACTTATTTTGCATATTTATATTGTAGATATCCATGGCAACTAACAACGTTACTAGCACTTTATCACTGCGATCGGTCCTTGAGAAGGACAAATTAAATGGGACGAATTTCCTAGACTGGCATAGGAACTTGAGGATAGTCCTCAAACAAGAAAAGAAACAATATGTCCTAGAGGAACCCTTGCCCGCTGAGGAACCTCCCCTAACAGCTACAAGAGCTGAAAAAGATGCTTACAAGAAGCATCAGAGTGACGCACTTGATGTTGGGTGCCTCATGCTTGCCACCATGAACTCTGAGCTTCAGAAGCAACATGAGGAAATGGAGGCGTTCGATATGATCGAACACTTAAAGCAGTTGTACCAACAGCAAGCAAGACAAGAGAGGTATGACGTCTCTAAGGCGTTATTTCAGTGCAGGATGGTAGAAGGAAGCCTAGTTGGAACTCATTTGCTCAAGATGATTTGGTACATTAAGAATCTGGACAAGCTGGGTTTTCCATTGGACCAAGAGTTGGCCACCGATGTGATCTTGCAATCGTTGCCTGAGAGCTTCAGTCAATTTGTAGTAAATTACAATATGACTGACATGGAAAAGACTCTACCACAATTGCTTGGTATGTTGAGAACATATGAAGCAAATACTAAGAAGACTAAGGCCACAAATGTCCTTATTGTGAATAAGGGCAAAGGAAGGGCCAAAGCTAAAGGCAACAAGAAAGCAAAGAAAGTCTTTGCTAAATCTAAGCCAAAGTCTTATGCACTGAAGCCAAAGGGAGGGATAGCAAAGGAAGGGAACTGTTTCCATTGCGGTGAGACCGGCCATTGGAAAAGGAACTGCAAAGTATATCTGGAGGATCTAAAGAAAGGAAGTGTGACTTCCGCTTCATGTATTTTTGTTATAGAAGTCAATTTATCTACTTCTTCATCATGGGTAATAGATACTGGATGTGGATCTCACATTTGTGTAAATGTGCAGTATCTAAAAAGGAGTAGGACGTTGACGAAAGGTGAAGTTGATCTCCGAGTTGGAAATGGAGCAAGAGTTGCCGCATTAGCTATAGGAGATTATCATTTAGCTTTACCTTCTGGTTTATCATTGATTTTGAAAGATTGTTATTTTGTGCCTTCAATTACTAAAAACATTATTTCTATTTCTTGTTTGGACAAGTATGGATTTTCATTTATAATAAAGGACAACTGTTGTTCTATTTATTTAAATGATATGTTTTATGCTAGTGCACAAATGGTGAATGTTCTTTATTTATTAAATCTTGATATGCCTATCTATAACATAAATACTAAAAGGATTAAAAATAATGATTGTAATCCGACTTATCTCTGGCACTGTCGCTTGGGCCACATAAACGAGAACCGCATATCTAAACTTCATAAGGATGGAGTATTAGATTCATTTGATTTTGAATCATATAAAACATGCGAATATTGTTTAATGGGCAAGATGACTAAAGCCCATTTCAAGGGACATGTTGAAAGGGCAAATGTTTTATTGGGACTAATACATAGTGATGTATGTGGACCAATAAGTACACAAGCTAGAGGTGGTTTTCAATACTTCGTTACATTTACTGATGACCTCAGTAGATATGGGTATGTGTACCTAATGAAACATAAGCATGAAACCTTTGAAAAGTTCAAAGATTTCAAGAATGAAGTACAAAACCAACTTGGCAAAAGTATCAAAATCCTTCGATCAGATCGAGGAGGAGAATACTTAAGCCAAGAGTTTCATGACTATCTAAGGAGTGTGGGATAGTCCCACAACTCACTCCTCCGTATACTCCACAATAGAATGGTGTATCCGAGAGGAGAAATCGAACCTTGTTAGACATGGTTAGATCAATGATGAGTCATGCAGATCTTCCGATATCGTTTTGGGGACACGCTCTAGAAACAACGATTTTCTTACTGAACCGTGTTCCATCTAAATCAGTGGAAAAGACACCATATGAGATATGGACTGGGAAGCGTCCTAGTATGTCTTTTATGAAGATTTGGGGTTGTGAGGCTTTCGTTAGACGTCACGCCACTAACAAACTTGGACCCAAATCTGATAAGTGTTTATTTGTGGGGTATCCTAAGGAAACGAAAGGATACTATTTCTACTATCCCACCGAGAACAAAGTAGTTGTTGCTCGGACTGGTGTATTTCTTGAAAGAGAATTTATTTCTAGAAAAACCAGTGGGAGAAAAATAGAACTTAGTGAAGTTCAACCACAAGAAAACACTGAACCTGAGATTGAGATGGAAACAGAGCAGGCACCGCAAGCTGTTGTGGAAGAAGCACCTGCTCAAGAGACACAAGCCCAGCGTAGGTCTGTAAGAGAACACCGGGAGCCACAGAGATATGGATTTCTTGTGACTCAACAAGGTGACTTACTACTTATTGATGAGGATGAGCCGTCATCTTATCAACAAGCTATAATGGGCAATGATTCTGAGAAATGGCAAGAGGCCATGAAATCTGAGATGGAATCCATGTATGCAAACCAAGTATGGACTTTGGTTGATCCACCTGAAGGGGTACGACCCATAGGGTGCAAATGGATTTTCAAGAAAAAGACCGATATGGATGGTAACGTACAAACCTATAAAGGTCGGCTGGTTGCAAAAGGATTCAAACAAATTCATGGTATTGACTATGATGAAACCTTTTCACCAGTGGCCATGGTTAAATCCATAAGGATCTTACTTGCAATAGCTGCATTTCATGATTATGAAATCTGGCAGATGGATGTCAAAACAGCTTTCCTTAATGGAAATCTGCTCGAGGATGTGTACATGACACAGCCCGAGGGTTTTGTCGATCCAAAGGATGCTGGAAAGATATGCAAGCTACAACGATCCATTTATGGATTGAAGCAAGCTTCTCGGAGTTGGAATCTTCGTTTTGATGATGCAATCAAAGAGTTTGGTTGTATCAAAAACGAAGATGAACCTTGTGTCTACAAGAAGGTCAGTGGGAGCGTAATCATTTTCCTAGTGTTGTATGTAGATGACATACTTCTTATTGGAAATGATATCCCTGCCTTGCAATCTGTAAAGATTTGGCTAGGGAATTGCTTTTCGATGAAAGACTTGGGAGAAGCCACCTATGTATTAGGAATCAAGATCTATAGAGATAGATCGAGAAGGCTTCTTGGTCTAAGTCAAAGTACATACATAGACAAGGTGCTTAAAAGGTTTAGCATGCAAGAATCAAAGAAAGGATTCATGCCTATGACACATGGCATTTATCTCTCGAAGGAACAGTGTCCTTCAACACCAGATGAGAGACAACGCATGAGTAAGATTCCATACGCGTCAGCTATTGGATCTATCATGTATGCCATGATATGTACTCGTCCCGATGTATCGTATGCTTTGAGCATGACGAGCAGATATCAAGTTGATCCAGGTGAAGGTCACTGGATTGCTGTCAAGAACATCCTGAAGTACTTGAGAAGGACTAAGGATACATTCTTGATTTATGGAGGTGAGGAAGAGCTCAATGTAATGGGGTTACACTGATGCAAGCTTCCAAACCGACAAAGATGATTTTCGATCGCAATCTGGATATGTGTATTGCCTAAATGGAGGTGCTTTGAGCTGGAAGAGTTCAAAGCAAGAAACAGTAGCCGATTCTACAACGGAAGCTGAGTATATTGCTGCCTCGGATGCAGCAAAGGAAGCTGTTTGGATGAGGAAGTTCATTTCTGAACTTGGAGTGGTGCCTAGCATTAAAGATCCGATAGAACTCTATTGTGACAACAATGGAGCGATCGCATTAGCTAAGGAACCAAGATCTCACCAAAGATCCAAACACATACAATGTAATATGATTTTATGAATGGCAATTCATTATTATATATTATTCTTTTAACTGTGCAATGTGAATTAATATATATGTTAATGTCCTTAGAATAATATTGTATTATTCTTAAAGATGTCCCTAGTCAAGTATTATCATGAATAGGGATAATGATAATACGTTGAGACTAGTATGTGTTGATCGATGATGAGATATCAAATCAACATATAGGTACATGTTAGAGAACGATGTACTGGACAGACCCACCATGAGAATGCAACATGGATAGTTATATGATCGTCATATGCAATTCTCATAGTGATAATAATGTATGTAATCCTTACGACTTGTGATCATCAGAGATCCCAACATAAGGAGTTATGTATCTTGATATCGTCAAACGTTACCCGTAACAGGGTATACTATAAAGGCGACTATTGGATACACTACGAATTATGTAGAGGGATGTTGACTGATCGAGATAGGATTTGTCCCTCCTATATAATAGGAGATGTGTTAGGCCCTTGATCAAGTGAGAACTAAAATGCATGGCCATGCTCGAATAAGTCGATATGAGATATCGAGCTTATTCGTTTATTCTAGTTCTACTTGGGGATCAAGAAATAAAGATTGGATATACGAGTATGACTATTCCATGACTCGTGTTCAATCTAAACACAAAGGACAAAGGGATTAAGTTACATGGTTAATATTATCACAAGTTCTAAAGGTTATGTCGAGTCATTGACATTCTTGTAATTTGGGTAGCATCGATGTGTTGCTAGATACCGCTCAATGCTTGCAACATAAAATGAGATTTTATGTCACTGCCAACATTACAAGATCCTATCGGGTCGCACAAAAGATTAAATCGATAAGGGAAATTAAATTCATTGGATGAATTAATTAATTACGAAGAGTCTTAATTAAGTGATTAAAAGGTTTTAATTAAATCATGGGTTTGGGCCCATAAGACTTTAAGAAAGTCTTGAACCTTAATTAAAAGCCTTATAATATAAATACAAGGTTTTGATTAATTGTTAATCATTCTTTTCATATCATTGTTTGATATCAAAACCTAGCCTCCACTTCTCTCCTCCTCTCGGCCGCCTCATTCCCTTCAAGAGCCACGGCCGCCGCCGCTTGCTTGTCGGAATTGTTGGTAGCCGTTGATCGGTTTTGAACCGAGAGTTGAGCTTTGGTTCAAGAATAAGTCTAGCAACTTGTTCTTGAACATCCCTTTCGATTTGATCGTGTGGATACCGTAGAGACGAAGGTGCAAACTTTCGTTTGTGACTCGTGGTGCTACAACGAGGATTCTGCTTCAAACACGCTACAAGGGTGAGACACTTGTTATTCCTTTATCCGATATGAAATCCTATGTATAGATCTGCTGGTTAGTAATCCATATTAAATTTTATTCCGCTGCGTTGTATGCTCTTGGATTACTTACAGTGGTATCAGAGCCAGGTTCAAGGCTCATATCGGATTTATGTGATTAAATTGTGTTAATCATATTAGAATTAATATTGCATGCTATTTAAAACTGTATGAACATATATGATATGTTAATATTTAGTTTATGAAAATCATCGTAAAATTGTATTTAATATAATTAGGCGAATATCGAACCATATGTCACAATTTTTCGGCCATCACCATCACAAATGACACCACGGCTAGCCACGTGAGGGCTAGGGTTTTCGAACCCTTGGCTCGAGATGGCTTAGTCGTTGTGGCTAATAATTGTGCATGGAAGTGTCGAAAATTAATTAGGGTTTAGAACCCATTGGACGTGACGGCTAGCTCATGACGGCTAGGGTTTCGAACCCTAGTAGCCGTGCATGGCTCGGCCATATCGCATATTTTTCTTAAGTTTTGAGACGTGGATGAGTTTTGAACTCTTTGACTCGATAATGGTTCACGCATGCATGGATTAGTAACTTTACCACATGAGAGCAAGGTTTTTCGAACCCTTAGCTCGAGATGGTTGAGCCAACCCCGTGCATGGCCTGACCGTGACTCGTGGCTAACAATTCCGGCGTTTCAAACAAGATGGCTCGATAAAATTCCATAAGGGTGCGAGGCGGCTAGGGTTTGGAACCCTAGCGCCGCCGCCGCTCGAGACATGGCTCGGCCATGGGCTAGGGTTTCGAACCCTAGGCCCACTATTGGTCCAGCCGTGTGCTTCATGGTTCGAACCATGGTGGTTCGTGTCTTAGTCGCTTTAGTTCGTGGCATGTGATGTCCCGAGCTTACGATAATTTTTCAAAAATTATTTTACAGTTTTAATTAAAATTAAATTTAAAATGTTTAGAATTTAATTAATTAAATGTTAATGCATGCTTTATGTGTTGTTTGAGCATGGTGCGTGGTTATAGCCCTTTGACCTATTAGATAGGATTTGTGGATGTTTATAATGTATAATACGACCTGCGAGTCGTGCCTTCTCTATTTTATTCTAAATCTTATCCCTCCCCTATGTTCCCCTCGAATGTGAATCGAGGAATTCTATATCTTGTAAATAGTGTAGTTTATTTTATTGATGGTGATCAATGAAGTTATGTCATGACATTTACTTAAGGAAGCCATAATTTCATATAATGATTTGATTATGAGTTATGGTACATGGACAACCAATGGGCGTTTTAATGCATTGGAAATACAGGAAGTATTTTATATCTATGATTATGCATTATGCTTTACATTCATATTATGTTGAATATGAATTATGATGTGCTCATGTGTTGGGGGTTGTCTTTGTAGGTGCATTTAATTCAGAGAACAAGGGTCGGGGTTGACACGTTGAGCTTTAAGGAGTGCTACAGGATTAGCAGAACAGAGTTTCATTTTGTATAAGTTTCTACAAGGAGTATAGTAGAACTATAGTCTCATACGCTATTACTAAGAGATGTAACTAATCCCTTTTGAAATTCTTTTGGTACTGTAATCTCTAATAAGCTCAGGATATCAACACGGCCTATTACTCTGATTATGTATGATTAGTTCTCTTATTTGCACCTTAGTATCTTGTTAAGATAACGGGGTCTCACATTTAGTTGTATCAGAGCAGTGGTTAGATAACCTGGGAACTAGTAAATGGTAGCCTTTAGAGACAAGTTGGCTAGGTATTCATTGTTGGGCATGTTATGCATGTGATGCATATTTTGTATAAGTGTTATACTAACATGCTTTTGAATATGATACTCTTGTTATCTAACAGCTTATATTATGAACTGCTTTTTGGTATTGTTGTTAACTCTTGTGTTGCAGCATGGCGGCTATTAACCCGGAGAACCTCAATGAAGAGGTAGGGGATATGGGCAGTATGAACGCCAGTATTGCTCAGACGAATCCTTTACCGCCACCTGCTGTAGGTGTGGAGCCTATTGCACAGATACTGCTACCAGGGGAGATCAGTCTGACCCAGTTCTTGAGTTACCGCTATTTGAAGGAACTGAGACTGGGGAAGCAGCCGAGGAATGGCTTGAGAGACTGGAGCAGATATTTGTGTCAGCGCTTTGTGCACGGACTGCTTGGCTGAGATTGGCAGAATTCCAGTTGGCTAAGAAGTCTTCCATGTGGTGGAAGACAACAGTTATGGAGCTCAGGGCTCAGGGTATGACGGTTGGTTGGACTGTATTCAGGACCCGGTTCCTTAACCAGTATTTTTCTGCAGCTACCAGACAATTAAAGGAAGATGAGTTCAATAATTTGAAGCAGGGCAGCCTGTCAGTGTCAGACTATGCTATGCAGTATTCCTCACTGCTGAGGTATGTACCTCATATCGCTGTGAGCAGTCACGCCAAGATGAGAAATTTTCTGAAGGGACTGAGGCCAGAGCTATTTGATCGGGTTGTCTCCAACAACCCCAGCTCATTTGATGATACCCTGATTAGGGCAGAGTTGGCAGAAATTGCAGTGGGTGTGTACAAGGAAGTTGTACCCCCTTTCGTATCACCACAGAGACCTGTTGTTGATAGCCTGAGGCCACGAGGGGACCAGTTCAAGCCTCGTGGGGCCTCTTCATCTTCTAGATTCAGTGGGAAGAAGTCTCAGAGTCAGAAACAAAGCAATCGGGGACCAATACAGGGGAATAAGACAGGGGGGAACAGGTGTGACCACTGTGGAGGATTTCATTTGTCGCGTGACTGCCGAGGCTGTTATGTTTGTGGCAAGGTGGGCCACCTGGCTAGGGTTTGCCCCAATCGGGCAGGTCAGGCAGACTCTGGGCCGAATAGGCCAAGATTTGACGCTAGGACAGCACCACAGAGATAGCAGTTCGCACCTCGACCACAGGGAGGTCAGGCAGCAGGACCGCCGCAGGGTCAGGTGTATGCACTGACTCGGGAGCAGGCTGAGGCAGCCCCGGAGGAGGTCATTGCTGGTACATTTCGTTTATTTACGTACCCTGCATTTTTATTGATAGATACATGTGCTCCCACTCTTTTGTGTCTGCTGCTTTTGTGGAGAGACACCGCTTGTGCTCGTCTCTGTTACCCACGCCTCTCATGGTCTCGACACCCACGGGAATGTATGTGACTGCAGACCGACTGTTATCTGATTGCCTCATTTATTTTGAGGACAATGATCTGAGGGCCGATCTGATTCAGTTAGAGATGTCAGATTTTGACTGCATTGTCCGCATTGATGTGTTGAGCAGATACCGAGCTGTGGTAGATTGCCGACAGAGGATGGTACGTTTTCTGTCTGATTAGGGGTTCCAGTGGACCTTTTATGGGGACGACTCTCGTCCAAAGATTCCAGTGATCTCAGCGGTTAAGATGTCGCGGTTATTGGAACTCGGCCACATGGGCTACCTTATTTATGCCGTGGATGCATCAGAAGAGAAGTAAGTGAGAGCCGAGGACATTACGGTCGTGGCGGAGTTCATTGATGAATTCCCGAATGAGATTCCAGGGTTTCCGCCGATCAGAGATGTTGAGTTTGTGATCGAGCTACTGCCAGGGACATCTGCCATTTCCCGTGCTCCTTATAAGATGGCACCGGTAGAGCTGAGGGAGCTGAAGGTACAGTTGCAGGAACTCCTCGACAAGGGATACATTCGTCCTAGTGTATCGCCTTGGGGTTCACCAGTCTTGTTCGTGAAGAAAAATGACGGTTCGATGCGCCTGTGTATCAATTACCGTCAATTGAACAAAGTGACTATTAAGAACAAGTACCCCCTTCCGAGGATTGATGATTTATTTGATCAGCTTCAGGGCACAGAGATTTACTCAAAGATTGACTTGAGGTCAGGCTACCACCAGATATGGGTTAGAGCTGATGATATCCAAAAGACAGCTTTTAGAACTCGGTATGGACACTACGAGTTCTTGGTGATGCCATTTGGGGTGACGAATGCCCCGGCTGTCTTTATGAGCCTGATGAACCCGGTATTTTAGGAGTACCTTGATCAGTTTGTGATCGTATTTATTGATGACATCCTTGTCTATTCAAGAAATGAAGAGGAACATGCTATTCATTTGAGGACAGTGCTTCAAATCCTCAGAGATCACCAGTTGTACGCCAAACTCAGCAAGTGTGAGTTTTGGCTGAGCAGTGTATCATTCTTGGGTCACATTATCTCTCGAGAGGGGATATCAGTAGATCCCAGAAAGATTGAGGCAGTTATGGATTGGTCCGCCCCTACTTCAGTCAGTGAGATTCGAAGTTTTCTTGGTTTGGCTGGCTATTATCGACGTTTCGTCGAGGGTTTCTCAAAGATCGCCAAGCCACTTACACAGCTGACTCAGAAGGGAGTCCCATTCTGTTGGTCAGAGGCTTGTGAACAGAGTTTCCGGGAATTAAAGCACAGACTGACTACTGCACCAGTTTTGGTGATTCCCAGGGAGAACAATGGGTTTGTTCTTTATACTGACGCATCGCTTCAGGGTCTAGGATGCGTACTGATGCAGGACAGAAATGTAGTGGCTTATGCTTCTAGACAGTTAAAGCCACACGAGACGAGGTATCCAGTCCATGATCTGGAGCTAGCAGCTATAGTCTTCACATTGAAGATATGGCGACACTACTTATATGGTACCTCATTTACCATCTTCACTGATCACAAGAGCCTGAAGTTCTTGTTTACGCAGGCTGAGCTGAATATGAGGCAGAGGAGATGGATGGATTTGCTGAAGGATTATGATTGTGAAATCCTATACAATCCCGGGAAAGCAAATTTGACAGCCGATGCTTTGAGTCGGAAGGTGAGGAGCACAGCACAGGATGCCATGTGTCTATCAGCTATGTTGGGCTCCTACTGTCAGTTGGGGTTTGATTATGATGTATCTTCTTCTCCGGTACAGGTGTTGACCTTGCTAGCTGAGCCAATCATTTATGAACACATCCGGAAGGCTCAGGGGACCGACGTAGAGGTTCAGAGATGGATGTCAGTGATTCATTCAGGTCAGCCATCGAGATTCAGAATGGCTGAGGATGGTTCTCTGAGGCTTGGCGACAGATGGGTGGTTCCAGATACACCCGAGTTACGACGGGGTATATTACAGCGAGCTCATTGCAGCAGGATGAGTATCCACCCGGGCGGGAAGAAGATGTATAAGGATTTATGCAACCAGTTCTGGTGGAGGCGAATGAAACAGGATGTTACTTCATTCGTCAAGCGCTGTTTGATTTGTCAGCAGGTGAAGGCTGAGAGGCAGAGGCCCGGTGGTGAGCTAAGGAGTTTGGAGATACCCGAGTGGAAGTGGCAGCACGTGTCTATGGATTTCGTGACCCACTTACCGAGGACTGTTTCGGGTTTTGATGCCATATGGGTAGTCGTCGACAGATTGACTAAGAGTGCTCATTTCATTCCCTACTGTATGACCTTCACATACTGTGGGGTCCTCGTTACTTAATTCATTATGTATCAAGTTACCATACATATGTGAGTCTGAATTAAGTAAGAACATGCACTGATTTAGAGTATTTTACTAGTTAAGTTGTTACAGATGTACCAAATCCTTAGTACAAAAACCAACTAACTTTTTTTACGTATACATTACATATAAAATTAACAACCTAAGCCAGTACAACTCCTATGCAGTGGTTCACCTCGCAGCGGAATAAGACTCACGATTCCCACGTCTATGTACTCCTACAGAAACATTCACAAAACGTGAGTATAGATAAACAACTATCTCAGTGCAATATCATAACACAATATCAATAATAATGATAAAGCACAATAAATCATCTCATGTGAATGTTCTGTATCATGCATCCACAAATGCACCATGTCATGACATGTCTCATCCAGTACCCTATTATCACGAGACTAAAATGATATGCCTATTCAGCTCAATATGTCAGTGGAACCACCTCACATCTTCATATTAGCAGCACATATCATAGTACCGTCCTCAAATGATAATAACCAGAGCATATACCAAAAAACCGGCGTATATCTCTATATAACATAACCGAGCATATACCCAAACCAGGCGTATATCTCTCTGTCACATAACCGAGCATATATCCAAACCAGACATATATCTCTATGTATCATAACCAAGCATATACCCAATACCAGGCGTATATCTCAAATACATAACCGAGCATATACCCAATACCAGGCGTATATCTCTAACACATGATATCCATGAATGTACAGGCAATTGATACTACCAATATGATACTAACATAACACAATTCATATGATATCAATCGCATAACATCATCACACAATATCTATACTCCGTACGTCAACACGTACCTGTACTGCGACACAAACGAGATAAATTAGGCGTCACTGGCTAAGTGCCTCGTTGTCCCGTCCCCTGAGATGATGCTACAACAATGCCAACAATATATCATGTTATCATAGGCATTAAAATCAAATTCTATAAAAATATGACATTTTTCAACTTTTCTCAATCACCGATCGATCGCTACCACCACCGATCGATCGCCATAACATTCTGTCCCCTCGCGATCGATCGCAACAACTTGGCGATCGATCGCCACAATGCTCTGTTCATAGCGACCGATCGCGACAATTTCACCGATCGATCGCCACACATTTTCACCGCCTTAAAATTTGGCTGTCTTCGGCGATCGATCGCCATACACGTACCGATCGATCGCCGATGCCCAGAAAGTTTAGAGCATGGCGATTTTCAAGCTTATCTCCATGGTTCTTCTCCTATAACTCAAATTGAACCATTTCAACATGTTTCTTGCAATTTCTAGGAACATATTAACATGTTTCTATCATCATACAATCCCATTAATAGCATATAAACATGATATGATTCTAAACTTGCATAGTTGGGATTTTATTTCACATAATTCATACACCACTACACAAATCAAGCTTAAAAGCATATAGTCCTTACCAAGAGTGTACAATTTCACTTCACCCAACTTCCTAGCTCAAGTCACAAGTGAAAAACCAAGCTTCAACCAAGAAAATCTCCAAGGATTGGAGAGGAGCTTGTGTAGTATTTTTGTAGGTGTAAAATGAGAACTTTGTGATTCTCTTCCCTAAATCACCTTGATATAAGGTCATTAGTTTCTCTAACCACTTGTTATCATATTGTTTGGAGTTAATGACATGTTATCTAACATGTACATGAAATGAACTTCAAATTCAAATACAACTCCAATTCAAATTAAATTCATATGCATAATCAAATGTCTACTAGTTCATGACTTGATATGTTATTAAATCATTGTACACCATGTTTCATTCCTTGCCCTTGCCATATATCATTTCATACATGTTTTAATTCATTCTTGGTTCCACCCGAACCCCCATTATCATACCGCCAAGTGATATAATTACACCATAATCATATCACACGTATATAACACAAATCGAGGCATTACACATACCTAAGGATGACTCAGTTATATATCAGAGATGTGGTAAGACTGCACGGGATCCCTGTTTCGATTGTGTCTGATCGAGATCCGCGGTTTACATCTCACTTCTGGGAGGGTCTTCAGTCAGCCCTGGGCACAGAGTTAAGGTTGAGCACAACATATCATCCCCAGATGGATAGACAGACCGAGCGCACGATACAGACGCTCGAAGATATTGTGATATCCCCGAAATGATTAATTGCAATTTGGTGCATTAATTGTGTTTATATGATTAATTATGGTGGTAATTAATTATGTGTTGGAATTATTATGTGGAAATGCTTAGTCACATGTTAGAGTGACCCGGGATAGCATTTCAGGGTGCATGTTGGGATTTATTGTTGGAAGCATGATTTATTTGCCTTGGTTAGCAATTAATTAGAAATCATGTGTTTAATTGATATTTTGGTGCATTTGGTTTAATGCCTTGGAAAATATCATGTTGGGGTGTTTTATACACCATGATTTGTGGTATGCATTTTAATTAACTCAACACTTTTATACCCCACCTCATCCACTCATTCTTACTTTTCACTTTACCAAACAAACACCCAAACCCTTCCTTTTCTCCTCATTTTCGTTTTTGAGCTTAAGGGTGAAGAGAAGTTCTTGCAAAACCTTGATTTGTGGAGTTTGTTGGGTGATTTGAGATCCCCAAGAGGTATGGGTACCTCATGGTTATTTTTGTAAGGTTTTGTTTAAGTTTGATATGGTTTGAAGGATTTTTCAAATGGGTTTGTGTTGGGTTGTTGTGGTTTTGGTATTATTTTGGGTGGATGTTAAATATATGAGTTAATGTAGATGTTTATTGATGGTTTTGAGTGGTTTTGTATGGTTGGTGTTAGATTAGTTGAGTTTGTTTGAGTTGGGGTTGAAGATGGGTGAATAGTGCCCGAAAATCGGATGCCCAGGGCTCGGCGATCGATCGGCGCCTTCCGCGATCGATCGCGAGCAACGTTGCTGGAGACAGTGGACTTCAGCGATCGATCGCGAGTTTGGCGCGATCGATAGGCGAGGCCGCGATCGATTGGCGCAAACTCAGCGATCGATCGCGGATTGTTTAAATTTGTTGCCTGAGACAGTGAGGTCTCGCGATCGATCGGGGCTTTATGGCGATCGATCGCGAGACACCAAAAATGGTGTTTTTGGTTATTTTTGTAGGATTTTTGGTATTGGACTATTATTGGGTTCTAATATTGATATTTGTGAATGTGTAGAACCAACCCAGGTGGCAACACAGCCAAGGCATTGAAGTCCTACCATATCCTACATTTTGGAAAGGTACGTAGTGGACGTACGGGCACCCCAACGGTACATGTATCTTATATACTCATTGTTTATGCATTGTGGATGCAAGTATATATGTGGTATTGCATGGTGGATGCAAATACATGTTATGCATGATGTTTATAGATGCATATGATTATTGGTGCACATCCCATGAGTCGTGGTCATCCCTTGATGATTTTAATGCTTGCCGCTATTTGGTTTGGTTCCGCTAAATGTGAAGCGAGGGGTGGGAGCGCCGCATGTCACATTTGAGCGTGGTTATCATATAGGGCGAGGAAAGGGTATTTGCCGCTCAATGAGAGGCGAGGGTTGGGAGTCCCGCAGTCCATTGAAGCGAGGTTATCCTATGCCGCCTATATGTAAATAAGCGAGGGGCATTAAAATACATTGTGATGGACAGACTAGGGATTGGTGATCAGTATTTGGTATTGATGAGCCGGTATATGTCATGACATGTTTAGACCATTAAAAATAATCTATTGATTATACTCATGAGTTATGGTACAGGGACAACCAAACGGGAAGCGTTTGAAATGCATGGGGAAAACAGGAAGTGTTTTATTATGATTATGCATTTACGCTTTATCTTCATATTGTGTTGAATATGAATGATTATTATTGCTCATGTTTGGGGGTTGTCCTTGTAGGTACACGTTTGGCATGATAGGAGGGCTAGACGGGTTGAGACAGTGAGCTTGAAGAGCATCTTTGGTAGATGAAGGACATGATTATTTTGCCTAGTGTCTACTCTAGGAGTAGTGTAAAACTAGTTGATAGCATTCATTTGATGGGGAATGTAATTAATCCATTTTTGGTAGTCCTTATTTTTGGCATGTAATGCTTAAGCTCATAAACTCAACACGTTATTTCTCACTCTGATCATTTATATTAGCTCTATTATGCCTTGATTCCGCACTTAAGGATTAGGGTCCTTACAGATATGTTGAGGGCTTGTGTGCTGGAGTTCGACACTTCTTGGCAGGACTCAGTAGCCTTGGTGGAATTTTCTTATAATAATAGTTACCAGGCTAGCATACAGATGGCTCCATTTGAAGCCCCATATGGCAGCCGTTGCAGGTCGCCTTTGTGTTGGGATGATGTGGACCGTAAATCGGTCGGAGGACCAGAGCTGGTCCAGGATATGGAAGAAAAAGTAAAGGTCATCAGGAGAAAGATGAAGGTAGCTCAGGACAGACAGGCAGCGTATGCCAATCAGCGGCGAAGGCCGTTGGAGTTTCAGTTAGGCGACAGAGTCTTTCTGAAGATCTCACCTTTCAGAGGCGTGGTACGGTTTGGGATGCGGGGAAAGTTATCCCCAAGATATGTAGGGCCGTATGAGATCTTGCAGCGTGTTGGTACTCTGGCATACCGTTTGGCTTTACCGCCCTCTCTGTCTGGTATACACGATGTATTCCATGTGTCTATGCTGAGGAAGTATGAGTCAGATCCTTCGCATGTGTTGCAGCCTTCAGAGGTGCAGTTTGAGTCCGATGTTTCCTATGTGGAGCGGCCTATCATGATTTTGGATAGGGCAGACCGCAGGCTTCGGAACAAAGTTATTCCTATGATCAAGGTTCAGTGGGATCGTAGGGGTGTCGAGGAGGCCACGTGGGAGACAGAGCGACACATGGTGCAGCATTATCCAGAACTGTTTTCCGGTATGTGATATAAGTTTTGTTTTTATATTGGGTAAGTGCATGCTGATTTCGAGGGCGAAATCTTATAAGTAGGGGAGTATTGTGATATCCCCAAAATGATTATGTGGTTTTAATCATTAATTAAATTATGATGATTTTGGTGTTAATTCATGGGGTTGAATTGATATTATTGGGGAGATGCATTTCAGGGTGCATGTGATATATGTTGGGATTTGGGGTTGTGGCATGATTATTTGGGGTGTGTGTTATTTGTTTTGGTGAAGCATGTTTAAATGGGAATTGAAGTATTTTATTGAGAAATACTATAAATATCATGTGAGGATATTTTAATACATCGTGCTAAATACCGGGACCAAAACATAACACATCATACCACCCAACACCCAACCACCCCACCCCCCCAACCCATGCTGATGACACAACATAAGCTGACCATACCCCCCACTTGGCACAATCATTCAACTCATCTCCTCCACTCCAAATCTCGCCCTTTCTCTCCCAAATAATCTCCAGCACCTGCTAAGCAAATTGAGAGGAGACCTTCCATTTTCATTGCTTGGAGACCTTCCAAAAATCGGAGCAAAGTAGGGTGAGAAACCATGCTCTGGTTTTGGTTTAAGTTTGGTTGAGTTCAAGTTTTTATTTGGTGTGAAAATGGCATGCTAGCTTAGGTTTCTTTAAACCTTCGATTTAAATGCTTACATGGTGTTGTTATGAAGCTTCCAGTATTTTTCCTTGAGCATGTTTCATATTTTATGTGAAGGATTTAAGCATGTAAAATATAGTGTTCAAAAATCTGGGTAAGGTGAGTGCCCTGTTTTTCTGGAAAATATGGGATGGGAGAGAAGTTTGTGAAGATGTTATTATGCATGTTAGCTATGTGTTTGGTAAACCTTTGATTTGAGTACATACTTGGTAGTTTTGTGAAGCCCTTGGCGTTTTTGTTCGAGCATATTTCATGGCTTATGTGGTAGATATATTGGCTTGAATATATGTGTTTGAAAATCTGGGAAATGAAATATGTACCCTGTTTCCAGAAAGTTTGGGTGAGCATTGATGTTGTGAGGTGATTTTCAAGCATGTGGGTTTTAAGTATGGGTATAACTTCGATATGAATACACTCAGGGTAGTGTATTGTAGCTCTTAGCATATTTGTTCAAACATGTGGTGTATCTTATATGCTAGATCGAAGGGTATGAAAATGGGTGTTCGGGAATTCTGGAATTGTGTTTCTTGAACAGGGCATCTCGATCGATCGGAATTCCATCTCGATCGATTGAGCGAGGCAGAACTTTGGTATTGAATGAAGGTGTCCTCTCGATCGATCGAAAGAGGGGCCGATCGATCGAGAGACCCATAATGTTGAAAAATATAAATTGTTATATTTTGTTTAAGTTTTTGATATTGAATCATAATGAGGTGCCTAATGTTGTGTTATGTGGTTATGTAGAACCATCTCAGGTACCAACACAGACGAGGAGATAAAGTCTGTTTACTCCTCTATCTTTTGAAAGGTACGTAAGCGACGTACGGGCATCCCAACGGTAACATGTATTTTATGTTTGTCTATTTGACACATGATTGATGCAAAGTTGTGCATAAGAATATCATACATGTTGATATGCATTGTTGTTGCATGATTATATATGTGGAATAAAGAGTGTGTATTCCACGAGTCAGGGTTATCATAGTGATGATTTTAATGCTTACGCTTATACCGCTAAAAATGTGGAGCAAGGCTTGCACATGGAGGCGGGGTATACCATACTAAGCGGGGAAGAATGTACCGCTTGTTATGAAATGATGAAGCGAGGAAGATGGTACCGCTCATTATGAAGTTAAGAAGTAAGAAGCATTTAAAATACACTGATGATAAACTGACTAGAAAGATTAAGATTAAGAAGTGAAGTTATGTCATGACATTTACTTAAGGAAGCCATAATTTCATATAATGATTTGATTATGAGTTATGGTACAGGGACAACCAATGGGCGTTTTAATGCATTGGAAATACAGGAAGTATTATATATATATGATTATGCATTATGCTTTACATTCATATTATGTTGAATATGAATTATGATGTGCTCATGTGTTGGGGGTTGTCTTTGTAGGTGCCTTTAATTTAGAGAACAAGGGTCGGTACATGATTAGCAGAACAGAGTTTCATTTTGTATAAGTTTCTACAAGGAGTATAGTAGATCTATAGTCTCATACGCTATTACTAAGAGATGTAACTAATCCCTTTTGAAATTCTTTTGGTACTATAATCTCTATAAGCTCAGGATATCAACACGACCTATTACTCTGATTATGTATGATTAGTTCTCTTATTTGCACCTTAGTATCTTGTTAAGATAACGGGGTCTCACAGCCTCCCCGACAACGGCTCCAAAATTTGGTGTGCGTTTATCGTGTACGCCCAAATTAACCCCACTCAATTCTCAAGATTGATAACAATAATGTAGTAGGGTGAGTAGGGATCAATCCTACGAGGAGGTGTGAATTCTTGTGTTAATGAAAATCAAAACAAAAGAATAATAAAGGATGGAGTTGTGAGGTTGAATTATACTAATTAAAATTAAAAACAAAGATTAACTAATGAAAGCGGTTCTTGGTATCGGTCGACTCTTCCTTGGAATTATCATATATTTTATCGATTCACAAAAGACACAATTTTTCATATGAATATTCATCGTTGGACGTTTAATCCAATAATCAAAGTCCTATCTCACCATACATTTAGTTAAGTAGCCCAAGCGTTCTAGTTTAACCCTTATCAAACAATCAATCAAAATACAAGCGATTAAGATTTAAATCGATGATACATATGAACTAGTGAGATCGATGAAGCTAAACAACATAATCCAAGCGTCTATGTTTAATCTAGTCAAGTGTTCTTCCTAAGAATTTAACAATTCACTAGTGGAAATTCATCGATCTTAGTTACTTCGTAAACTAGAGGGATCAAACGATTCCGTATTTGATATCTAATTTAGCGTTAGATTACATGCAAGTTATTAGGTTGTCAATCCAATAAACAAACACAACAATCATATCAATAAAATCAGAAAAACTCTTGATACTCAATAAAATTGATAATTAAAGCGTAATAATCTCCCAAAGATAAATAAATACAAGGATTTGTCTTCCTCAACCAAGAATTAAAACTAGCTACACATAATTACGACTGTCATCCATTGTTTCTGGCGAGTTTCGTATTTTGGCCGTAACATTCTCGTCCAAACTCCGAATTTGATGAATCAGCTGTCAACGCGAAGATAACACAAAGTTCTACAACTTTTATATGGACCACATTTCCAAAAGATGGCTCGAACATATAGAAATTTGAGGAGAAAGGAGCAACATGTGTCTTGGATTCTGGGTTTTTCCTCTTTTCTTCAACTTTATTGCTTCTTTCATCATTTTAGCTTGATTTCTTCACCTTTCCCTACGTTTACACAAATATACAATTAGGTAGCATATGTATCAATTTATCCATCAAAATATACCAAATCGTAGACAATTAAACGCAATAAATGTGTCTATTTCTAGTCACATCAAACACCCCCATACTTAATCTTTACTCGACCTCGAGTAAATCAGACAAAACTATAATCTTTTTACTTTGGCTCATAGGTTCATAACAAACTAACTTGTTCTCACTTTTATGCCTCAACAATTTTAAACATGCATAGTAATGACAGGTGGTGAAAAGTTAATAGTGGAACAAGTTCAATCCCTAAACATTTCGTACCCAACAAAGTGGTGAACGTGTGTGTGTGGTCATAAACAAGTGTCACATACAAGTTATAGATCCAATTAATGTAAATTCATAATAGTTCAAGTCATACACCAACATAAGTATAGGCTCACTTGCACACTCTTCTCCACTATCTTAGCCACTTTGCAAACACAAATCAAGTAGGTCTTTATTAGCTTGTAGTGTGGCCTAGGTATTGGCTTATGAAAGAAAGTGTAAAGATATATCAAACAAGAGAGTATGATGATATGCACACTAAAAGCTTCTCTTCTTGCATTAATTTTTCAACTTTTATTTCAACATTTTTCTTCTTTGTGCCTTGGCTCCCATTGGAGTCATACTTTTATCTATTTTCTCAAGGTATCCCTTTTCTTTCATGCATTTCATTCTTTTCCTTATGAAGCTCACAAACATTTAATCATTGAATACTTAAGTGCACGTGAATGAAACACATCATACTCCCTTCAAAGGTATGGATAGAACTCATATTTAGGCTCATTAGGGAAGGATGATAAGCTAGTCAAAGAATGTCGAATGGTGGTTGTTTGTATGCTTAGCATACAACCATTCTTTTGCATTAAAGCTCAAACAGGGTACTAGTGATTGATTTTCTTTACATGGTAGGCTTGAAAGGCTCAAACGCATCAAAGATTGCCTATATCACTTTCATGTTTGCAAGCAGTCTAGACATACGCCTCAAAGAGCATGTAGTTAAGTTCTAGCATGTATTAGAGACTTCTTAAGACTATCACAAAGTTCACACAATCTTCACTAAGCTATGCACACTTCACAAGTCATGACAATAACATGCTCAAAATATTCAACTACTAAGTTAAAGTAAAATTTTCATTAGAGTTCAAAGTGTTCCAAGGTTAACAATTCACCTATGTTCAAAAGCATGCATGATATCAATTAGGTTTCATCATGGGCTAGTGATTCTAAGCATCCGTTCGTTACTTAACTATGAGCTCAAAATTTTCAAAATTTTCGATTTATTTGTAGTTTTGTATTAGAAAAGCAATAACACACCACTAATCTCTCCCCCATACTTAAATCTTACATTGTCCCCAATGTAAGGCAAAAATAAAAGAAAAGAGAAAAGTCTAACTAAAGCAATAAAAATAAAAGGGAGAAAGGAAACTAACTTTCCTTGGGTTGCCTCCCAAGCAGCGTGTGATATCCCCGAAATGATTATGTGATTTTAATCATTAATTATGTCGATATGAAGATTATGGTATTAATTCATGGGGTTGAATTAATAATATTGGGGAAATTTATTTCAGGGTGCATGTGATATATGTTGGGAATTTGGGTTGTGGCATAATTATTTGGGATGGGTGTTTATTGTTTTGGTGTAGCATGTTTAAATGGGAATTTAAGTATTTTATTGTTTAAAATACTAAAAATATCATGTGAGGATATTTTAATACATCGTGCTAAATACCGGGACCAAAACATAACACATCACACCACCCAACACCCAACCACCCCCCCAACCCATGCCTGCCACAGCTGGCTATTCAACCCACTTGCCCTCATAATTCAATCCACCTCCTCCATTTCTCTCCTAAAACTCGACCCACATTCAGATAACAGATAGGAAGAGGAAGATCACATTTCATTGCTCATTTTCTTGAAGGAAAGTCTAGCCAAAAAGGGGTGAGGAATCATGCTCTGGTTTTGGTTTAATTTTGTTTGGATTCATGTTTTTACTTGGTGTAAAAATGGCATGCTAGCTTAGGTTTTGATAAACCTTCGATTCAAGTTCATTTATGGTGTTTTTATGAAGTTTCTAGCATGTTTACTTGAGCATGTAATATGTGTTATGTGGTGGATTTGTGGATTTGAAAGTATGTGTTCGAAAATCTGGAAAAGAAATATGTTACCCTGTTTCCAGAAAACTTGAGTGAGCATTGATGTTGTTGGGTGATTTTCAAGCATGTGGGTTTTAAGTTTGGGTGTAACTTTGATATGAATACATTCATGGTAGTACCTAGTAACTCTTAGCATGTTTGTTCAAGCATGATGTGTGCCATATATGCTAGATTTCATGGTATCGATTTGAGTGTTCAAGAATTCTGGAAATCGCTTTTTTACAGGGTAGCTCGATCGATCGAATTCCCTTCTCGATCGATCGAGCGGGGCAGAATATTTTTAAGAAGGGGTTCGATCGATCGGAAGATTTCTGGATCGATCGCTGAAGGTCCTCGATCGATCGGCGATACCATTTCGATCGATCGAGTGAGGCAGAACTTGGGCATCGAATTAAGTGTCTTCTCGATCGATCGAGCTTGAAGTGCCGATCGATCGAAGGTCACAGAATGTTGAAAAATATGGAATTTTGTAATTTGATCAGATTTTGGTTATGAGACTATTATTGGCATCTAATATTGTGTTGTTCACTTGTGTAGAGCCTTCACAGATAGCTACACAACGCAGGGGATAGAGTCCTGCAACACACTATATTTTGGAAAGGTACATAAGAGACGTACGGGCACCCCAACGGTAACATGTATTTTATGTTTGTCTATTTGACACATGATAGACGCAAAGTTGTGCATTAAGAGTATGATACATGTTGTCATGCATTGTTGTTGCATGTTTATGTTGTGGAAATAAGAGTGTGTATTCCACGAGTCAGGGTTATCCCAGTGATGATTTTAATGCTTACACTTATACCGCTAAAAATGTGGAGTAAGGCTTGCACATGGAGGCGGGGTATACCATACTAAGTGTGGAAGAAGGTACCGCTAGTATGAAGAGCGGGGAAGAAGGTACCGCTAGTGGGGAAGAATGTACCGCTTGTTATGAAATTATGAAGCGGGGAAGATGGTACCGCTCATTATGAAGTTAAGAAGTAAGAAGCATTAAAATACACTGATGATAAACTGACTAAGAAAGATTTAAGATTAAGTAGTGAAGTTATGTCATGACATTTATTTAAGAAGCCATAATTTCATATAATGATTTGATTATGAGTTATGGTACAGGGACAACCAATGGGTGTATTAAATGCATTGGGAATACAGGAAGAATTTTATGTTATGATTTATGCATTTATGCTTTACATTCATATTGTGTTGAATATGAATTATGATGTGCTCATGTTGGGGGTTGTCTTTGTAGGTGCATTTAATTCAGAGAACAAGGGTCGGGGTTGACACTTTGAGCTTTAAGGAGTGCTACAGGATTAGCAGATCAGAGTTTCATTTTGTATAGTTTCTACAAGGAGTGTAGTAGAACTATAGTCTTACACGCTGTTACTAAGAAATGTAACTAATCCCTTTTGAAATTCTTTTGGTACTGTAATCTCTATAAGGTCAGGATATCAACATGGCCTAATACTCTGATTATATATGATTAGTTCTCTTAATTGCACCTTAGTATCTTGTTTAGATAACGGGGTCTCACATTTAGTGGTATCAGAGTAGTGGTTAGATAACTAGTGAACGAGTAAAGGGTAGCCTTTAGAGACAAGTTGGCTAGGTATTCATTGGTGGGCATGTTTATGCATGTGGTGCATATTTTTGTATAAGTTACTAACATGCTTTTGAATATGATTACTCTTGTTATCTAATGGCTTATATTATGAACTGCTTTTGGTATTGTTGTTAACCACTGTATTACAGCATGGATGCTATTAATCTGGAGAACCTCAATGAGGGGGTGGGAGATGTAGGCAGTATCAATGCCAGTATTGCGCAGTCAAATCCTCTACCGCCACCTGCTGTAGGCGTGGAGCCTATTGCACAGATACTGCTACCAGGAGAGATAAGTCTGACCCAGTTCTTGAGCTATCATCCACCACTATTTGAAGGAACTGAGACTGGGGAAGCAGCCGAGGAATGGCTTGAGAGGCTGGAACAGATATTCGTATCGGCACCCTGTGCAAGGACTGCTTGGCTTAGGTTGGCAGAGTTTCAGTTGGCCAAGAAGTCTTCCATGTGGTGGAAGACAACAGTTATGGAGCTGAGGGCTCAAGGTATGACGGTTGATTGGACTGTATTCAGGACCCGGTTCCTTAACCGGTACTTTTCTGCAGCTGCCAGACAGCTAAAGGAAGATGATTCACTAATTTGAAGCATGGCGGCCTGTCAGTGTCAGATTATGCTATGCAGTATTCCTCACTGTTGAGGTATGTACCTCATATCGCTATGAGCAGTCATGCCAAGATGAGGCATTTCCTGAAGGGACTGAGGCCAGAGTTATTTGATCGGGTTGTCTCCAACAACCTCAACTCATTTGATGATGCCCTGACTAGGGCAGAGCTGGCAGAGATTGCAGTTGGTGCGTACAAGGAAGATGTGCCCCCTTTCACACCACCTCAGAGACCAGTTGTTGACAGCCCGAGGCCACGAGGAGACCAGTTTAAGCCTCGTGGGGCCTCTTCATCTTCTAGATTCAGTGGGAAGAAGTCTAAGAGTCAGAAGCAAAGCAATCGGGGACAAACACAGGGGAGTAAGACAGGGGGAACAGGTGTGACCACTGTGGAGGATTTCATTTGTCACGTGACTACCAAGGCTGTTATGTTTGTGGCAAGGTGGGCCACCTGGCTAGGACTTGCCCCAATCGGACAGGTCAGACAGGCTTTGGGCCGAGTAGGCCAAGATTTGACGCTGGGACGGCACCACAGAGACATCAGTTTGCATCTCGACCACAGGGAGGTCAGGCGACAGGACCGCCGCAGGGTCAGGTGTATGCACTGACTCGGGAGCAGGCTGAGGCAGCCCCGGAGGAGGTTATTGCTGGTACGTGTTATTTACTTACGTACCCTGCATTTATTTTGATAGATACAGGTGCTTCCCACTCTTTTGTATTTGCTGCTTTTGTGGATAGACACCACTTGTGCTCGTCTCCGTTGCCCACGCCTCTTATGGTCTCGACACCCACGGGAAAGCATGTGATTGCGGATCGACTGTTATTTTGAGGGCAATGATCTGAGGGCCGATCTGATTTTGCTGGTTATGGCAGATTTTGACTACATTGTCTGTATTGATGTATTGAGCAGATACCAGGCTGTGGTTGATTGCCGACAGAAGACGGTTTGCTTTCTATCTGATCAGATGTTTCAGTGGAGCTTTTATGGGGACGGCTCTCGTCCAAGGATTCCAGTAATCTCAGCGGTTAAGATGTCTCGGTTATTGGAACGCGGTCATATAGGTTACATCATTTATGCAGTGGATGTATCTGAGGAAAAGGAAGAATTAAGGATCGGGGATATACCAGTGGTTTCAGAATTCATCGATGTGTTTCCGGATGAGATTCCAGGGTTTCCGCCGATCAGAGATGTTGAGTTTGAGATCGAGCTACTGCCAGGGACATCTGCCATTTCCCGTCCTCCTTATAGGATGGCACCGGCAGTTACAGGAACTCCTCGACAAGGGATACATTCGTCCTAGTGTATCGCCTTGGGGTGCACCAGTCTTGTTCATGAAGAAAAAGGACGGTTCGATGCGCCTATGTATCGATTACCGTCAATTGAACAAAGTGACTATTAAGAACAAGTACCCCCCTTCCGAGGATTGATGATTTATTTGATCAGCTTCAGGGCACAGAGATTTACTCAAAGATTGACTTGAGGTCAGGCTACCACCAGATACGGGTTAGAGCTGATGATATCCAAAAGACAGCTTTTAGGACTTGGTATGGGCACTACAAGTTCTTGGTGATGCCATTCGGGGTGACAAATGCCCAGGCTGTCTTTATGAGCCTGATGAACCGAGTATTTCAGGAGTACCTTGATCAGTTTGTGATCGTATTCATTGATGACATCCTTGTCTATTCAAGAAGTGAAGAGGAACATGCTATTCATTTGAGGACAGTGCTACAGATCCTCAGAGATCACCAGTTGTATGCCAAACTCAGCAAGTG
The DNA here is from genome assembly GCA_907163345.1 of Haberlea rhodopensis. NCBI lineage: Eukaryota > Viridiplantae > Streptophyta > Magnoliopsida > Lamiales > Gesneriaceae > Haberlea > Haberlea rhodopensis. The sequence continues at coordinate 473,388 of CAJQUN010000228.1, forward strand.
TGAGTTCTGGCTGAGCAGCGTAGCATTCTAGGGCCACATTATCTCTCGAGAGGGGATCTCAGTAGACCCGAGGAAGGTAGAGGCAGTTATGGATTGGTCTGCCCCTACTACAGTATCTGAGATTCGGAGTTTTCTTGGTTTGGCAGGGTATTATCGACGCTTCGTCGAAGGATTTTCAAAGATTACCAAACCACTGACGCAACTAACTCAGAAGGGAGTCCCATTCTATTGGACAGAAGCTTGTGAACAGAGTTTCCAGGAGTTGAAGCATAGATTGACTTCCGCACCAGTATTGGTGATTCCCAGGGAAAACAAGTGGTTCGTTCTCTATACTGACGCATCGCTTCAGGGTTTAGGATGCGTGCTGATGCAGGATAAGCACGTTGTGGCTTATGCTTAAAGACAATTGAAGCCACACGAGACAAGGTATCCAGTCCACGATTTGGAACTAGCCGCTATAGTGTTTGCCTTGAAGATATGGCGACACTACTTATATGGTACCTCATTTACCATCTTCACTGATCACAAGAGCCTGAAGTTCTTGTTTACACAGGCTGAGCTGAATATGAGGCAGAGGAGATGGATGGATTTGTTGAAGGATTATGATTGGGAAATCCTATACCATCCCGGGAAAGCAAATTTGACAGCCAATGCTCTGAGTCGGAAGGTGAGGAGCACAGCAGAGGATGCCAAGTGTCTATCAGCTATCTGCCATTTGGGATTTGATTATGATGTGTCTGCTTCACCGGTGCAGGTTTTGACCTTATTAGCTGAGCCCGTTATTTATGATCATATCAGGAAGACTCAGGAGACCGACGAGGAAGCCCAGAGATGGTTATCAGTGGTTCGTTTATGTAAGGACCCTAGTTCCTTAAGTGCGGATTAAAGGCGTAAATAAAAATTTCCATGCATAACAGAGTATAAAGGTTGTGTTGTTGCCCTGAGCTATTACATTACAGTGCCAAAATAAAGTTCCAAAAGGGATTAGTTACATTCTCAACCAATGAATGCTAATCCTATAGCTTTACACTACTCCTAGAGTAGCGACTATACAAAAATTAAGCCTGCTATGCCAAAAGCACTCCTCACTGGCTCACTGCATCAACCCGCCTTAGCCCGTCCGCCCAAAAGTACCTACAGGACCCCAAACCATGAGCATGTATATAAATCATATTCACAATAATATGATCATAATTCAATGCATAAACCAAAATGCAAATCACTTCCTGTACTTAACACATATAAAAGCTCCCTTGGTTGTCCCTGTACCATAATCACAATTAATTGATTATAACACCAATAATATATGTCATGACATGCATCCGTTCCATGTATACCAATGGCCAATCCCAGTCTTATTATATCAGTGGCATAATACCCCTCGCGTTACATGACAACGGCATTAATACCCCTCGCTTCGACATATTAGCGGCATAATATCCCTCGCATCAACATGACAGCGGCATGTTCCTTCGCTTCGACATGTTTGCGGCAAATATTCTTCATCGCTAAATATGACAACGGCAAGTATTCTATCATCGCCTCGACATGAAGGCGGCAAGTATTCTTCATCACTGTGATATAACCTCGACTCACAATTACATGCAACCATAATGCATGTTCCAACTATATATGCAACCATAATGCATAAATAAGACCACATGTGCAACCATAATGCATAGCCAATTCAAAAGCGTAATAAATACGTTTTACCGTCCGATGCTCGTACGTCTCACTACGTACCTTAGTTCCAAAAGTGGAGATGTCGTGGGACTTTATCTCCTTTGATGTGTGGCTACCTGGGATGGTTCTACACAATCACATGAATCCATATTAGAAGCCAATAAATGAACCATTACCAAAAACATCATCATTTAGAACAAAATCCCAAAACCCACATTTTTAGCCTTGCGATCGATCGGTCCTCAGCCTCGATCGATTGCTAATGTTCAACAAAAAAGTATGTTCGTTCTGCCTCTGCCGATCGATCGAGACATTCTCTCGATCGATCGAGATTTCACATATCGATCGATCGGAATATTTTCCAGATCGATCGGTGAGCTCGATACAAGCCTTGGCCAGGCTCTGTCCCGCTCGATCGATCGGACCCAGATTTCGATCGATCGAGAAGCCCTGTTTTTGCGAGAAATTTCCATGTATGAGCTTCCAACAACACCTAAACTCCTATACAACCAAGAACAACTTCCATGCTCAACATATAACCACAAAACAACCTTAAAATTCAACCCCCAAACATAAACAAGATGTTGGAGCAAGATCTACCCCTTTTTAACCCCAAAAACAAGCTACAACCCAACCAAAACTCAACAAAACTCTACCATAGTGGAAGCTTACCACTTGAGCTCCAAGTTTCAAGCAAGAAAACACAAAAGACTCCTTTTTTCCAAGCTTTCTCCTCCTCTTTTGTTTCAAAAACGAAAATAGCAGCTTATGGATGAGTGGATGGGGTTTAGGGACCAAAAAGCTGATGGAGAGGGTGATGGGATATAAAGCATGCAAGTGGCTCCCAAGCCATGATATGGGGTTTTAATTGTGTTCCAAGACACAAGCATGATATATTGAATACCTCAACAAGATATTTTAAAAGCATTTTACCACAATGCAACAAGATCCCTATTAAAATCATGCATTACCAAATAGACACAACCAATATCATTTAAACCATTATAACACCCAAATCCCAACATGTATAACATGCACCCGGAAATGCTCTACCGGGTCACGCCTACCATGTGACAAGCATTTTACCAAGATAATTAGTCCCAACACATAATCTAATTATCGCCATAATGTCACATAAACATAATTAATGCCCTAATTGCAATTAATTATTTCGGGGATATCACAATACTCCCCTACTTATAAGATTTCGCCCTCGAAATCGCATGCACTTACCCAAAACGAAACTAAACATAAATCACATACCAGAGAATAGTTCCGGGTAGTGTTGCACCATATGCTGCTCCGTCTCCCACGTGGCCTCTTCGACACCCCTGCGATCCCACTGTACTTTTACCATAGGTATCACTTTGTTTCGAAGCCTGCGATCAACCCTATCCAGAATCCTGACTGGCCGTTCCTCATAAGATACATCAGAATCTAACTGAACCTCAGAAGGCTTTAATACATGCGACGGATCGGCTCATACTTCCGTAGCATAGATACATGAAACACGTCGTGAATACCAGACAACGACGGTGGCAGTGCTAAACGGTAAGCCAAGGTACCGATGCGCTGTAAAATCTCATACGGTCCCACATACCTCGGAGACAATTTACCACGCATGCCGAACCAAACCACACCCCTGAAAGGTGAAATCTTCAAAAAGACCCTGTCTCCCAACTGAAATTCCAACAGTCTCCGCCGTTTATTCGCATAGGCGGCTTGCCTGTCCTGGGCTGCCTTCATTTTCTGACGAATAATCTTTACTTTATCCTCCATCTCCCGAATCAGTTCGGGTCCTCCCACTGCTTTACTGGTTAAGTCATCCCAGTACAACGGCGACCTACAACGCCTACCATACAAAGCCTCAAACGGAGCCATCTGAATACTCGCCTGATAGCTGTTGTTGTATGAAAACTCTACCAAGGCCAAAGAATCTTGCCATGAGGCATCAAACTCCAACACACAAGCTCGCAGCATGTCCTCGAGCGTCTGTATAGTACACTCAGTCTGACCGTCCGTTTGGGGATGATATGTCGTACTCAACCTCAACTCAGTACCCAAAGCTGACTGAAGACCTCCCCAGAAATGAGATGTGAACCGCGGATCTCTGTCAGACACAATAGACACTGGAATCCCATGCAGTCTCACTATGTCCCGGACATACAATTGAGCCATCCTCAAGTATGTGTACGTCATACTGTAGGGAATGAAGTGAGCTACCTTTGTCAGCCTGTCAATGATCACCCAAATGGCATTACAACCCGAAGTAGTCCTCGGCAAGTGAGTCACAAAGTCCATAGATATGTGTTCCCACTTCCACTCTAGTATCTCTAAGCTCCTTAGCTCGCCACCGGGTCTCTGCCTCTCCGCCTTAACCTGTTGACAGATCAAACACCTCTTGACAAAAGCAATCACATCACGCTTCATCCGCTTCCACTAGAACTGATTACACAAGTCCTTATACATCTTCTTCCCTCCTGGGTGGATGCTAAATCGGCTACTATGAGCTCGTTCCAAGATTCCTCTACGCAACTCCGGCGTACCTGGAACTACCCATCGGTTACCGAATCTCAAAGAACCATCCTCAGCCACTCTGAACTTTGATGGCTGTCCCTGAAGTGCCAATGATGACCATCTCTGAATCTCATCATCTGTCCTCTGAGCTCTCCTGATATGCTCATAGATATCTGGCTCAGCCAATAAGGTCGATACATGCACAGGCGATGTATCTACGTCGAAGTCATAGCCCAGATGGCAACAGGAAGTCATCATAGCCGACAAATGCATGACCTCCTCAACAGTACTCTTCACCTTCCGACTCAAGGCGTCTGCCGTCAAGTTTGCTTTCCCCGGATGGTACTCAATCTCACAGTCATAGTCTTTGAGCAAATCCATCCATCTCCTCTGACGCATATTCAACTCCCCCTGAGTGAATAAGAATTTCAGGCTCTTATGATCCGTATATATGGTAAAGGATGTACCATACAGATAGTGCCTCCAAATCTTCAGAGCAAAGATAATAGCAGCCAACTCCAAGTCATGGACTGGGTATCTAACCTCTTGCGGCTTCAACTGCCTCGATGCATAAGCTACCACATGCTTATCTTGCATCAGTACACAACCCAAGCCCTGCAATGATGCGTCAGTATAAAGCACAAACCTCTTGTTCTCCGTAGGAATCACCAATACCGGTGCCGTCGTTGATCGGTGCTTCAACTCTTGAAAGCTCTCCTCACAAGCCTCTGACCAAAAGAAGGGCACTCCCTTTTGAGTCAACTGAGTCAGTGGCTTAGCAATCTTAGAAAATCCCTCGACGAAGCGTCGGTAATAGCCAGCCAAACCAAGAAAACTCCGAATCTCGGGCACAGAAGTGGGTGCAGCCCACTCCATCACCGCCTCAATCTTCCTGGGGTCCACTGAAATCCCACTGCTAGATATGACGTGCCCCAGAAATACTACACTGCTCAACCAAAACTCACACTTACTGAGTTTGGCATATAACTGGTGATCTCTGAGGATCTGGAGCACTGTCCTCAAATGTCTCACATGCTCTTCCTCACTCCGGGAGTGATGAGTATATCGTCAATAAACACAATGACGAACTGATCCAGATAGGGTTGGAATACCCGATTCATCAAGCTCATAAAGACAGCCGGGGCGTTCGTCACACCGAACGGCATTACCAAGAACTCGTAGTGCCCATACCGAGTCCTAAATGCTGTCTTTTGCACATCCTCCTCCCTGACCCGTATATGGTGGTACCCGGATCTCAAATCAATCTTACTATACAGCTTCGTGCCTTGCAACTGGTCAAACAAGTCGTCGATCCTTGGAAGAGGGTACTTGTTCTTTACTGTGGCCTTATTTAGTTGCCGGTAATCGATGCACAAGCGCATCGAGCCATCCTTCTTCTTCACAAAAAGAACTGGTGCGCCCCAAGGCGATACGCTAGGGCGTATATATCCTTTATCAAGGAGTTCCTGCAATTGCTCCTTCAACTCTCTTAGCTCAGCCGGTGCCATCCTGTAAGGTGCACGGGAGATAGCGGATGTCCCCGGTAATAACTCAATCCCAAACTCGACTTCCCTTGCCGGTGGAAATCCAGGAATCTCCTCCGGGAATACGTCAGCAAATTCCGCTACCACTGGTATATCCTCAACCTTTAACTCTTTGCTCTTTCCCGACGTGTCCACGACATAGATGAGGTAGCCCGTGTGACCACGTTCCAACAACTGAGACATTTTGATTGCCGAAATCAACGGAATCTTCGCACGAGACCCGTCGCCATAAAAAGTCCACTGAACTCCCAAACCAGATCTGAATCGAACTGTCCTCTGTCGACAATCTACCACTGCCTGATATCTGTTCAGAATGTCGATGCCCACAATGCAGTCGAATTCTGACATACTCAAAACAATCAAATCTGCCTTTATCTCGTTGCCCTCAAAATAAATGAGGCAGTCCATCAGAAACCGATCAGCAACAACTCTCTTCCCGGTGGGTGTCGAGACCAATAGAGACGTGGGTAACGGAGACGTGCACATATGATGTCTCGTCACAAAGTCCGTAGACACGAAGGAGTGCGAAGCACCTGTGTCTATCAAAATAAAGGCGGAAAATGTAAATAGTAGGCACGTACCAGCTATAACCTCCTCTGGAGCTGCATCGGCCTGCTCCCTGGTCAATGCATAGACCTGTCCCTGAGGTGGCCCCATCGCCTGTCCTCCCATCTGACGAGGCACCATCGGTGGCCTCTGCTGCACTGTACCACTAGTAAACCTCCCTCGACCTTCCCTGAGATCTGTCTGTCCTTCCCGGTTGGGGCAACGCCGAGCAATGTGGCCCGACTTGCCACAAATGTAGCACGCAGAACAATCTCGCATCAAATGTGGCCCTCCACAAAAGTGGCACTTGACATCTCCAGCTCTACTAGCTTGAGCCGGTCCCCCATAAGTAGATGTACCACTCCTCCGATCCCCTTGCTTCCGGCCCTCCGGCCTCCTTCCGCCAAACCGAGTAGAAGAAGAAGTCCCCCGTGACTTAAAAGATCCTCCTCGGGGCCTCAGATTTTCAGATGTTGATCTTTGTGATGGAGCTGGTGAGGGTATGGCCTCAGGATAAGCACTCACCCCTATCTCCGCTAACTCCGTTCTAACCAGTGCCTCATCAAAGGATGTCGGGTTGTTAGAAATGACTCGATCAAATAATTCCGGTCGCAGCCCCTTTAAAAAGTGCCTCATCTTGGCATGCCCATTTGTAGCAATGTGTGGAACATACCTCAATAAGGATGAGTAGTGCATGGCGTAGTCCGAAACTGTCAGGTTCCCTTGCTTCAGATTCGTAAATTCATCCTCCTTAGTTTGCCTAGCCGCGGCAGAGAAATATCGGTTTAGAAACCGAGTCCGAAATAAAGTCCAGTCGATTACCATGCCTTGTGCCCTTAATTCCATTACAGTCGTCTTCCACCACATGTAAGACTTCTTTGCCAGTTGGAATTCTGCCAGTCTTAACCAAGCCGTCCTAGCACACGGTGCAGATACAAAAAATCTGTTCTAGTCTCTCCAGCCACTCTTCGGCCTCTTCTCCTGTCTCTGTTCCTTCAAACATGGGTGGGTGGAAGGTCAGAAATTGTGTCAGGCTAAGCTCCCCTGGTAACAGTAATTGAGCAACCGGTTCCATGCCCACTGCAGGTGGGGGTAAAGGATTTGCCTGCCCGATGCTAGCATTCACGCTCCTAATATCACCCACCTCCTCGTTGAGGTTCCCCGCGTTTATAGCCGCCATGCTGTAACACAAAGGTTAACAACAATTCCAAACAATATATATGCTAAACCGTTAGACAATATGAATGACAAGCATGTTAGTATGCGAAATGTATACATAAATATGCACCACATGCATAAACATGCCCCAAATGTAAACACCTAGCCAACCATACTAAGGCTACCCTTCACTCGTTCCCGGGTTCTCTAACCACTGCTCTGATACCACTAATGTAAGGACCCTAGTTCCTTAAGTGCGGATTAAAGGCGTAAATAAAAATTTCCATGCATAACAGAGTATAAAGGTTGTGTTGATGCCCTGAGCTATTAAATTACAGTGCCAAAATAAAGTTCCAAAAGGGATTAGTTACATTCTCAACCAATGAATGCTAATCCTATAGCTTTACACTACTCCTAGAGTAGAGACTATACAAAAATTAAGCCTGCTATGCCAAAAGCACTCCTCACTGGCTCACTGCATCAACCCGCCTTAGCCCGTCCTTCCAAAAGTACCTACAGGAACAACCCCAAACCATGAGCATGTATATAAATCATATTCACAATAATATGATCATAATTCAATGCATAAACCAAAATGCAAATCACTTCCTGTACTTAACACATATAAAAGCTCCCTTGGTTGTCCCTGTACCATAATCACAATTAATTGATTATAACACCAATAATATATGTCATGACATGCATCCGTTCCATGTATACCAATGGCCAATCCCAGTCTTATTATATCAGTGGCATAATACCCCTCGCGTTACATGACAACGGCATTAATACCCCTCGCTTCGACATATTAGTGGCATAATATCCCTCGCATCAACATGACATCGGCATGTTCCTTCGCTTCGACATGTTTGCGGCAAATATTCTTCATCGCTAAATATGACAACGGCAAGTATTCTATCATCGCCTCGACATGAAGGCGGCAAGTATTCTTCATCACTGTGATATAACCTCGACTCACAATTACATGCAACCATAATGCATGTTCCAACTATATATGCAACCATAATGCATAAATAAGACCACATGTGCAACCATAATGCATAGCCAATTCAAAAGCGTAATAAATACGTTTTACCGTCCGATGCTCGTACGTCTCACTACGTACCTTAGTTCCAAAAGTGGAGATGTCGTGGGACTTTATCTCCTTTGATGTGTGGCTACCTGGGATGGTTCTACACAATCACATGAATCCATATTAGAAGCCAATAAATGAACCATTACCAAAAACATCATCATTTAGAACAAAATCCCAAAACCCACATTTTTAGCCTTGCGATCGATCGGTCTTCAGCCTCGATCGATCGCTAATGTTCAACAAAAAGTATGTTGGTTCTGGCTCTGCCGATCGATCGAGACATTCTCTCGATCGATCGAGATTTCACACATCGATCGATCGGAATATTTTCCCGATCGATCGGTGAGCTCGATACAAGCCTTGGCCAGGCTCTGTCCCGCTCGATCGATCGGACCCAGATTTCGATCGATCGAGAAGCCCTGTTTTTGCGAGAAATTTCCGTGTATGAGCTTCCAACAACACCTAAACTCCTATACAACCAAGAACAACTTCCATGCTCAACATATAACCACAAAACAACCTTAAAATTCAACCCCCAAACATAAACAAGATGTTGGAGCAAGATCTACCCCTTTTTAACCCCCAAAACAAGCTACAACCCAACCAAAACTCAACAAAACTCTACCATAGTGGAAGCTTACCACTTGAGCTCCAAGTTTCAAGCAATAAAACACCAAAGACTCCTTTTTTCCAAGCTTTCTCCTCCTCTTTTGTTTCAAAAACGAAAATAGCAGCTTATGGATGAGTGGATAGGGTTTAGGGACCAAAAAGCTGATGGAGAGGGTGATGGGATATAAAGCATGCAAGTGGCTCCCAAGCCATGATATGGGGTTTTAATTGTGTTCCAAGACACAAGCATGATATATAGAATACCTCAACAAGATATTTTAAAAGCATTTTACCACAATGCAACAAGATCCCTATTAAAATCATGCATTACCAAATAGACACAACCCATATCATTTAAACCATTATAACACCCAAATCCCAACATGTATAACATGCACCCGGAAATGCTCTACCGGGTCACGCCTACCATGTGACAAGCATTTTACCAAGATAATTAGTCCCAACACATAATCTAATTATCGCCATAATATCACATAAACATAATTAATGCCCTAATTGCAATTAATTATTTCGGGGATATCACAGTTTAGGTCAGTCGTCGAAGTTCAGGACGGCTGATGATGGTTCCTTGAGGTTAGGTGATCGATGGGTGGTTCCGAGTACGCCTGAGTTGCGTCAAAGAATACTACAGCGAGCTCATTGCAGCAGGATGAGTATCCACCCAGGCGGAAAGAAAATGTATAAGGATTTACGTAGCCAGTTTTGGTGGAAGCGAATGAAGCAAGATGTCACCACATTCGTCAAAAGGTGTTTGATTTGTCAGCAAGTGAAGGCTGAGAGGCAGAGGCCTGGTGGTGAGCTTTGAAGTTTGGAGATACCAAAATGGAAGTGGGAGCACGTATCCATGGACTTCGTGACCCACTTACCAAGGACTGTTTCAGGTTTTGATGCTATTTGGGTAGTCGTGGATAGATTGACTAAAGTAGCCCACTTTATTCCATATCGTATGACCTTCACGTACTTGAGGATGGCTCAGTTATATGTCAGAGATGTGGTGAGACTGCATGGTATCCCTGTTTCGATTGTGTCTGATCGAGATCCGCGGTTTACATCTCACTTCTGGGAAGGTCTTCAGTCAGCTCTAGGTACAGAGTTGAGGTTGAGCACAGCCTATCATCCCCAAACGGACGGACAAACCGAGCGTACCATACAGACGCTCGAAGATATGTTACGGGCTTGTGTGTTGGAGTTTGATACTTCTTGGCAAGACTCAGTAGCCTTAGTGGAGTTTTCTTATAACAATAGCTACCAAGCGAGCATACAGATGGCTCCTTTTGAGGCTCTCTACGGTAGATGTTGTAGGTCACCGTTATATTGGGACGATGTGGACCGTAAATCGGTCGGAGGACCAGAGTTGGTCCAAGAAATGGAAGAAAATGTTAAGGTGATCAGAAGGAAAATGAAAACAGCCCAGGACAGGCAGGCAGCGTATGCTAATCAACGGCGTCGGCTGTTGGAGTTTCAGTTGGGCGACAGAGTCTTTCTAAAGATCTCACCTTTCAGAGGTGTAGTACATTTTGGTATGCGGGGAAGTTATCCCCGAGATACGTTGGGCCGTATGAGATTTTACAGCGTATTGGTCCTCTGGCATACCGATTGGCTTTACTGTCCTCTCTATCCGGCATACACGATGTGTTTCATGTGTCTATGTTGCGGAAGTACGAGCCAGATCCTTCTCACGTGCTGCAGCCTTCTGAGGTTCAGATAGGGTCCGATGTTTCCTATGTGGAGCGGCCTATCTGGATTCTGGATCAGGCAGATCGCAGATTAAGAAACAAAGTCATTCCTATGGTCAAAGTTCAGTGGGATCCTAGGGGTGTCGAGGAGGCCACGTGGGAGACGGAGCGACATATGGTGCAGCACTATCTAGAACTGTTTTCCGGTATGTGATTTGTGTTTTATTTCGTGTTGGGTAAGTGCATGCTGATTTCGAGGACAAAATCTTATAAGTAGGGGAGTATTGTGATATCCCCGAAATGATTATGTGATTTTAATCATTAATTATGTCGATATGAAGATTATGGTATCAATTCATGGGGTTGAATTAATAATATTGGGGAAATTTATTTCAGGGTGATATATGTTGGGAATTTGGGTTGTGGCATAATTATTTGGGATGGGTGTTTATTGTTTTGGTGTAGCATGTTTAAATGGGAATTTAAGTATTTTATTGTTTAAAATACTAAAAATATAATGTGAAGATATTTTAATACATCGTGCTAAATACCGGGACCAAAACATAACACATCACACCACCCAACACCCAACCACCCCCCCAACCCATGCCTGCCACAGCTGGCTATTCAACCCACTTGCCCTCATAATTCAATCCACCTCCTCCATTTCTCTCCTAAAAATCGACCCACATTCAGATAACAGATAGGAAGAGGAAGATCACATTTCATTGCTCATTTTCTTGAAGGAAAGTCGAGCCAAAAAGGGGTGAGGAATCATGCTCTGGTTTTGGTTTAATTTTGTTTGGATTCATGTTTTTACTTGGTGTAAAAATGGCATGCTAGCTTAGGTTTTGATAAACCTTCGATTCAAGTTCATTTATGGTGTTTTTATGAAGTTTCTAGCATGTTTACTTGAGCATGTAATATGTGTTATGTGGTGGATTTGTGGATTTGAAAGTATGTGTTCGAAAATCTGGAAAAGAAATATGTTACCCTGTTTCCAGAAAACTTGAGTGAGCATTGATGTTGTTGGGTGATTTTCAAGCATGTGGGTTTTAAGTTTGGGTGTAACTTTGATATGAATACATTCATGGTAGTACCTAGTAACTCTTAGCATGTTTGTTCAGGCATGAGGTGTGCCATATATGCTAGATTTGATGGTATGGATTTGAGTGTTCAAGAATTCTGGAAATCGCGTTTTTACAGGGTAGCTCGATCGATCGAATTCCCTTCTCGATCGATCGACCGGGGTAGAATATTTTTAAGAAGGGGTTCGATCGATCGGAAGATTTCTTGATCGATCGCTGAAGGTCCTCGATTGATCGGCGATACCATTTCGATCGATCGAGTGAGGCAGAACTTGGGCATCGAATTAAGTGTCTTCTCGATCGATCGAGCTTGAAGTGCCGATCGATCGAAGGTCACAAAATGTTGAAAAATATGGAATTTTGTAATTTGATGAGATTTTGGTTATGAGACTATTATTGGCATCTAATATTGTGTTGTGCACTTGTGTAGAGCCTTCCCAGATAGCTACACAACGCAGGGGATAGAGTCCTGCAACACACTATATTTTGGAAAGGTACGTAAGCGACGTACGGGTACCCCAACGGTAACATGTATTTTATGTTTGTCTATTTGACACATGATAGATGCAAAGTTGTGCATTAAGAGTATGATACATGTTGTCATGCATTGTTGTTGCATGTTTATGTTGTGGAAATAAGAGTGTGTATTCCACGAGTCAGGGTTATCCCAGTGATGATTTTAATGCTTACGCTTATACCACTAAAAATGTGGAGTAAGGCTTGCACATGGAGGTGGGGTATACCATACTAAGCGAGGAAGAAGGTACCGCTAGCGGGGAAGAATGTACCGCTAGCGGGGAAGAATGTACCGCTAGCGGGGAAGAAGGTACCGCTCATTATGAAGTTAAGAAGTAAGAAGCATTAAAATACACTGATGATAAACTGACTAAGAAAGATTTAAGATTAAGAAGTGAAGTTATGTCATGACATTTATTTAAGAAGTCATAATTTCATATAATGATTTGATTATGAGTTATGGTACTGGGACAACCAATGGGCGTATTAAATGCATTGGGAATACAGGAAGTATTTTATGTTATTATTTATGCATTTATGCTTTACATTCATATTGTGTTGAATATGAATTATGATGTGCTCATGTTGGGGGTTGTGTTTGTAGGTGCATTTAATACAGAGAACAAGGGTCGGGGTTGACACGTTGAGCTTTAAGGAGTGCTACAGGATTAGCAGATCAGAGTTTCATTTTGTATAGTTTCTACAAGGAGTGTAGTAGAACTATAGTCTTACACGCTGTTACTAAGAAATGTAACTAATCCCTTTTGAAATTCTTTTGGTACTGTAATCTCTATAAGCTCAGGATATCAACACGGCCTAAAACTCTGATTATATATGATTATTTCTCTTAATTGCACCTTAGTATCTTGTTTAGATAACGGGGTCTCACAAGCTCCTCTGTTTAACGTCGGTGGCCCGACTCCAGTTCTCTCGCTTAAGGCGATGCCTATTCGCCTTGCACCTCTTGAAGGGTTTTTGTCTTTTCACTATGTCGCCTTCCTCCAAAGAAGTCAGTTGAGGTCGATCAAGATCTACCTCATGGCATCCTTTAACTTGTTGTCCCCTATGCTCACCTTTGGGAATCTCATTCTGGTGAGATTCCTAGTTATCCACCTCGACCTCTGTTTGTTCTTCAAGTATTGGCCTCAGTACCATCGTTTCTGGAGTTTCTACCTCTTTGCCACTGTCCAAGGTGATGTTGTCTTCGAAAAAATAGTCCCAAGGATCCATTTCATCACAGTATTCTTTCGTCGACTCCTCTTCCATAGCACATGATTCATCTAAGTAATCAACATAGCTCTCAGTTGGAAACATACTATTTGGAGCTGTAGGATGTACAAGCTCATTTTCTTCTATTGGCACACGTGTCTCCTCTTCTAGCTCGGGTGGCATCAGTATCACCTTCTCCATAGTCTCCTATTCTTCATCATGTAAGTAATCCTTAGAGCATACAACGCAGCGGAATAAAATTTTGGATTACTAGAACAATGGATCTATACATAGGATATCATATCGGATAAAGGTTTACAAAATTCTCACCCTTGTAGCGTGTTTGAGCAGATTCCACGGAGCAGCACGTCCAACGAACTCCGAGTCACAAGCAACACCTCCAAGGTCTTGCCTCTACGGTATCCACACGATCAAATCGAAAAGGGATATTCAAGAATAAGTTGCTAGACTTATTCTTGAACCAAAACCAAAATCACGATTCAAAACCGATCAATGGCAACCAATCACCAACCAATTTCTCACGGCGGCGGCGGCAAGGAAGTTGGCGGCCGAGAGTGAGCTTGGAGGCTAGGTTTAGGTTTTATCAATTGTGATATCAAGTAATGATATGAAAGAATGATTAACAATTAATCAAAACCTTGTATTTATATTATAAGGCTTTTAATTAAGGTTCAAGACTTTCTTAAAGTCTTATGGGCCCAAACCCATGATTTAATTAAAACCTTTTAATCACTTAATTAAGACTCTTCTTAATTAATTAATTCGTCCAATGAATTTAATTTCCCTTATCGATTTAATCTTTTGTGCGACCCAATAGGATCTTGTAATGTTGGCAGTGACATAAAATCTCATTTTACGTTACAAGCTAAGAGCGGTGTCTAGCAACACATCGAGGCTACCCAAATTACAAGAATGTCAATGACTCGACATAACCTTTAGAACTTGTGATAATATTAACCATGTAACTTAATCCCTTTGTCCTTTGTGTTTAGATTGAACACGAGTCATGGAATAGTCATACTCGTATATTCAATCTCTATTTCTTGATCCCCAAGTAGAACTAGAATAACCGAATAAGCTCGATATCTCATATCGACTCATTCGAGCATGGCCATGCATTTTAGTTCTCACTTGATCAAGGGCCAAACACATCTCCTGTTATATAGGAGGGACAAATCCTATCTCGATCAGTCAACATCCCTCTACATAATTCGTAGTGTATCCAATAGTCCCCTTTATAGATTACCCTGTTACGGGTAACGTTTGACGATATCAAGATACATAACTCCTTATGTTGGGATCTCTGATGATCACAAGTTGTAAGGATTACATACATTATTATCACTATGAGAATTGCATATGACGATCATATAACTATCCATGTTGCATTCTCATGGTGGGTCTGTCCAGTACATCGTTCTCTAACATGTACCCATGTGTTGATTTGATATCTCATATCAATGAACAATTCATAAATCAACACATACTAGTCTCTACGTATTATCATTATCCCTATTCATGATAATACTTGACTAGGGACATCTTTAAGAATAATACAATATTATTCTAAGGACATTAACATATATATTAATTCACATTGCACAGTTAAAAGAATAATATACAATAATGAATTGCCATTCAAGAAATCATAAACATTGTATGTCAAAACAATCATCTAATGATTTGTCTTAGGGCATATCCCAACAAATCTCCCACTTGCACTAAGACCACTCAGACATATACCTAATGCCTAGAGATCTAGTATGACGATCATGCTTCTGCTGTGACAGTGGCTTCGTCAATGGGTCAGATACATTATCATCTGTTGGTACTTTGCATATTTTAACATCTCCCCTTTCAACGATTTCTCGAATGAAATGGAAACGCCTAAGTATGTGCTTGGATCTTTGGTGAGATCTTGGTTCCTTCGCCAATGCGATCGCTCCATTGTTGTCACAATAGAGTTCTATCGGATCTTTAATGCTAGGCACCACTCCAAGTTCAGAAATGAACTTCCTCATCCAAACCGCTTCCTTTGCTGCATCCGAGGCAGCAATATACTCAGCTTCCGTTGTAGAATCGGCTACTGTTTCTTGCTTTGAACTCTTCCAGCTCACAACACCTCCATTTAGGCAATACACATATCCAGATTGCGATCGAAAATCATCTTTGTCAGTTTGGAAGCTTGCATCAGTGTAACCCATTACATTGAGCTCTTCCTCACCTCCATAAATCAAGAATGTATCCTTAGTTCTTCTCAAGTACTTCAGGATATTCTTGACTGCAATGACCTTCACCTGGATCAACTTGATATCTGCTCGTCATGCTCAAAGCATACGATACATCGGGACGAGTACATATCATGGCATACATGATAGATCCAATAGCTGACACATATGGAATCTTACTCATGCGATGTCTCTCATCTGGTGTTGAAGGACACTGTTCCTTCGAGAGATAAATACCATGTGTCATAGGCACGAATCCTTTCTTTGATTCTTGCATGCTAAACCTTTTAAGCACTTTGTCTATGTATGTACTTTGACTTAGGCCAAGAAGCCTTCTCGATCTATCTCTATAGATCTTGATTCCTAATACATAGGTGGCTTCTCCCAAGTCTTTCATCGAAAAGCAATTCCCTAGCCAAATCTTTACAGATTGTAAGGCAGGGATATCATTTCCAATGAGAAGTATGTCATCTACATACAACACTAGGAAAATGATTACGCTCCCACTGACCTTCTTGTAGACACAAGGTTCATCTTCGTTTTTGATAAAACCAAACTCTTTGATTGCATCATTAAAACGAAGATTCCAACTCCGAGAAGCTTGCTTCAATCCATAAATGGATCGTTGTAGCTTGCATATCTTTCCAGCATCCTTTGGATCGACAAAACCCTCAGGTTGTGTCATGTACACATCCTCGAGCAGATTTCCATTAAGGAAAGCTGTTTTGACATCCATCTGTCAGATTTCATAATCATGAAATGCAGCTATTGCAAGTAAGATCCTTATGGATTTAACCATGGCCACTGGTGAAAAGGTTTCATCATAGTCAATACCATGAATTTGTTTGAATCCTTTTGCAACCAGTCGACCTTTATAGGTTTGTACGTTACCATCCATATCGGTCTTTTTCTTGAAAATCCATTTGCACCCTATGGGTCGCACCCCTTCAGGTGGATCAACCAAAGTCCATACTTGGTTTGTATACATGGATTCCATCTCAGATTTCATGGCCTCTTGCCATTTCTCAGAATCAGTGCCCATTATAGCTTGTTGATAAGATGACGGCTCATCATCATCAATAAGTAGTAAGTCACCTTGTTGAGTCACAAGAAATCCATATCTCTGTGGCTCCCGGTGTTCTCTTACAGACCTACGCTGGGCTTGTGTCTCTTGAGCAGGTACTTCTTCCACAACAGATTGCGGTGCCCGCTCTGTTTCCATCTCAATCTCAGGTTCAGTGTTTTCTTGTGGTTGAACTTCACTAAGTTCTATTTTTCTCCCTCTGGTTTTTCTAGAAATAAATTCTCTTTCAAGAAATACACCAGTCCGAGCAACAACTACTTTGTTCTCGGTGGGATAATAGAAATAGTATCCTTTTGTTTCCTTAGGATACCCCACAAATAAACACTTTTGGGTCCAAGTTTGTTAGTGGCGTGACGTCTAACGAAAGCCTCACAACCCCAAATCTTCATAAAAGACATACTAGGACGCTTCCCAATCCATATCTCATATGGTGTCTTTTCCATTGATTTAGATGGAACACAGTTCAGTAAGAAAATCGCTGTTTCTAGAGTGTGTCCCCAAAACGATATCGGAAGATCTGCATGACTCATCATTGATCTAACCATGTCCAACAAGGTTCGATTTCTCCTCTCGGATACACCATTCCATTGTGGAGTATACGGAGGAGTGAGTTGTGGGACTATCCCACATTCCTTTAGATAGTCATGAAACTCTTGGCTTAAGTATTCACCTTTTCGATCTGATCGAAGGATTTTGATACTTTTGCCAAGTTGGTTTTGTACTTCATTCTTGAAATCTTTGAACTTCTCAAAGGTTTCATGCTTATGCTTCATTAGGTACACATACCCATATCTACTGAGGTCATCAGTAAATGTAACGAAGTATTGAAAACCACCTCTAGCTTGTGTACTTATTGGTCCACATACATCACTATGTATTAGTCCCAATAAAACATTTGCCCTTTCAACATGTCCCTTGAAAGGGGCTTTAGTCATCTTGCCCATTAAACAAGATTCGCATGTTTCATATGATTCAAAATCAAATGAATCTAATACTCCATCCTTATGAAGTTTAGATATGCGGTTCTCGTTTATGTGGCCCAAGCGACAGTGCCAGAGATAAGTCGGATTACAATCATTATTTTTAATTCTTTTAGTATTTATGTTATAGATAGGCATATCAAGATTTAATAAATAAAGACCATTCACCATTTGTGCGCTAGCATAAAACATATCATTTAAATAAATAGAACAACAGTTGTCCTTTATTATAAATGAAAAACCACACTTGTCTAAACAAGAAATAGAAATTATGTTTTTGGTAATGGATGGCACAAAATAACGGTCTTTTTAAAATCAATGATAAACCAGAAGGCAAAGATAAATAATAATCTCATATAGCTAATGCAGCAACTCTTGCTCCATTTCCAACTCGGAGATCAACTTCGCCTTTCGCCAACAATCTACTCTTTTTGAGGTCCTGCACATTTACACAAATGTGAGATCCACATCCAGTATCTAATACCCATGATGAAGAAGTAGATAAATTGACTTCTATAACAAAAATACCTGAAGCGGAAGTCACACTTCCTTTCTTTAGATCCTCCAGATATACTTTGCAGTTTCTTTTCCAATGACCGGTCTCACCGCAATGGAAATAGTTCTCTTCCTTCGCTATCCCTCCCTTTGGTTTCAGTGCATAAGACTTTGGCTTAGATTTAACAAAGACCTTCTTTGCTTTCTTATTGCCTTTAGCTTTGGCCTTTCCTTTGCCCTTATTCACAATAAGAACATTTGTGGTCTTAATCTTCTTTGTATTTGCTTCATATGTTCTCAACATACCAAGCAATTGTGGTAGAGTCTTTTCCATGTCAGTCATATTGTAATTTACTACGAATTGACTGAAGCTCTCCGGCAACGATTGCAAGATCACATCGGTGGCCAACTCTTGGTCCAATGGAAAACCCAGCTTGTCCAGATTCTCAATGTACCCAATCATCTTGAGCACATGAGTTCCAACTAGGCTTCCCTCAACCATCCTGCACTGGAACAACGCTTCAGAGACGTCATACCTCTATTGTCTAGCTTGTTGTTTGTACAGTTGCTTAAGGTGCTCGATCATATCAAACGCCTCCATTTCCTCATGTTGCTTCTGAAGCTCAGAGTTCATGGTTGCAAGCATAAGGCACCCAACATCAAGTGCGTCACTTTGATGCTTCTTATAAGCATCTTTTTCGGCTATTGTAGCCGTTAGGGGAGGTTCCTCAGCGGGCAAGGGTTCCTCTAGGACATATTGTTTCTTTTCTTGTTTGAGGACTATCCTCAAGTTCCTATGCCAGTCTAGGAAATTTGTCCCATTTAGTTTGTCCTTCTCAAGGACCGATCCCAGTGAAAATGTGTTTGATACGTTGTTAGTTGCCATGGATATCTACAATATAAATATGCAAAATAAGTTTATGATTTAATCATTTAACATGGTCTTATATTAAATGATACTTCCACTATTTTGTTTAAAAAATATCAACCCTCAAAACCTTTCGTGGGCCAAGATCCATATTTCGCCTAATCTTGAGTTAGCTTTGGCTAATCGCCCAAGACTCGGTTATTTAGGTAGACAACACTTTGTCAATTATATCAATATAATTCTTGGATAGTTGGACGAACAACGCTTTGTTCAATTCATCAAATTAATTATTATCCAACCCATGCCTCTAAGTTCTCAATCCTATTGAGATAACTTAGTTAAGTCGTACCCAATTTTAAGTATAACGGATATCACATTTATCCTTTCGCGCCTTACTAAGATTGTCACGGTGCTTTGCTTTGGCAAACCCACACATGTACAATCGAAGTTTTTGACGAGTACTTTTAATTTTGGAAGGCATCTAAAACTTAATATTTTAGAGGGATTTATTGATCTCATGGTTAGTTTGATAATTTAAAATATGTCCACTACATATAGTTGTATACATATCTACATATACGTGTAATACAATTATCAATCTAAAACATAAGATAAATCATGCATCAACATACATAATTAAACGTGACATGGTTATAGCCCCTACTAATGATTTTCTCAAGCCAATGAGAAAATCCTAAGAGTCAACCTAAGGTAACTTCACAAGCACCTTCCTTTGGCTCCAATTTGTGAATGGCCTCCTCATCCCGGCGCGATGCTCCATCTTCATTGATCACCATCAATAAAATAAACTACACTATTTACAAGATATAGAATTCCTCGATTCACATTCGAGGGGAACATAGGGGAGGGATTACATTTAGAATGAAATAGCGAAGGCACGACACGCAGGTCGTATTATAAATTACAAACATCCACAAATCCTATCTAATAGGTCAAAGGGCTATAACCACGCACCATGCTCAAACAACACATAAAGCATGCATTAACATTTAATTAATTAAATCCTAAACATTTTAAATTTAATTCTAATTAAAACTGTAAAATAGAATTTTGAAAAATTATCGTACGCTCGGGACATCACATGCCACGAACTAATTTCGACTTAGCTACGAACCACCATGGTTCGAACCAACCATGCTCCACGGCTGGACCATGGCATGGGCCTAGGGTTCGAAACCCTAGCCCATGGCCGAGCCTTGTGCTAGCGGCGACGGCGCTAGGGTTCCAAACCCTAGCCGCCGTGCACCACTTCTTGGTCTTCATCGAGCCAACTTGATCGAAAACGCCGGAATTCTTGAGCCACGAATCATGGTCAGGTCATGCACGGTGGTGGTTCAACCATCTCGAGCCAAGGGTTCGAAAAACCCTAGCTCTCATGTGGTGAAGCCACTTATCCATGCATGCTTGAACCATTATCGAGCCAAAGAGTTCAAAACCTTAGCCAAGAGGCGACGATGGCCGAGCCCATGCACGGCTACTAGGGTTCGAAACCCTAGCCGTCATGAGCTAGCCGTCACGAGCCATTGGGTTCTAAACCCTAATCAAGTTTCGACACTTCCATGCACAATTATTAGCCACAACGACTAAGCCATCTCGAGCCAAGGGTTCGAAAACCCTAGCCCTCATGTGGTTAGCCGTGTGTCATTTGTGATGGTGATGGCCGAACACTTTTGATGTATGGTTCGATTTTTCGCCAATTTATATCAAATATAATTTTACGATGATTTTCACAAATTCGATATTAACATATCATATATGTTCATACAGTTTTAAATAGCATGCAATATAAATCTAAATATGATTAAACTATTTAACCACATAAATCCGATATGAGCCTTGTACACGGCTCTGATACCACTGCAAGTAATCCTTAGAGCATACAACGCAGCGGAATAAAATTTTGGATTACTAGAACAATGGATCTATACATAGGATATCATATCGGATAAAGGTTTACAAAATTCTCACCCTTGTAGCGTGTTTGAGCAGATTCCACGGAGCAGCACGCCCATTGAACTCCGAGTCACAAGCAACACCTCCAAGGTCTTGCCTCTACGGTATCCACACGATCAAATCAAAAAGGGATATTCAAGAATAAGTTTCTAGAGTTATTCTTGAACCAAAACCAAAATCACGATTCAAAACCGATCAATGGCAACCAATCACCAACCAATTTCTCACGGCGACGGCGGCAAGGAAGTTGGCGGCCGAGAGTGAGCTTGGAGGCTAGGTTTAGGTTTTATCAATTGTGATATCAAGTAATGATATGAAAGAATGATTAAAAATTAATCAAAACCTTGTATTTATATTATAAGGCTTTTAATTAAGGTTCAAGACTTTCTTAAAGTCTTATGGGCCCAAACCCATGATTTAATTAAAACCTTTTAATCACTTAATTAAGACTCTTCTTAATTAATTAATTCATCCAATGAATTTAATTTCCCTTATCGATTTAATCTTTTGTGCGACCCGATAGGATCTTGTAATGTTGGCAGTGACATAAAATCTCATTTTACGTTACAAGCTAAGAGCGGTGTCTAGCAACACATCGAGGCTACCCAAATTACAAGAATGTCAATGACTCGACATAACTTTAGAACTTGTGATAATATTAACAATGTAACTTAATCCCTTTGTCCTTTGTGTTTAGATTGAACACGAGTCATGGAATAGTCATACTCGTATATTCAATCTATATTTCTTGATCCCCAAGTAGAACTAGAATAACCGAATAAGCTCGATATCTCATATCGACTCATTCGAGCATGACCATGCATTTTAGTTCTCACTTGATCAAGGGCCAAACACATCTCCTGTTATATAGGAGGGACAAATCCTATCTCGATCAGTCAACATCCCTCTACATAATTCGTAGTGTATCCAATAGTCGCCTTTATAGATTACCCTGTTACGGGTAACGTTTGACGATATCAAGATACATAACTCCTTATGTTGGGATCTCTGATGATCACAAGTCGTAAGGATTACATACATTATTATCACTATGAGAATTGCATATGATGAACATATAACTATCCATGTTGCATTCTCATGGTGGGTATGTCCAGTACATCGTTCTCTAACATGTACCCATGTGTTGATTTGATATCTCATATCAATGAACAATTCATCAATCAACACATACTAGTCTCTACGTATTATCATTATCCCTATTCATGATAATAATTGACTAGGGACATCTTTAAGAATAATACAATATTATTCTAAGGACATTAACATATATATTAATTCACATTGCACAGTTAAAAGAATAATATATAATAATGAATTGCCATCAAGAAATCATAAACATTGTATGTCAAAACAATCATCTAATGATTTGTCTTAGGGCATATCCCAACACATCACTCCATGATTCGAATGCAATCATGGTCTCCTTTTGTGCTGCTATCCGATCGATCGATCTTATTAGTTGCTCCATTTGGTTACCCAAATTCTGAGTGCTAGCCCTGAATTCCTGTTGAAATTGCAAAGTACTATCATTAAGTGTTGAAACAAGATCCTCTAAAGACTCACCAGGGGTATGGTATTGATGTTGTTGTGGCCATGGGGGTATTGCGGTATGTATGGCGGAAGGGTGGACTTCATGTAATGTGATATCCCCGAAATAATTAATTGCAATTCGGGCATTAATTGTGTTTGTGTGATTAATTATGGTGGTAATTAATTATGGGCTAGAATTATT
Organism: Haberlea rhodopensis; assembly: GCA_907163345.1. Classification (NCBI taxonomy): domain Eukaryota; kingdom Viridiplantae; phylum Streptophyta; class Magnoliopsida; order Lamiales; family Gesneriaceae; genus Haberlea; species Haberlea rhodopensis. Next base: position 496,454 of record CAJQUN010000228.1, read on the forward strand.
TATCATATTGAAATGCTTAGTCACATGATAGAGTGTCCCGGGAGAGCATTTCAGGGTGCATGTTGTGCATGTTGGGAAAATTGTTATTAGCATGATTTATTTGCTATGGTTAGCAGTTAATTGGAAATCATGAGTTTAATTGGTATTTTGGTGCATCTTGGATTAATGCTTTTAAAAATATCATGTTGGGGTATTTTATACACCATGGTATTGTGGAATGCATTTTAATCACTCTTAACCCCTTTATACCCCAACCCCCCACCATACCTTCACTTTTAACTTTCCCAAAATATCACCTCCCAAACCCTTCCTCTCTTATTTTGAGTTTGAGCTTAGGGGTGAAGAGAATCCTTCAAAAAACCGTGATTTGTGGAGTTTATTGGGAGATTTGAAGTCCCCAAGAGGTATGGATACCTCATTGTTGATTTTGTAGTGTTTTATTTGAGTTTGAAATGGTTTTGAAGGGTTTTGAAATGGGTTTGTTTGGTTGGTGTTATTTTTGGGTGAGTGTTAGATTTATGGTTGTATGAGGATGTTTATTGAAGATTTGTAGTGATTTGGTATGGTTGGTGTTTTAATATTTGAGTTTGTTTGAGTTGGGGAAGGAGAAGGATGAATAGTGCCCGAAAATCGGACCTACAGGACTCAGCGATCGATCGGCACCTTCCACCGATCGATCGCGAGCTACAGGGGAGAAGGCAGTAGCCTTCAGCGATCGATCGCGAGTTTGGCGCGATCGATCGGCGAGGCCGCGATCGATCGGCGCAAACTCAGCGATCGATCGCGAATTGGATTTTTTTGTTGGATGAGGCAGTGTGATCTCGCGATCGATCGGGGCTTCATGGAGATCGATCGCGAGACACCAAAATGGGTGTTTTTGATTATTTTTGTGGGATTTTTGGTATTGGACTATTATTGGGTTCTAATATTGAATTGTGTGAATATGTAGAACCATCCTAGGTGGCAACACAGCCAAGGAAGTGAAGTCCTACCACATCCTACATTTTGGAAAGGTACGTAGAAGACGTACGGGCACCCAACGGTACATGTATCTAATATACTCATTATTTATGCATTGTGGATGCGAGTATATGTGGAATTATGCATTGTGGATGCAAATACATGTTGAATTATGCATGATGATTGTATATGCATATGATGGTTATTGGTGCACATCCCATGAGTCGTGGTCATCCCTTGATGATTTTAATGATTGCCGCTATTTGGTTTGTTGCCGCTAAATGTGAAGCGAGGGGTGGGAGCGCCGCATGTCACATTTGAGCGTGGTTATCATATAGGGCGAGGAAAGAATATTTGCCGCTCAATGTGAAGCGAGGGGTGGGAGCGCCGCATGTCCATTGAAGCGAGGTTATTCTATGCCGCCTATATGTAAATAAGCGAGGGGCATTAAAAACATTGTGATGGACAGACTAGGGATTGGTGATTGGTATTTGGTATTGATGAGATGGTATTATGTCATGACATGCGTAGACCATTAAATAATCTATTGATTATACTCATGAGTTATGGTACAGGGACAACCAAACTGGAAGCGTTTGAATGCATGGAAAAAAACAGGAAGTGTTTTATTGTGATTTATGCATTTACGCCTTATATTCATATTGTGTTGAATATGAATGATATTATTGCTCATGTTTGGGGGTTGTCCTTGTAGGTACACTTTTGGCATGATATAAAGGGGCTAAGGCGGGTTGAGGCAGTGAGCGTGTCAAGAATACTTTTGGGAATTGAAGGACAGGATTACTTTTCTATAGTGTCTACTCTAGGAGTAGCGTAAAACTATAGTTGATACATTCATTTGATTGGGAATGTAACTAATCCATTGATAGTCCTTATTTTTTTTGGCATGTAATTCTTAAAGCTCATAGTCTCAACACGATCATTTTACTCTGATAATTTATGTTAGCTCTAATTATGCCTTCAATCCGCACTTAAGGAACTAGGGTCCTTACATTAGTGGTATCAGAGCAGTGGTTAGAGAACCCGGGAATGAGTGAAGGGTAGCCTTAGCATGATTGGCTAGGTGCTTACATTTGAAGCATGTTTATGCATGTGGTGCATATTGATGTATATACTGTTATACTAACATGCTTATTATCATCCCTGTTATCTAACGGCATAACATATATATTTGTTTTGGAATTGTTGTTAACCTTTGTGTTACAGCATGGCTGCTATGAACGCGGGGAACCTTAATGAAGAGGTTGGTGATGTTGGGAGCGTGAACGCTAGCATTGGTCAGGAAAACCCTCTACCTCCACCAGCAGTAGGCATGGAACCAGTGGCTCAATTATTACTACCTGGTGAGATCAGTCTGACTCAGTTCTGTCTTACCACCCGCCCCGGTTTGAGGGAACATAATCAGGAGAGGAGGCTGAGGAGTGGTTAGAAAGGCTGGAACATATATTTCTATCAGCTCCTTGTGCTGTTACAGCATGGCTGAGGCTGACGGAGTTCCAGTTGGCAAAGAAACCTTTAATGTGGTGGAGGAGCACGGTAATGGAACTAAGAGCACAGGGTGCTGTGATTGATTGGACAATCTTCAGAACCCGGTTTCTGAACCGGTACTTCTCTGCGGCGGCGAGACAGACGAAGGAAGATGAGTTTGCAAGCTTGAAACAAGGGAGCATGTCGGTGTCAGACTATGCCATGCATTATTCCTCGTTGCTGAGGTATGTTCCACACATTGCCACCAACGGACATGCGAAGATGAGAAACTTTATGAAGGGATTACGACCGGAGCTCTTCGACCGGGTTATCACCAATAACCCCACTTCTTTTGATGATGCTCTCACAAGAGCAGAGCTTGCGGAGATTGGAGTTGGAGCTTATCCTAGTGCTGTGCCACCACAAGTACCACAACAGAGGCAAGCTATTGATAGCTTGAGGCCCCGAGGAGAGCCATTTAAACCTCGTGGTGCCTCTTCATCTTCACGGTTCAGTGGAAAGAAATTCTTTGGGCAGAAGCAAGAGGGCAAGAAGAACAATTAGTCAGCCAACCGAGGGCCTACGCAAGGAAATAGGCCGGGAGAGCCAAGGTGCGACAATTGTGGAGGGCCACATTCTTCGAGTAAGTGCCCTGCCTGTTATACCTGTGGCAAGATGGGCCACATCTCTCGGTATTGCCCCACTCAGGGAGGACAGTCAGAGTTTCAGGGAAACAGGCCGAGATTTGATGACAGGACAGTACACCAGAGGCAGCAGTTTGTTCCTCGACCATCGGGAGGTCAGACAGTGGGACCGTCCCAGGGACAGGTGTATGCACTGACCAGAGAGCAGGCTCAGGCAGCCCCAGAGGAGGTGATTGCCGGTACGTGTCATTTATTTACGTACCCTGCTTTTATTTTGATAGATACAGGTGCCTCCCACTCTTTTGTATCTGTGGGCTTTGTGGAGAGACACCATATGCGCACGTCTTCTTTACCCACGCCTCTCATGGTCTCGACACCCACTGGAAGAAATGTCGTTGCCGATCAATTTATGGCAGATTGCCTCATTTATTTTGAGGGCAACGAGTTGAAGGCAGACTTGATTGTGTTGGGCATGTCAGACTTCGACTGCATCATGGGTATTGACGTTCTGAACAGATATCAGGCAGTGGTAGATTGCCGGCATAGAACAGTGAGGTTCAGATCTGATTCAGGAATACAGTGGACTTTTTATGGCAACGGTTCTCGTGCGAAGATTCCGTTGATTTCAGCAATCAAGATGACACAACTGTTGGAACGTGGCCACATGGGCTATCTCATCTATGCCGTGGACACGTCTGGGAAGAATAAAGAATTGAGAGTTGAGGATGTACCAGTCGTGGCAGAATTTGCTGATGTATTCCCAGAAGAGATCCCAGGTTTCCCACCGGCTAGAGAAGTTGAGTTTGGGATCGAGTTGTTACCGGGGACATCCGCTATCTCTCGTGCACCTTACATGATGGCACCGGCAGAGTTGAGAGAGTTGAAGGAGCAGTTGCAGGAGCTCCTTGACAAAGGATATATACGCCCGAGCGTATCGCCATGGGGCGCACCGATTCTTTTTGTAAAGAAGAAGGATGGTTCGATGAGGTTGTGCATCGATTACCGGCAACTGAATAAGGCCACAGTGAAGAACAAGTATCCTATCCCAAGGATTGATGACTTGTTTGATCAGTTGCAAGGTACCAGATTATATAGCAAGATTGATTTGAGATCCGGGTACCATCAGATTCGAGTCAGAGAGGAGGATGTGCAGAAGACAGCATTTCGGACTCGATATGGACATTATGAGTTCCTAGTGATGCCGTTCGGCGTGACGAATGCTCCAGCGGTCTTTATGAGCCTGATGAACAGAGTGTTTCAGCCGTATCTTGATCAGTTCGTCATTGTATTTATAGACGACATTCTCATCTACTCCCGGAGCGAGGAAGAGCACGTGAAACACTTGAGGACAGTGCTCCAGATTCTCAGAGACCACCAGTTGTATGCCAAGCTCAGCAAGTGTGAATTTTGGCTGAGCAGTGTAGTGTTTCTGGGGCATGTCATATCTAGCAGCTGGATATCTGTGGATCCCAGGAAGATTGAAGCTGTGATGGAGTGGGCTGCACCCACTTCTGTGCCTGAGATACGGAGCTTCCTTGGTTTGGCAATTATTATCGACGCTTTGTCGAGGGATTTTCGAAGATTGCCAAGCCGTTGACACAGTTGACCCAGAAGGGAGTACCATTCTTTTGGTCAGAAGCTTGTGAGGAGAGCTTCCAGGAGTTGAAGCACCGTTTGACGACGGCGCCAGTGTTAGTGATCCCTACGGAAAACTCCAGATTTGTTTTGTATACCGATGCATCACTCCAGGGCCTTGGGTGTGTACTGATGCAAGATAAGCATGTGGTAGCTTAGGCATCAAGGCAGTTGAAGCTGCATGAGACCAGATACCCAGTCCATGACTTGGAATTGGCGGCTATCATCTTCGCCCTGAAGATTTGGAGGCATTATTTGTATGGTACTTCATTTACCATTTACACGGATCACAAGAGCCTCAAGTTTTTATTCACTCAGGCAGAGCTGAACATGAGGCAGAGAAGGTGGATGGACTTACTCAAGGACTATGATTGTGAGATTGAGTACCATCCCGGAAAAGCTAATTTGACAGCAGACGCTTTGAGCCAGAAAGTGAGGAGTTCTACTGAGGACGTCATCCAGTTGTCGGCTATGATGACCTCCTATTGCCATCTAGGCTACGATTTCGACATAGATGCGTCACTTGTGTATGTATCGACCTTGTTAGCTGAGCCAGATATCTATGAGAACATCAGGAGAGCTCAGAAGTCAGATGGTGAGGTTCAAAGATGGTTATCTTTAGTACATCTTGGTCAGCCAATGAAATTCAGAGTGGCCGATGACGGATCTTTGAGATTGGGTAACCGTTGGGTGGTTCCGAGTACGCCGGAGTTGCGTAGAGGGATCTTGGAGCGAGCTCATAGTAGCAGACTTAGCATCCACCCAGGCGGGAAGAAGATGTATAAAGATCTGCGTAATCAGTTCTGGTGGAAAAGGATGAAATCTGATGTCGTCACTTTTGTTAAGAGGTGTTTGATCTGCCAGCAGGTTAAGGCAGAGAGACAGAGACCTGGCGGCGAGTTGAAAAGCTTGGAGATACCGAAGTGGAACTGGGAACACATTTCCATGGGCTTCGTGACTCACCTGCCGAGGAGTGCTTCAGGTTTTGATGCTATTTGGGTGATTGTGGATCAATTGACTAAGGTAGCTCATTTCATTCCCTATAGCATGACTTTCACCTTTTTGAGGATGGCGCAGTTGTATATTCGAGATGTGGTGAGAATGCATGGGATCCCCATTTCCATAGTGTCGGATCGAGATCCACGATTCACATCTCATTTTTGGGAGGGTCTTCAGTCAGCCTTGGGAACTGAAGTCAGGTTGAGCACTGCTTATCATCCTCAGACGGATGGCCAGACCGAGCGTACTATCCAGACGCTCGAGGACATGTTGAGGGCTTGTGTATTGGAGTTCGATGTTTCTTGGCAGGATTTGGTAGCCTTGGTAGAGTTCTCTTATAATAACAGCTACCAGACGAGCATTCAGATGGCCCCTTTTGAAGCTCTTTATGGCAGACGGTGTAGATCACCCTTGTGTTGGGACGATTTGGACCGCCAATCAGTCGGAGGACCGGAGTTGATCCGAGAAATGGAAGAAAAGATAAAGATGATAAGGCAGAAAATGAAAGCAGCCCAGGACAGACAGGCAGCTTATGCTAATAAACGGCGGAGACCGTTGGAATTTCAGTTGGGAGATAAGGTCTTTTTGAAGATCTCTCCTTTCAGAGGCGTTGTGCGATTTGGGATGCGCGGAAAACTGTCTCCGAGGTATGTTGGACCGTACGAGATTTTGCAGCACATTGGCACCTTAGCTTACCGACTAGCTCTGCCGCCTTCTTTATCTGGTATACATGACGTGTTTCATGTATCGATGCTGCGGAAGTATGAGCCGGATCCATCTCATGTGTTGCAGCCTTCCGAGGTTCAGTTAGAATCCGATGTGTCTTATGTTGAACGGCCTGTTAGAATTCTGGATCGAGCAGACCGTAGACTTCGGAACAAAGTGATACCTATGATCAAGGTTCAGTGGGATCGCAGGGGTGTCGAGGAGGCTACGTGGGAGACGGAGCGGCATATGGTGCAGCACTACCCGGAACTATTCTCTGGTATGTGATTATGTTTAGTTTCATTTTGGGGTAAGTGCATGTGATTTCGAGGACGAAATCTTATAAGTAGGGGAGTATTGTGATATCCCCGAAATAATTAATTGCAATTCGGGCATTAATTGTGTTTGTGTGATTAATTATGGTGGTAATTAATTATGGGCTAGAATTATTTATCATATTGAAATGCTTAGTCACATGATAGAGTGACCCGGGAGAGCATTTCAGGGTGCATGTTGTGCATGTTGGGAAAATTGTTATTAGCATGATTTATTTGCTATGGTTAGCAATTAATTGGAAATCATGATTAATTGGTATTTTGGTGCATCTTGGATTAATGGTTTTAAAAATATCATGTTGGGGTATTTTATACACCATGGTATTGTGGAATGCATTTTAATTAAACCCAACCCCTTTATACCCCAACCCCCCACCATACCTTCACTTTTAACTTTCCCAAAATATCACCTCCAAACCCTTCCTCTCTTATTTTCGAGTTTGAGCTTAGGGGTGAAGAGAATCCTTCCAAAAACCTTGATTTGTGGAGTTTATTGGGAGATTTGAAGTCCCCAAGAGGTATGGATACCTCATTGTTGATTTTGTAGTGTTTTATTTGAGTTTGAAATGGTTTTGAAGGGTTTTGAAATGGGTTTGTTTGGTTGGTGTTATTTTTGGGTGAGTGTTAGATTTATGGTTGTATGAGGATGTTTATTGAAGATTTGTAGTGATTTGGTATGGTTGGTGTTTTAATATTTGAGTTTGTTGAGTTGGGGAAGGAGAAGGATGAATAGTGCCCGAAAATCGGACCTACAGGACTCGGCAATCGATCGGCACCTTCCACCGATCGATCGCGAGCTACAGGGGAGAAGGCAGTAGCCTTCAGCGATCGATCGCGAGTTTGGCGTGATTGATCGGCGAGGCCGCGATCGATCGGCGCAAACTCAGCGATCGATCGCGAATTGGATTTTTTTGTTGGATGAGGCAGTGTGATCTCGCGATCGATCGGGGCTTCATGGAGATCGATCGCGAGACACCAAAATGGGTGTTTTTGATTATTTTTGTGGGATTTTTGGTATTGGACTATTATTGGGTTCTAATGTTGAATTGTGTGAATATGTAAAACCATCCCAGGTGGCAACACAGCCAAGGAAGTGAAGTCCTACCACATCCTACATTTTGGAAAGGTACGTAGAAGACGTACGGGCACCCAACGGTACATGTATCTAATATACTCATTGTTTATGCATTGTGGATGCGAGTATATGTGGAATTATGCATTGTGGATGCAAATACATGTTGAATTATGCATGATGATTGTATATGCATATGATGGTTATTGGTGCACATCCCATGAGTCGTGGTCATCCCTTGATGATTTTAATGATTGCCGCTATTTGGTTTGTTGCCGCTAAATGTGAAGCGAGGGGTGGGAGCGCCGCATGTCACATTTGAGCGTGGTTATCATATAGGGCGAGGAAAGAATATTTGCCGCTCAATGTGAATCGAGGGGTGTGAGCGCCGCATGTCCATTGAAGCGAGGTTATTCTATGCCGCCTATATGTAAATAAGCGAGGGGCATTAAAATACATTGTGATGGACAGACTAGGGATTGGTGATTGATATTTGGTATTGATGAGATGGTATTATGTCATGACATGCGTAGACCATTAAATAATCTATTGATTATACTCATGAGTTATGGTACATGGACAACCAAACTGGAAGCGTTTGAATGCATGGGAAAAACAGGAAGTGTTTTATTGTGATTTATGCATTTACGCCTTATATTCATATTGTGTTGAATATGAATGATATTATTGCTCATGTTTGGGGGTTGTCCTTGTAGGTACACTTTTGGCATGATGTGAAGGGGCTAAGGCGGGTTGAGGCAGTGAGCTTGTCAAGAATACTTTTGGGAATTGAAGGACATGATTGCTTTTCTATAGTGTCTACTCTAGGAGTAGTGTAAAACTATAGTTGATACATTAATTTGATTGGGAATGTAACTAATCCATTGATAGTCCTTATTTTTCTTGGCATGTAATTCTTAAAGCTCATAGTCTCAACACGATCATTTTACTCTAATAATTAATGTTAGCTCTAATTATGCCTTCAATCCACACTTAAGGAACTAGGGTCCTTACATGTAAGGTGGAGGTGGGCTCATCCATTGATTGTCATAGCTGAGATTGGGATGATCACTCCAACTTGAATTGTATGTTCTTTGTCCACTCCCAATGCCAAGTTGGTGCACAAGATAGTCCAATTTGTCTAGTCGCCTATAGTCCTCCATGAAAAGATCAGAGTTCTCAGAAATCAACCTGTAAGCACGAACAAACAAGGGTAACGTTGGGGGAAAAAGAAAGAGAAACAAACAAACAGAAAATATTAACACAAAATATACAACGCCTCCCCAGCAATGGCGCCAAAATTTGGTGTGCGTTTATCGTGTACGCCCAAATTAACCCCACTCAATCCTCAAGATTGATAACAATAATGTAGTAGCGTGAGTAGGGATCGATCCCACGAGGAAGTGTGAATTCTTGTGTTAATGAAAATCAAAACAAAAGAATAATAAAGGATGGGGTTGTGAGGTTGAATTATACTAATTAAAATTAAAAACAAAGATTAACTAATGAAAGCGATTCTTGGTATCAGTCGACTCTTCCTTGGAATTATCATCTATTTCATCGATTCACAAAAGACACATTTTTCATATGAATATTCATCATTGGACGTTTAATCCAATAATCAAAGTCCTATCTCACCTTAAGTTTAGTTAAGTAGCCCAAGCGTTCTTGTTTAACCCTAATCAAACAATCAATCAAAATACAAGCGATTAAGATTTAAATCGATGATAGCATATGAACTACTGAGATCGATGAAGCTAAACAACATAATCCAAGCGTCTATGTTTAATCTAGTCAAGTGTTCTTCCTGAGAATTTAACAAACTCACAAGCGGAAATTCATCAATCTTAGTTGCTTAGTAAACTAGAGGGATCAAACGATTCCGTATTTGATATCTAATTTAGCGTTAGATTACATGCAAGTTATTAGGTTGTCAATCCAATAAACAAACACAACAATCATATCAATAAAATCAGAAAAACTCTTGATACTCAATAAAATTGATAATTAAAGCGTAATAATCTCCCCAAGATAAATAAATCCAAGGATTTGTCTTCTCAACCAAGGATTAAAACTAGCTACACATAATTAAAGCAAAACTATAAATAAAAACAAGGGAAAGAAAACTAATCCGATCTCCACTCGTCGAGGTGACAATCCCGCCTTCGCTTCGATCTTCGTAGCCGTCTCCAACAAAATTGAAAGAAAAAATATAAAACTATTCTACCCTAACTATCTAGATGTTTCTTAGTCTGATTTTCGTCCATATATGTATAGGGAGGCTGATGGAGTAGGTTAGAATCCATGTGGGAAGGAAAGAAATCAAGTCTTTACACTTTCCAAAACTCTGCAGGCGTAGCTACGCCAGCAAAATGGCGTAAAGACGCCTCATGACGTGTCAAAAATATGGCTTCCCACATTTCTGGCATATTTACGCCTCCGAATGGCGTAATTACGCCTGTCCATGCAGTAGCATTGGCGTAATTACGCCTGATAATGGCGTAATTACGCATTTCTTCCATTTTTCTGGCAAGTTTCGTATTTTGGCCGTAACTTTCTAGTACGAACTCCGAATATGATGAATCAGATATCCACGCGAAGATAACTCAAAGTTCTACAAGTTTTATACGGACCACAGTTCCAAAACATGGCTCGAACATATAGAAATTTGAGGAGAAAGAAGCAACATGTGTCTTGGATTCTGGTTTTTTCCTCTTTTCTTCAACTTTATTGCTTCTTTCATGATTTTAGCTTGACTTCTTCACATTTCCCTACAATTACACAAATATACGATTAGGTAGCATATGTATCAATTTATCCATCAAAATATACTATATCGTAGACAATTAAGAGCAATAGATGTGTCTGTTGCTAGTCACATCAAACACCCCCATACTTAATCTTTACTCGACCTCGAGTAAATCAGACAAAACTATAATCTTTTTACTTTGGCTCATATGTTCATAACAAACTAACTTGTTCTCACTTTTATGCCTCAACAATTTTAAACATGCATAGTAATGAAAGGCGGTGAAAAGTTAACAGTGGAACAAGTTCAATCCCTAAACATTTCGTACCCAACAAAGTGGTGAACGTGCGTGTGTGGTCATAAACATGTGTCATGTACAAGTTATAGATCCAATTAATGTAAATTCATAATAGTTCAAGTCATACACCAACATAAGTATAGGCTCACTTGCACACTCTTCTCCCTATCTTAGCCACTTTGCAAACACAAATCAAGTAGGTCTTTATTAGCTTGTAGTGTGGCCTAGGTATTGGCTTATGAAAGAAAGGGTAAAGATATATCAAACAAGAGAGTATGATGATATGCACACTAAAACTTTTCAACTTTTATTTCAACATTTTTCTTCTTTTGTGCCTTGGCTCCAATTGGAGTCATACTTTTATCTATTTTCTCAAGGCATCCCTTTTCTTTCATGCATTTCATTCTTTTCCTTATGAAGCTCACAAACATTTTAATCATTGAATACTTAAGTGCATGTGAATGAAACACATCATACTCCCTTCAAAGGTATGGATAGAACTCATATTTAGGCTCATTAGGGAAGGATGATAAGCTAGTCAAAGAATGTCGAATGGTGGTTGTTTGTATGCTTAGCATACAACCATTCTTTTGCATTAAAGCTCAAACAGGGTACTAGTGATTGATTTTCTTTACATGGTAGGCTTGAAAGGCTCAAACGCATCAAAGATTGCCTATATCACTTTCATGTTTGCAAGCAGTCTAGACATACGCCTCAAAGAGCATGTAGTTAAGTTCTAGCATGTATTAGAGACTTCTTAAGACTATCACAAAGTTCACACAATCTTCACTAAGCTGTGCACACTTCACAAGTCATGACAATTACATGCTCAAAATATTCAACTACTAAGTTAAAGTAAAATTTTCATTAGAGTTCAAAGTGTTCAAGGTTAACAATTCACCTATGTTCAAAAGCATGCATGATATCAATTAGGTTTCATCACGGGCTAGTGACTCTAAGCATCCGTTCGTTACTTAACTATGAGCTCAAAATTTCCAAATTTTTCGATTTTTTTGTATTTTTGTATTAGAAAAGCAATAACACACCACTAATCCCTCCCCCATACTTAAATCTTACATTGTCCCCAATGTAAGGCAAAAATACAAGAAAAGAGAAAAGTCTAACTACTAAAGCAATAAAAATAAAAGGGAGAAAGGAAACTAACTCCCCTTGGGTTGCCTCCTAAGCAGCGCCTCTGTTTAACATCGGTGGCCCGACACCAGTTCTCTCGCTTAAGGCGATGCCTATTCGCCTTGCACCCCTTGGAGGGTTTTTGTCTTTTCACTATGTCGCCTTCCTCCAAAGAAGTCAGTTGAGGTCGATCAAGATCTACCTCATGGCATCCTTTAACTTGTTGTCCCCTATGCTCGCCTTTGGGAATCTCATTCTGGTGAGATTCCTTGTTATCCACCTCGACCTCTGTTTGTTCTTCAAGTATTGGCCTCAGTACCATCATTTCTGGAGTTTCTACCTCTTTGCCACTGTCCAAGTTGATGTTGTCTTCGAAAAAATAGTCCCAAAGATCCATTTCATCACAGTATTCTTTCGCCGACTCCACTTCCACAGCACATGATTCATCTAAGTAATCAACATAGCTCTCAGTTGGAAACATACTATTCGGAGTTGTAGGATGTACAAGCTCATTTTCTTCTATTGGCACATGTGTCTCCTCTTCTAGCTCGGGTGGCATCAGTACCACCTTCTCCATAGTCTCCTATTCTTCATCACTTCATGATTCGAATGCAATCATGGTCTCCTTTAGTGCTGCTATCCGATCGATCGATCTTATTAATTGCTCCATTTGGTTACCCAAATTCTGAGTGCTAGCCCTGAATTCCTGTTGAAATTGTAAAGTACTATCATTAAGTGTTGAAACAAGATCCTCTAAGAATCATCAGGGGTATGGTATTGATGTTGTTGTGGCCATGGCGGGTATTGCGGTATGTATGGCGGAAGGGTGGACTTCATGTAAGGTGGAGGTGGGCTCATCCATTGATTGTCATAGTTGAGATTGAGATGATCACTCCAACTTGAATTGTATGTTCTTTGTCCACTCCCTATGCCAAGTTGGTGCACAAGATACTCCAATTCGTCTAGTCGCCTATAGTCCTCCATGAAAAGATCAGATTTCTCAAAAATCAACCTGTAAGCACGAACAAACAAGAGTAGCGGTGGGGGAAAAAGAAAGAGAAAGAAACAAACACAAAATATTAACACAAAATATACAACGCCTCCCCGGCAACGGCGCCAAAATTTGGTGTGCGTTTATCGTCTACGCCCAAATTAACCCCACTCAATCCTCAAGATTGATAACAATAATGTAGTAGCGTGAGTATTGATCGATCTCACGAGGAGGTGAATTCTTGTGTTAATGAAAATCAAAACAAAAGAATACTAAAGGATGGGGTTGTGAGGTTGAATTATACTAATTAAAATTAAAAACAAAGATTAACTAATGAAAGCGATTCTTGGTATCGGTCAACTCTTCCTTGGAATTATCATCTATTTCATCGATTCACAAAAGACACAGTTTTTCATATGAATATTCATCGTTGGACGTTTAATCCAATAATCAAAGTCCTATCTCACCTTAAGTTTAGTTAAGTAGCCCAAGCGTTCTAGTTTAACCCTTATCAAACAATCAATCAAAATACAAGCGATTAAGATTTAAATCGATGATAGCATATGAACTAGTGAGATCGATGAAGCTAAACAACATAATCCAAGCGTCTATGTTTAATCTATTCAAGTGTTCTTCCTAAGAATTTAACAAACTCACAAGCGGAAATTCATCAATCTTAGTTGCTTTGTAAACTAGAGGGATCAAACGATTCCGTATTTGATATCTAATTTAGCGTTAGATTACATGCAAGTTATTAGTTTGTCAATCCAATAAACAAACACAACAATCATATCAATAAAATCAGAAAAACTCTTGATACTCAATAAAATTTATAATTAAAGCGTAATAATCTCCCTAAGATAAATAAATCCAAGGATTTATCATCATCAACCAAGAATTAAAACTAGCTACACATAATTAAAGCAAAACTATAAATAAAAACTAGGGAAAGAAAACTAATCCGATCTCCACTCGTCGAGGTGACAATCCCGCCTTCGCTTCGATCTTCGTAGCCGTCTCCAACAAAATTGAAAGAAAAAATATAAAACTATTCTAAAACTATTCTACCCTAACTATCTAGATGTTCCTTTGTGGGGTCCTCGTTACTTAATCCATTATGTATCCAATTAACATACATATGTGAGTCTGAATTAAGTAATATACCATGCACGGATTAAAAGTTCATACTAGATAAGTTGTTACAGTACCAAATCCTGAGTACAAAAACCAACTAAATCTGGTTTCTACATAAACATGACATGTATATAAGCAACCTAATCCAAAAGAACTCCTAGGCAGTTGTAAGACCCCAACACTTAATCTCGTCATTAGTTCATTTATGATGTCGTATGTGTATAAATTTTTCATTTTCCTTTCATTCTTAAAAAAAGAATCATTACATGTTCCCATAATCCCTAGACATGACCAATGTTCAACATTATATGGTCATCTCGACCAACAAACAGACTCAAGGGTTTCACCCATTACCATCCCCATTACACCACTTTTACATTGTGGGTTTTTATAAAAATTTGGGCATAGTCTCCCCACAAACTGAGCTATCCGGACCACAAACTGAGCTATTCGGAAATAAAAACACATCACATAATATAACTCCCGACCAGGGACACACGATACTAAACAGAATACGAAAACACAAGTAAATTCCCAGCCAGGGAAGACACCACACTCATAAGACAACAAAAATGGGTTTCAACACCCTTATACAGTCCATATACAAATACAAGTGCTCACAGAAGAGCAACGAATAACGGATACACATCCGGATGCATAATTAGTATATATATACCAACCGCTCAACCTCGTATATCGGCTCAATCTCATACTATGCTTCTGAAAGCATCATCCAACAAGGTTCAAGCCTAGCACCCCAAGGCAGCATCGTACCTGTTGTACCTGTTTCAACAGAAACAGCCCCCACACAGGGTGAGCACACTCCCACTCAATATTCAATCACAAATCAGCTTACAAAATCATAATGCAATAATTTAGATTATTCAAAACTCATAAAATATACTCCCTGTACAATTCCGAATTTGTATAGCTTCCACATACTGTTCCTGTTTCAAACTCACGCACCTTCATAATGTCAAGTTTAGTATTATCACTGAAAATGTGATACTCCACAACGCTTATGAATTCAATACAGTGACAATGTATTATTGATGCTCAAACATAATTAGTTCAACATCAATGTAAACCTGGTTATCCCAATGTAAACCTGGTTATCCCACTATCTCATTCTCGATACTTTCTCATATCGCTCATGCCCACGGCATCACTACGCAACAAGTAAAATCGGATCACGTACCACTACGTGTCCCCCATAACTCGTATATGAAACTCAATTATTAAAGACAAACACTTACCTGAATCATCATATTCAAAATTGCATGTATACATAAATGTATAGATACCAGATATACCTGCTCGTACGTCACCACGTACCTTACAGTCAACAATCCCAGCCGAGTTACCCCCGTCGATCGGAGGCTCATGGCGTATCTGCGTAAATCTATAGCATAACCGTTTAACAATCAAATTCAGTATCTAAGGAACTCATGTATGATTCTACATAAAGAAGATACAATCTCCCTAGCTATATCAATATTCAACGAAATCATAAACTACTAATCTCGAAGCTTTAAACTAAGATAAGATACCAAAGTTTATTGGACATGAATCACCATCCAACGTTGTACCAAACTACTCAATGTTAATTAAATATCAATAAATTCAATGAAGTGGGTTATTAGTTAGGTTCAAACCAAAGATATTACACCATCATGCCATTATAACTCTAGTTCATACTCTTTTATTCAATAAAGTGATATATACATATGCACACTGTTACACTCTGAATTATGCACACACATACGAACATGCATCCCCCTACACTCGCCAATCTCCATTGGAACACATACATATATGTATATACAGCCCATACAATCCAATACACGCTGGGACATTGTATAAACAGTAGCCAAATACACGCACAACACACATAGCAGCACACGTCACCTCCATTTTCACACAACTCAAATAATTGTTTTAAATACAATTAAAACAAGATATCAATTAAACAAGACCCAACATTCACCCATAACAGCAAGCAGAAGAGGTCGACGTCATTCTCTCCCAAAGAGCAGCAAGTTCGAACCAAAAGTGCAGGCGAACCATCAAATGCACTTACAATTTTGTGCAACCAAACAATTAATGATTAAACCAAGTTTCAACACAAACCCATGGAATAAATTGATGAAACAAGAATCAAAATTCCATTGACTCATGCACCCCCCTCAAAACCGTAGCAAACTTGAACAATGACCAAGATTTTTGTGGGAATTAATAGAGAAAGGAGTAAAGTAAAATCATAGGTGCAAACCTCTAGAAATCATCCAAAAATCTTACTGGGTCAGTCGGTTTTCTCCCCGCGCTGGAATCGATCGAAAATGGCTAGGGGTAAAGAAAGATGGAGGCGTGGAATGTAAAATAAAAATGGGAAGGAGAGAGACTTTCTTGTGTGAGTTAAACTTATCTCTAGGTTAAATCTTAACCATCCAATTACATCTTTTCCCATTGTTAATTATTCAATTAAGATCCAAATAATAATATTCATCATTAATTGCAAGAACAATTATTTAATATAATTTACACTACAAGTTCAACACGGAATAATTTTATCCAATCCCGGACCAAAATACAATTCCAATAATTTAATTCCGTAATTATCTCACAATTATTTTAATTACAGTCAAATAAATAATTATAATTTATTCTGGGCATCACAATTCTCCTCATCTAATAAAATTTCGACCTCGAAATTGAAATGCATGCTTACCATAAAAGCCAACAATAAAGTTTTACGTACCATTATACACCTCAAGATAATGACTTGATCATCTGTAGGATGATGGTCATTCGAATCATCACGACCCACACATGTGCCACATTACACCAATGATCTCAAGACTGCAAATCACATCACTTTACCATATTCCAACATTAGCATTCAATGAGCTAACATATATTAATAACACTGTCATGTAGATTATACAAGATCAATCATCGTCATATTTAAGTTATTCAGCAATCTACACTCCTAATGATCAATCATCGTATTTACATATTTACCAATGATTGAATATTTCATACATTCTCTCTCGCTACCAGCTGTTCATAAAGTATTTAAAAGGTTTGATTATGTTCCTCTTTAACATCTAAGCAACAATAGATCTCATGAACTAGAATAATCAATCCCCTTTTTCACGTTCACTTGCCTATCTCATTACTTAAATTTTTTCGTAGCATATAGATTTTTAGTTCAAGTCATTCCTTTCAATCCATCGTGTTACATGTATTCTGTTAACCAGTCTCAGTAATCGTTTACGTTCATTCAATGATATGACATTCAATATCGCAATAACATCATACAATTACTGTTCAACTTTATTTACATTTTGGAAGCTTCTTCCTATGAATAACTTATCAAGAGAATTGCCATTAATTCGTAAAACTCAACACTTACAATGTTTACTCATCAAGCTTCTTTGTCATACTTCAGTACCTGTGTACTCACATCGGTACAGTTTCTTGCACAAAATCTTATTTCCCGTCATATACTTTCATCACAGTGCCCATCATATAATCTCGTTAAATCATGCAATCCATGCTTCCATGTATATTCAAGAATATATGACAATACATCAACATTTATCTTAATTAACTTCATACCTGTGTTGCTGCAAATGTATGCAACTTATCCTCACATCATCACCATCATCCGTATGAAGTAACGGTACTCTTGAGCCTTTACGCAGCAATCTTTCATATATCATCTCCTGGCTATTATCTGGTGCAAGGTAATGACTAGAAAACCCATTAGTCATTCTCACATACGTATATACACATTATAAACACCAACAGCCACAGACCATCAGCATCAAATCATGATAAATGGCTTAACACCAATATTTTCATGTCACGATTATACTCATCTAACACAAGGCATCAACATCAATATCGAATAGTTCGTGACATACCTTTGTAGATGGAATCATCTACAATACACAATGGCACCATAATATCATGTTAATCACAGCACTCACATACTCTTAAGTATCAACATTTCCACATTACTTCACCCAATTATTATCTGTCATAGGACAAGTACCAAAATAATCTCGTTAGTATTTCTCAAATACTAGTAACATAACACGTACCTTGTCATTTACGCATTTCGATATTCATAATGTTTCTATCATCAAACACTAATTCCCTGCATCAGAAGTTTCTCGCAATTCTATACACAACATGTTATTGCACACTATCACATAGGGTGATTGAAATTTAACATAAGAATCAATTGCATGCTTCAATGACGCAATTTATATCAATCTTTAACTCATCCTCAAAACATAAAAATTCATTAATCATGAATATTCACGATGATCACATG
Source organism: Haberlea rhodopensis (assembly GCA_907163345.1). Classification (NCBI taxonomy): domain Eukaryota; kingdom Viridiplantae; phylum Streptophyta; class Magnoliopsida; order Lamiales; family Gesneriaceae; genus Haberlea; species Haberlea rhodopensis. The sequence goes on from CAJQUN010000228.1 coordinate 514,940, forward strand.
TCCACACACGACATTCGTAGTAATCACGCGTCATCCCGCAACATACTCATGTCATCCCATGACACGCTCATTAAACTCATGTCTATCTGATGGTATTCTATTCAACATAATAGTTGATTAATCAATTATTTATCCTACCACATACAAAGCTAGCATGCTTTCACAACAATAATTATCGTCACAAAATGATTAACATCTATTTTCAATATTTCATCACTATACACCGTAGATATGAGAGTGTTATCACAGAGGTTATACCCCTTCTTGCCTTATTACCGCAACAAAATATGAATGACACCTCTAGGTTCCACTCCAATTCCATTATCAACTTTTCTCGATACTTTGTCCTCCTGGATCGATCCAATATCCTCTTGGGCCTAAATCACATGTACCCAAGAAATAACAACACAATTGTCCACTGCTATCTGCGATCCAACATCATCAATATACAATGCTAGCACAATAGCAATACAATAAACTCATGCTAACATAATAGCATCACATCAATATTCGTCGCCCACACTAGCATGCATAATCTCATCGTCACTACGGGCATGTACAATATCATCGTCACTACTGACATCCATATAATATGTGATGACCAGGGATTATAGGTGTTAATCCCGTAGTGTTAATAATCCCTAAAGTGGTTTTACGTGGCGATTTGGAATTTAATCGAGGTGTTGGGCCTTCTGGGCTCGTTTATTTGGGCAGTTGGGATCGTTGGATCCAGAGGTTGAGATTGTATTCACATTACGGTGTAAAACCTAAGAGTTGGGTTTTTGATGTGTCTCGGAGTCTCGGGTGCTATGTGAGCACCGGTAGAGGGTTTTGGAGTTAGAGAGAGAGTTTTTGAAAACAGATGATTTTTAAGGAATCACGATGTATTTGTGGGGTTATTAGTTTTTCGGGGTATTTTGCTATAAATACCAGTTGAACCCGAGATATTTCATTAAAATTCCATTTCAGCCCTCCAATCTCTCTCTCTCTCTCTCCCCCGCCGAACCCGTCTGCCTCCCCTGCCCCCGCCGCTTCAAACGCTTCGCCCGCCGCCGTCCCGCCGCCGTTCGGCGCGTGCGACCTATCACCGGCTTCGTCTCGTCCAGGCGCTCATTTCCCCTCCGTCAATTTGAAGTTTCATCGCGATTTGAAGTCGAATTTTACAGAAGTGCGCCGATCCCCAAATTCTAGGGTTTATCGATTTTGGTCGATTTTCCTTCCGATTTTCGATTGGGTAACGTTCTTTACCTCTTTTTCGTCCCTCTCATGTTATTCCCTGCTAAATTCGGAAGTATTGTGTTCGAATTTAAGGGTTGAGTTCGAATTTGAGGATGTTGTTTCGAATTTCTTGATGTGTGGGGGGGTTTGTGTTCGATTTTGGGGGATTGTTGGCATGAGGATGATGATTCTTGTTAGGATTCGATTTATTCGTGTTTAAATGAATTATGAAGCTTACTTGGGATCGAATTAAGATGTTATGGTTCGAATTTGCCCTAATTTGGTGAGGGTTTGATTTCGAATTTTGGGGATTTTGGCTATGGGTTGATGATTCATGTTAGGGATCATTTATTACATGTTTTAGATGATTTATGATGCTTGGTTGGGTTCGAATTGTGAGATTAGGGTTCGATTTTTGTAGGGCATCCTTGAACAAATTTCGATATTGTCTCATTTATTTCCTTCCCTGCATGTACCCTGCCCCGGGTCTTTTAAGAGGATAATTGTCGTGTGTTGACAATATTTTGAGGGATATGGGTGTGCTTGAGCATAGGTTACATGTTCGTAAATAATTGTGAATTATTTATCGTGTTAGCACATCATTCCTCGGGGCATGGAACTCGAGCAAGGTTTGGCTCGGACTTCGGAGATTTAAGGTACGTGCGACGTACGAGCATTACTATATATATGTGAAATGCATAAGGTGTTTTTGATTTCATTGAATGTTTTGCGTATGGTTATACATATATGTTGATATAGCCAAGGAATGACCCAAATCTTGATATCGCCGCTTGTAGCGTGCGTGACACTAGAGTAGGATGACTCTTGCATGATATATGGGGTACTGGGTTTATATGACTATATTATGAGACATTTGAGATGTCTAGGTTTGTAGAATCATGCATTCTTCGTAAGACATTTGAGATGTCTAGGTTCGTAGAATCATGTATTCATTATGAGACATTTGAGATGTCTAGGTTCATAGACTCATGTTTTCATTATAAGACATATGAGATGTCTAAGTATAATGGAAAGCAAGGTTATGAAATCCATATTAGATATTGATATATCTATTTTTGCATGTATATGAACTTGGAATCATTCATTCTTGGTATTTGAGAATCAGGCATGCGATATGTAAATCAATGTGTTGATTTACTGATTTATGAGATTTGATGAGTTTGATGTTGTGAGAACAGGGACAGTACACGGAATCCCGGATGAGGATGTTGCCATCCAGGGAGTATCATTTAAATTCATTAGCATTTACCTTTGTTGTAAATTATGAATTTCATTATTATGATTATGGGATTTTGTGTATTGGTATGCTCACCCCGTTGGGGGCTGTCTCTGTTGGGACAGGTGGACAGGTACATCGATGGCTATGGAGCTGAGCTCGAGCTGTTGATTTGAGGTACTCCCAGGATCGTGGTACCAGGGCTTGATGGAGCACGGTATCGTATAGAGTACCTATATATACACCTGAGGATTTATACATATTCATATTCATGATGCTCGCATGTGAGCACGATTATACTTGTATATGGATTGTATATAAAGGCATGAGCCTTTCTCTCTTTCATTTAAGGTTGCATGCAATTAGGTTGAATTGCTAGAATGATATGAGAGTCATTGGTGTATTATGTGGGTGTTGGAACCCACTTTTGTTGACGTATGTGTGGTGTCTTCCCTGGCTGGGAATCTACTTGTATTACTGCTTTCTGTTGAGTATTATGTGTTCCCTGGCCGGGAATTTTGTTATGTGTTGTACTCTGTTTTGGGATAGCTCTATTTATGGGGAGACTCTGCCCAAATTTTTGTAAAAGTTTACAATGTGAAAAGTGGCACCAAGGGGTTGGTAAAGGGCAAACATATGAGTCTTTTATTGACAGGCAATGATTAAGTATCATCAGAGCTTCCCGATTGACATTTTATAGAAAGCATGTACCACACATAGTGGTTAATACACTAATCAAGGTTTTAAGGGCTTGGGGTCCTTACATTAGTGGTATCAGAGCAGTGGTTGCTCATTGGGGCTGTTAAGGGCCTAGGAAGTTATTGATAGCACATATTTATGCATGATGGCATTAATGTTGTATGACATAACACATTGTTTATGTGCTCTTATGATATGAAAAGTGGTATTGCTAACCATTGTGGTTGCAGGAATCGTGTGGAACACGATAGGATGACATTTATGGGGATGTCTGGCACTCCGTGTGTTATGTGCCAAGGAAGCTGGTTTTAAGAAAATCAGATAAAGGGATATTTCCGAGGTAACATGTATTTTACGTTGTCTTGTTGACACATGATGAATGCAAAGTGGTGCATTGAGGTTATGATATATGTTATTGTGCATTGTTTTTGCATATGCATGTCTTGAGTCAAAGTTATCTTAGTAAGGATTTTAATGGCTTATGCTAAAGTCCATATGAAGCGATGAAGAGTCCCGCTTATATGGAGTAGCAACGCTAAAGTCCATTGGAAGCGATGAAGAGTTCCGCTTACATGGAGTAGCAACGCTAAAGTCCAGTGGAAGCGAGGAAGAATTCCGCTTTCCTGGAGTAGCAAGAAGCATTAAAATGTACTAATGATAAGGGCTCAGGATGAAATAAGGATTTAAAGAAGGATATCATGACATTTATTTGTGAAACCATACATTCTCATAATGTGTTTTTATTATGAATTGAATGTGGATGCATAGCGTATATGGCTATTGTTGTTAACCCTGATGGTTGCAGGTTACAGGAAATATGGAGTATAAAAAGGAATGATGATTATACATTCCAGGAGTCCTGCTTATGACAGTGAGAATTTTTATACTTATGCTTGACCGCTAAAAATGTGGAGCGGGCGGGGATGCTCGCTTGCACATGGAGGCGGGGTATTCCATACGAAGCGAGGATGATATACCGCTTGTATGAAGAAGCTTATGCTTGTACCGCTAAAAATGTGGAGCGGGCAGGGATGCTCGCTTGCACATGGAGGCGGGGTATGCCATACGAAGCGAGGATGAGATACCGCTTGTATGAAGAAGCGAGGATGAGATGCCGCTTGTTAGGATGATGATTCATTCCTATGTGATGACACGGATGATAGCGGTGATGTGTCCCGCTGTGTCGATTTATATTCATTTCTCTATGAGGACACGGTTTATAGCGACGGTTCATTCCGCTATATTTATTGGCGATGGTTCATTCCGCCAGGCGTATTTATAGCGACGGTTCATTCCGCTATATCTATTGGCGATGGTTCATTCCGCCAGGTGTATTGATAGCGATGGTTCATTCCGCTATATCTATTGGCGATGGTTCATTCCGCCAGGTGTATTTATAGCGACGGTTCATTCCGCTATATCTATTGGCGATGGTTCATTCCGCCAGGTGTATTGATAGCGATGGTTCATTCCGCTATATCTATTGGCGATGGTTCATTCCGCCAGGTGTATTTATAGCGACGGTTCATTCCGCTATATCTATTGGCGATGGTTCATTCCGCCAGGTGTATTTATAGCGACGGTTCATTCCGCTATATCTATTGGCGATGGTTCATTCCGCCAGGTGTATTGATAGCGATGGTTCATTCCGCTATATCTATTGGCGATGGTTCATTCCGCCAGGTGTATTGATAGCGATGCCTCTTTCCGCTACTATGTGGACGATGATTCATACTCAGGTATATAGCGAGGTTTCATGCCACTTATTATATGACGAGGTGTCATGCCGTCGATTCTATAGCGAGGGATTTTGCCGCTATGTACTCAGCACAGGATTTTGCCGCCTTCGAGCGATGGGTGCTGATTACGCACTATTATTGAGCGACGGAGACAGGTATGACGCTATATTGCTAGCGATGAGGTATGAGATATTGCTATTTTATTAGCTTTATTGTAGCTGGCATGCATTGATATACATGTTTTATTATGCCTATTTTACTAGCATGTTAGTGGATGACATACGCTGAGGTACAAGTATCGTCACTAGTTGACAATGTTTTAGATGCCATGAGTTGGCATGTGTCGTCACGGGATGACGATGACGATGGTGTAGGAGATGTCTTATTAGACATGCATCATCGTTACGATGATCGATGCGTTGAGTATACGTATTCAGTGGTATGCCTTGGGTGCCAGTACCGAGCACAAGGTGGTGTGTGCGACACCGATGGACGTGACCCTTATACCGAGCGGGTTGCTCGAGGAATGGTTGGATGCGCTGTACATGTGATTGTACCGCAGCTTATGTTTGGGGGTAATCATTTTACGAGTGGTGATACCCTTGAGGTATGCTCGTTGGAGTGGCTTTTGGCCATGTGATTTGACGACAGGAGTAATCATGGAGGAAAGTACTCGCTTTCTGTCGATGTGACATGTGGTGGACATGGTCACACCACCCTTGAGGGTGTAGGATGGGTCCTAAGGGAGTAGGATCAGGTTATGTTAAGTACATAGGGACATTGGGTTGTCCAGGGTGTATCGGCATTGAGGAATGTTGGATAAAGACCCACTACTCTATTGAGTTTTCTCCCATAGTATGTTATACCATGTGGAAACGTCCGTCTTATTGGTAGGTTTGAGGTAAACCTAAAGAGGCAGAGACTAGGTTGTCTGCCGCGTGTGTGTAGCACCATGATGGGCTTGCTAGAGCCGTTACACTGCTCGTTGGAACCAAGTTTGGCAAATCGTAAGGTGATACGATGTGGATTGTGGTGGACTCTAGTAGTCACCATGTCATTGAGGTTAAGGTTGTTCATGCCTCACTGAAACGTGTATACGTTTATGTTTAATCTTGGAGACTTGTCTGGGACAGCTCAGGATGTTGGAGTACCAACAAGAGAGTCATCAGGTCGTTATTGACTCAATCTAAGGGAAACCGTGTATTAGGGATACATTGGGTGTTATTATATCCAGTTTTTCCGAACAATGGTTCGAGACTTGTGGATCTCGAGTTCAATGGCGCTTCCCTTGCGAGGAAGGAGGTAGTATTATACCTATTTGGGAATCTTTGAAAGATTCGGTAAGTTGGTGCAAGTGGTGTTGATTTTGGGAATCACACCGTGTATTGTTAATCGTCGATTATCATCCTCCACTGAGTAAGGAATGACTCAGAATTGACGGTTGTGTTTGGGGCTTAGGGATATGTGGTAGATACCCGAGCTGAGTGCATTGAGTATGCATGCGATATCAGTGCTTAGGCAGGTATACCGGTGAGTATACGGATGCCAGTTATTGATTTCCTCTCTGTTAAGCATAGAGTTATGCTATTTTAGGATGGTTAAATCTCTGATGTGAGATATGGAACACCTTGAGATTGGGAATCTCCATGGCACGATGATTATGAGGGATAATCGTGAAGTTAGTTGACTCCCTTGAAGAGGGATTTTCTTGTGAGGGTTAAGGTATTTCCCTTGTTGGTGTTTTCCTTCGAGTTATGCGACAGCCTTCCCAAGTTTGGATTGTTAAATCCGAGGATTTTCAAGGGATGGCAGGATTTCGGATTGGTTGAGTGTCGCTGACGACACAAGCGTTGAGGATGCAATGGGTTTATTGCATGCCCCTTAAGAAATTTAAACTCTGCGGAGTCTCGGTTGTTATTTATGATCAGGACGTGATTCTTGGAACATCCGGAGGTGGACATCTTGTGAGATGTCTTTTGTTTGAATTTGTGGCCGTGAGTTGCCCAAATTAAGTTGCAATGAGGCGACTACTCCTTCGATGGAGGAAGTTTGAAAGTGGAAACCAGGTTTGGTATGTGTACACCGTGGTTGTACTAGTGTTTCCCTCGTAACGATGTATGTTAGACATCGTGAGTCTTGGTAAAGATGTCATTGGATGATATCTACGATAGAATCAGGAGCGATTCGAATCCTTACAGTTTCAGTTGACTAACTGCTTTTGGATTATTAGCGTTGAGTTGTACTGACGCTCTTTGACGTTATGATGGATTTGGAAGTCTACTCCACTCCAGAGTTTGACACGAGGTCAACGTTCTTACGGTTGAGGTGTCATTCAGGACGTGTTCGTACTGTAGTATTAGATCGAAGGATGACTGTCCGATCTACAGTCGTATGTATTGGTTGTTTTGCAGTCATGAGGCTGACTTTTGGGATGACTTGCATCGAGGTACGTTTTGCCTCTTGGGTGATAGGTTGGTTTTGGTAAGTCGCTCTGTTTCAGAGTTTGATGAGAGGTAAGTATCCTCGCGTTTATTAATACGATTCTGATATGGTCAGGAATCGAGGTTATGGCTTCATGTTGTTGTGTAGCCTGGGTGTTACGTGATACACCAGTGCTAATTTCGAGGACGAAATTCTTTTAGTGGGGGATATTGTGATGACCAGGGATTATAGGTGTTAATCCCGTAGTGTTAATAATCCCTAAAGTGGTTTTACGTGGCGATTTGGAATTTAATCGAGGTGTTGGGCCTTCTGGGCTCGTTTATTTGGGCAGTTGGGATCGTTGGATCCAGAGGTTGAGATTGTATTCACATTACGGTGTAAAACCTAAGAGTTGGGTTTTTGATGTGTCTCGGAGTCTCGGGTGCTATGTGAGCACCGGTAGAGGGTTTTGGAGTTAGAGAGAGAGTTTTTGAAAACAGATGATTTTTAAGGAATCACGATGTATTTGTGGGGTTATTAGTTTTTCGGGGTATTTTGCTATAAATACCAGTTGAACCCGAGATATTTCATTAAAATTCCATTTCAGCCCTCCAATCTCTCTCTCTCTCTCTCCCCCGCCGAACCCGTCTGCCTCCCCTGCCCCCGCCGCTTCAAACGCTTCGCCCGCCGCCGTCCCGCCGCCGTTCGGCGCGTGCGACCTATCACCGGCTTCGTCTCGTCCAGGCGCTCATTTCCCCTCCGTCAATTTGAAGTTTCATCGCGATTTGAAGTCGAATTTTACAGAAGTGCGCCGATCCCCAAATTCTAGGGTTTATCGATTTTGGTCGATTTTCCTTCCGATTTTCGATTGGGTAACGTTCTTTACCTCTTTTTCGTCCCTCTCATGTTATTCCCTGCTAAATTCGGAAGTATTGTGTTCGAATTTAAGGGTTGAGTTCGAATTTGAGGATGTTGTTTCGAATTTCTTGATGTGTGGGGGGGTTTGTGTTCGATTTTGGGGGATTGTTGGCATGAGGATGATGATTCTTGTTAGGATTCGATTTATTCGTGTTTAAATGAATTATGAAGCTTACTTGGGATCGAATTAAGATGTTATGGTTCGAATTTGCCCTAATTTGGTGAGGGTTTGATTTCGAATTTTGGGGATTTTGGCTATGGGTTGATGATTCATGTTAGGGATCATTTATTACATGTTTTAGATGATTTATGATGCTTGGTTGGGTTCGAATTGTGAGATTAGGGTTCGATTTTTGTAGGGCATCCTTGAACAAATTTCGATATTGTCTCATTTATTTCCTTCCCTGCATGTACCCTGCCCCGGGTCTTTTAAGAGGATAATTGTCGTGTGTTGACAATATTTTGAGGGATATGGGTGTGCTTGAGCATAGGTTACATGTTCGTAAATAATTGTGAATTATTTATCGTGTTAGCACATCATTCCTCGGGGCATGGAACTCGAGCAAGGTTTGGCTCGGACTTCGGAGATTTAAGGTACGTGCGACGTACGAGCATTACTATATATATGTGAAATGCATAAGGTGTTTTTGATTTCATTGAATGTTTTGCGTATGGTTATACATATATGTTGATATAGCCAAGGAATGACCCAAATCTTGATATCGCCGCTTGTAGCGTGCGTGACACTAGAGTAGGATGACTCTTGCATGATATATGGGGTACTGGGTTTATATGACTATATTATGAGACATTTGAGATGTCTAGGTTTGTAGAATCATGCATTCTTCGTAAGACATTTGAGATGTCTAGGTTCGTAGAATCATGTATTCATTATGAGACATTTGAGATGTCTAGGTTCATAGACTCATGTTTTCATTATAAGACATATGAGATGTCTAAGTATAATGGAAAGCAAGGTTATGAAATCCATATTAGATATTGATATATCTATTTTTGCATGTATATGAACTTGGAATCATTCATTCTTGGTATTTGAGAATCAGGCATGCGATATGTAAATCAATGTGTTGATTTACTGATTTATGAGATTTGATGAGTTTGATGTTGTGAGAACAGGGACAGTACACGGAATCCCGGATGAGGATGTTGCCATCCAGGGAGTATCATTTAAATTCATTAGCATTTACCTTTGTTGTAAATTATGAATTTCATTATTATGATTATGGGATTTTGTGTATTGGTATGCTCACCCCGTTGGGGGCTGTCTCTGTTGGGACAGGTGGACAGGTACATCGATGGCTATGGAGCTGAGCTCGAGCTGTTGATTTGAGGTACTCCCAGGATCGTGGTACCAGGGCTTGATGGAGCACGGTATCGTATAGAGTACCTATATATACACCTGAGGATTTATACATATTCATATTCATGATGCTCGCATGTGAGCACGATTATACTTGTATATGGATTGTATATAAAGGCATGAGCCTTTCTCTCTTTCATTTAAGGTTGCATGCAATTAGGTTGAATTGCTAGAATGATATGAGAGTCATTGGTGTATTATGTGGGTGTTGGAACCCACTTTTGTTGACGTATGTGTGGTGTCTTCCCTGGCTGGGAATCTACTTGTATTACTGCTTTCTGTTGAGTATTATGTGTTCCCTGGCCGGGAATTTTGTTATGTGTTGTACTCTGTTTTGGGATAGCTCTATTTATGGGGAGACTCTGCCCAAATTTTTGTAAAAGTTTACAATGTGAAAAGTGGCACCAAGGGGTTGGTAAAGGGCAAACATATGAGTCTTTTATTGACAGGCAATGATTAAGTATCATCAGAGCTTCCCGATTGACATTTTATAGAAAGCATGTACCACACATAGTGGTTAATACACTAATCAAGGTTTTAAGGGCTTGGGGTCCTTACATAATATCAACAATCACAATGAATAAAATTACATTCTTAAAACAATAAGATGTAATAACACTTACTGTACACAGTTGATTCACACTTGATCCTTTAAATTGTCCCTGCTCTCAACATAAATATTACAAAATATTATTTCATATCAATACACAAATTGATATACTCACCATCAACAGAATAGCAGAATGAGACGTCGCTACATATATAATCGGCGGCAAGAACCATCGCCATGGAATCAGCGGAATGCACCATCGCTAAACACATGTCTGGCGGCATGAGCCATCGCCATTGACACAGCGGAAAGAGGCATCGCTATACATGTACCCGGCGGCATAAACTATCGCCAATCAATATAGCGGAATGAGACATCGCTATCAATATACCTGGCGGCATGAACCATCGCCAACCAACATAGCGGAATGAGACATCGCTATCAATATACGTGGGCGGCATGAACCATCGCCAACCAACATAGCGGAATGAGACATCGCTATCAATATCGATAATGTGGTTGTTCCGGTCTTGTTATAGCAGCGGAATTTTAGGACCCCTCGCTTCGACATATAGCGGCATCATATGATATCCCTCGCTTCGACAATGACAGCGGCATGTTACCTCGCTTAGACATGACAGCGGCAAATATCATACTACCATCGCTTCATATGACAGCGGCAAGTACCTCCCTCGCTCGAATATAACAACTACCGGAACTTCCACTAGCTCCATGTACCTGCATCCAGGTTAATACAACAGTTCACAATATAATGATCGATATCACGTTCCAGTTATAACCACAATATTTCACAATAAGCACTAGAATTGTGACTGTTCCGGTCCCAATACAACAACGGAATTTTAGGACCCCTCGCTTCGACATATAGCGGCATCATATGATATCCCTCGCTTCGACAATGACAGCGGCATGTTACCTCGCTTAGACATGACAGCGGCAAATATCATATTACCATCGCTTCATATGACAGCGGCAAGTACCTCCCTCGCTCGGAGATAAAGGCTACCGGAACATTCATCAATTCTATCACAATAATCAAACACAACAATTGGTTCCATTATCACAATATATCACTATCATTTCACATATATCATCACATGTAAGGATTCACTATCCACGATATACATAATCAAAGGTGTAATACGTTTTACCGTCCGAAGCCCGTACTTCTCACATTTCCTGATTTTCCTACAAAATCAGATCCCTTAACACATAATGCATGAAGTGCCAGACATCACCATTAATGTCATCCCATCACATTCTATACGATTCCTGCAACCACAATGATTAGTAATACCACTTTCCATATCGTAAAAGCACATAAGCAATTAGTTGTGTCACACAACATTAATACCATCATGGAAAAATATGTGCTACCAATAACTTCCTAGGCCCTTAACAACCCCAAAGAGCAACCACTGCTCTGATACCACTAATGTAAGACCCCAACACTTAATCTCGTCATTAGTTCATTTATGACGTCGTATGTGTATAAATTTTTCATTTTCCTTTCATTCTTAAAAAAAGAATCATTACATGTTCCCATAATCCCTAAACATGACCAATGTTCAACATTATATGGTCATCTCGACCAACAAACAGACTCAAGGGTTTCACCCATTACCATCCCCATTACACCACTTTTACATTGTGGGTTTTTATAAAAATTTGGGCAGAGTCTCCCCACGAAACTGAGCTATCCGGACCACAAACTGAGCTATCCGGAAATAAAAACACATCACATAATATAACTCCCGACCAGGGACACACGATACTAAATAGAATACGAAAACACAAGTAAATTCCCAGCCAGGGAAGACACCACACTCATAAGACAACAAAAATGGGTTTCAACACCCTTATACAGTCCATATACAAATACAAGTGCTCACAGAAGAGCAACGAATAACGGATACACATCCGGATGCATAATTAGTATATATATACCAACCGCTCAACCTCGTATATCGGCTCAATCTCATACTATGCTTCTGGAAGCATCATCCAACAAGGTTCAAGCCTAGCACCCCAAGGCAGCATCGTACCTGTTGTACCTGTTTCAACAGAAACAGCCCCCACACAGGGTGAGCACACTCCCACTCAATATTCAATCACAAATCAGCTTACGAAATCATAATGCAATAATTTAGATTATTCAAAACTCATAAAATATACTCCCTGTACAATTCCGAATTTGTATAGCTTCCACATACTGTTCCTGTTTCAAACTCACGCACCTTCATAATGTCAAGTTTAGTATTATCACTGAAAATGTGATACTCCACAACGCTTATGAATTCAATACAGTGACAATGTATTATTGATGCTCAAACATAATTAGTTCAACATCAATGTAAACCTGGTTATCCCAATGTAAACCTGGTTATCCCACTATCTCATTCTCGATACTTTCTCATATCGCTCATGCCCACGGCATCACTACGCAACAAGTAAAATCGGATCACGTACCACTACGTGTCCCCCATAACTCGTATATGAAACTCAATTATTAAAGACAAACACTTACCTGAATCATCATATTCAAAATTGCATGTATACATAAATGTATAGATACCAGATATACCTGCTCGTACGTCACCACGTACCTTACAGTCAACAATCCCAGCCGAGTTACCCCCGTCGATCGGAGGCTCATGGCGTATCTGCGTAAATCTATAGCATAACCGTTTAACAATCAAATTCAGTATCTAAGGAACTCATGTATGATTCTACATAAAGAAGATACAATCTCCCTAGCTATATCAATATTCAACGAAATCATAAACTACTAATCTCGAAGCTTTAAACTAAGATAAGATACCAAAGTTTATTGGACATGAATCACCATCCAACGTTGTACCAAACTACTCAATGTTAATTAAATATCAATAAATTCAATGAAGTGGGTTATTAGTTAGGTTCAAACCAAAGATATTACACCATCATGCCATTATAACTCTAGTTCATACTCTTTTATTCAATAAAGTGATATATACATATGCACACTGTTACACTCTGAATTATGCACACACATACGAACATGCATCCCCCTACACTCGCCAATCTCCATTGGAACACATACATATATGTATATACAGCCCATACAATCCAATACACGCTGGGACATTGTATAAACAGTAGCCAAATACACGCACAACACACATAGCAGCACACGTCACCTCCATTTTCACACAACTCAAATAATTGTTTTAAATACAATTAAAACAAGATATCAATTAAACAAGACCCAACATTCACCCATAACAGCAAGCAGAAGAGGTCGACGTCATTCTCTCCCAAAGAGCAGCAAGTTCGAACCAAAAGTGCAGGCGAACCATCAAATGCACTTACAATTTTGTGCAACCAAACAATTAATGATTAAACCAAGTTTCAACACAAACCCATGGAATAAATTGATGAAACAAGAATCAAAATTCCATTGACTCATGCACCCCCCTCAAAACCGTAGCAAACTTGAACAATGACCAAGATTTTTGTGGGAATTAATAGAGAAAGGAGTAAAGTAAAATCATAGGTGCAAACCTCTAGAAATCATCCAAAAATCTTACTGGGTCAGTCGGTTTTCTCCCCGCGCTGGAATCGATCGAAAATGGCTAGGGGTAAAGAAAGATGGAGGCGTGGAATGTAAAATAAAAATGGGAAGGAGAGAGACTTTCTTGTGTGAGTTAAACTTATCTCTAGGTTAAATCTTAACCATCCAATTACATCTTTTCCCATTGTTAATTATTCAATTAAGATCCAAATAATAATATTCATCATTAATTGCAAGAACAATTATTTAATATAATTTACACTACAAGTTCAACACGGAATAATTTTATCCAATCCCGGACCAAAATACAATTCCAATAATTTAATTCCGTATTATCTCACAATTATTTTAATTACAGTCAAATAAATAATTATAATTTATTCTGGGCATCACAGCAGTGGTTCCCCTCGCAGCGGAAATCATGACTCACGCTCCCCACGTCTATGAGTCCCTACAGAAACATTCACAACGTGAGTATAGATAACAACTATCTCAGTGCAATATCAAAACACAATATCAATATCAATGATACAGCACAATAAATCATATAACGGAACGTGAATGTTCTGTCTCATGCATCCACCAATGCACCATGTCATGACATGTCTCAACACATACCCTATTATCACGAGACTAAAATGATATGCCTATTCAGCTCAATATGTCAGTGGAACCACCTCACATCTTCATATTAGCAGTACATATCATAGTACCGTCCTCAAATGATAATAGCCATAGCATATATCCAAAAACCGGCATATATCGCTATAAAGCATAACCGAGCATATACCCAAACCAGGCGTATATCTCTCTGTCACATAACCGAGCATATATCCAAACCAGGCATATATCTCTATGTCACATAGCCGAGCATATATCCAAACCAGGCATATATCTCAATACATAACCGAGCATATACCCAAACCAGGCGTATATCTCACATACATATGATATCCATGAATGTACAAGCATATGATACTACCAATCATATGATAACAACATAAGACAATTCATATGATATCAATCTCATAACATCATCACACAATATCTATACTCCGTACGTCAACACGTACCTGTACTGCGACACAAACGAGATAAATTAGGCGTCACTGGCTAAGTGCCTCGTTGTCCTGTCCCCTGAGATGATGCTACAACAATGCCAACAATATATCATGTTATCATAGGCATTAAAATCAAATTCTACAAAATATTTTATTTTTCAATATTTTAACACTGGCGATCGATCGCGATCAACACCGATCGATCGCCAAAACTCTCTGCCCCCTCGCGATCGATCGCAACAACTTGGCGATCGATCGCCACAAACTTTCACCGCCTTAAATTTTACTCTGCATCGGCGATCGATCGCCACAAAGCTCGCGATCGATCGCCGATGTCCAGAAAGTTTTGAACATGGCGATTTTCAAGCTTATCTCCATGGTTCTTCTCCCACACCTCATATTAAACCATTTCAACATGTTTCTTGAAATCTCTAGGAACATAATAACATGTTTCTATCATTAAAGAATCCAATTCATAGCATATACACATGTTATGATTCTCCACATAAACATTTCATATGCTATTTCTCATATATCAACACCAATGACAAAAACAAGTATATAACCATGAAGTTCTTACCAAGCTGATACAATTCTACTTCACACACCCTCCTAGCTCAAGTTACAAGTGAAACCCAAGCTTAAATCACAAGAAAGTTGAAAGAGAAGGAGAGGAGCTTGGTAGAGATTTGTAGGTGTAACTTGGTGTATTATGTGATTCCATCCCCTTAATCCACTTGATATAGGATCCTTAGTTCCTTAAGTCACTTGCTATCATACCATTTCAAGGTAATTACATGTTAAGTAACATGTACATGAAATGAACCTCACATTCAAATGCAACTCAATACACATGCTCATGCACCTTCAAAGGCATAGACTTGTCATATTTCTTGATAGCTTATTATATTTCAAATCATAGACCATGTTTCATTCTTTGCCCTTACCATATATCATATCACACATGTATTACTTCATTCTTGGTTCCACCCGAACCCCCATTAATATATCGCCAATTGATATAATTATACCATAATCATATCATACGTATATACAACAACTCGAGGCATTACAATTCTCCCCCACTTATTGAATTTCGTCCTCGAAATTGCATATACAACCATAATACATGCATATGAGATATACAACTCTACAAGTACAATATGCAAATAAGAAACATGATCATGTATGCAACAGTACCATAAAACTGTAAAATCATACCAGAAAACAAATCCGGATACCGTTGCATCATATGCTGCTCCGTCTCCCACGTTGCCTCTTCGACACCCCTTCTGTCCCACTGTACTTTTACCATAGGAATCACCTTATTACGCAACCTGCGTTCAGCTCGATCCAAGATCATAACCGGTCGTTCCTCATACGACACATCTGTATCCAACTGTATATCAGGTAGCTGTAAGACGTGACCCGGATCTGGTTCATATTTCCTCAACAGTGAAACATGAAAAACATCATGAATACTGCTCAATGCCGGCGGTAGTGCCAAGCGATATGCCAATGTACCAATACGTTGCAACACCTCATATGGACCAACATACCGTGGAGACAATTTTCCACGCTTACCAAACCGTACTACACCTTTAAAAGGTGAGATTTTCAAGAACACACGGTCACCAACTTGAAATTCAAGTGGTCTACGTCGCTTATTGGAATAAGCAGCCTGTCTATCCTGAGCAGCTTTCAATTTCAATCGAATTACCTTTACTTTCTCTTCCATGTCATGAATCATATACGGTCCATGTAAGGAAGACTAATCCACATCATCCCAATACAATGGCGATCTACATCGTCGCCCATATAAAGCCTCAAATGGTGCCATCTGTATACTAGACTGATACTTGTAGTCCCAATGCAGCAGGTACTACCCAACAAGTCTTGTATTTCAAAACTCCATCCTCTGCAAGTACAAACTGTGATGTTTGTCCTTGACTTATCAGTTCTTTCCAATGTTGTACCTCATCATCAGTCGTTTGTGCCGTCCTGATTTTATCAAAAATATCGGGTTCAACTAACAATGTTGATACCCGTACCGGCACTGATTCCATATCAAAATCATAACCCAAAGTACAACAAAGCAGTCATCAAAGTAGATAAATGAATCACCTCATCAGCCGTATGATGTACTTTTCGACTCAAGGCATCTGCTGTAAGATTAGCTCTTCCTGGATGATATTCAATCTCACAATCATAATCTTTCAACAGATCCATCAATCTCCTTTGTCTCATATTTAACTCTGCTTGAGTGAATAGAAATTTTAAACTCTTATGATATGTGTATATGGTAAACGACGTACCATATAAATAATGTCGCCATATCTTCAATGCAAAGACAATGGCAGCCAATTCCAGATCATGCACTGGATATCTCATTTCATGTGGCTTCAACTGTCGTGATGCATAAGCCACTACATGTTTGTCCTGCATCAATACACAACCCAAACCAAGTAATGATGCATCAGTATATAATGCAAACCTGTCATGCTCAGATGGAATGATCAAGACTGGAGCTGTAGTCAATCGATGTTTCAATTCCTGAAAACTACGCTCACAAGCCTCTGACCATTGAAATGATACTCCCTTCTGTGTCAAATGTGTTAATGGTTTGGCAATCGCTGAAAATCCTTCAACGAATCGTCTATAATATCCAGCCAAACCTAAGAAACTACGAATCTCTGGCACAGAAGTAGGTGCTGACCAATTCAACACTGCTTCCACTTTCTTTGGATCGACTGATATACCTTCTTCTGAAATAACATGTCCTAAAAAGCCGACACTAGTCAACCAAAACTCACACTTACTGAGTTTGGCATACAACTGATGTGTCCTCAACAATTGCAATACCATATGCAAATGTTGAACATGTTCTGCATCACTCCGTGAATAGATCAGTATATCATCGATAAAGACAATGACAAATCGATCAAGGTATTCCTGAAACACACGGTTCATTAAACTCATAAAGACAGCTGGAGCATTTGTCACTCCAAATGGCATTACCAGAAACTCATAATGTCCATAACGAGTCCTGAATGCTGTCTTCTGTACATCACCCTCTCTCACACGTATTTGATGATATCCGGACCTCAAATCAATCTTAGAATATATCCTTGATCCCTGCAACTGATCAAACAAATCATCAATACGAGGAAGATGATATTTATTCTTTATGGTTACCTTGTTCAACTGTCTATAATCAATACACAATCTCATTGTCCCATCCTTCTTCTTCACAAATAAAACCGGAGCACCCCAAGGCGATACACTAGGACGTATGTACCCCTTGTCCAATAAATCTTGTAATTGAGTTTTCAACTCTTTCAATTCAGTTGGTGCCATCCGATAAGGAGCCCGTGAAATTGCAGAAGTACCAGGTATCAAATCAATACCAAATTCCACTTCTCGACTCGGTGGGAATCCAGGTATCTCATCTGGAAACACATCCGCATATTCTGCAACCACTGGTATCTCCTCCACTTTCCTTTCTAGTTTCTGTTCAGTTACATCAAGGGCATAAATCAAATAACCCGCATGTCCACGTTCTAATAAACGCGACATTCGGATTGCTGATATCAAAGGAATCTTTGCCCTCGATCCCTGGCCATAGAATAACCATTGATTGCCAGTATCAGACTGAAATCTCACTATCTTCTGACTACAATCCACAACAGATTGATATTTACTCAACACATCAATGCCAAGGATACAATCAAAATCTGTCATGCCTAACACAATTAAATCAGCCTGTAGCCCATACTCAGTCTCAAACTGAATATCACAATCAGACACACTCTGACAAGTCATCACCGTAGTTCCCATGGGTGTCGAAACATAAAGAGGCATCAACAGTGGAGACGAGCATATATGATACCGATCAATAAATGCTTGTGCAATAAAAGAATGTGATGCACCAGTATCAATCAACAGTAAAGCAGGATAAGTAAACAAAGTACACTTACCCGCTATCACATCATCAGGAGCTGCCTCTGCTTCCTCCCTGCTTAGTGCATACACCTGAGCCTGAGGTGTTCCTGTCCTCTGTCCTCCACCAGACTGTGGTACACCCTGTGGTCTCTGTTGTACTGTAGCCTCTGAAATGGGTCCTCTCCTCTGTTGTCCACCCACTTGAGTACAATCACGGATCACATGTCCGGGTCTCCCACAACGGAAACAAACTACGGGATTCAATTGAGGACAATCTCGTTTCAAATGTGGTCCACCACATTTAAAACATTGCACACCACTGCCACTACTACTACCTTGGAACTGTCCTTTATATTTGCGATCACCCCCTTTTTGTGATCCAAAACGTTTTCCACTAAACCTAGATGAAGATGCACCACCTCGTGATGATTTAAATGGTTCTCCTCTAGGTCTCATACTGTCAGATGTAGGTGGTTGGGCTTGTCCAACATCCTTGTATACCCCTACAGCAATCTCAGCCATCTCGGCTCTAGTCAACGCTTCTTCATAAGATGTAGGGTTATTGGACATTACCCTATCAAATAATTCAGGCCTCAATCCTTTCACAAACTGTCTAATCTTGGCCTTTGTGTTGACAGCAATATGTGGCACATACCGGAGCAAAGAAGAATAATGCACAGCATAATCAGATACTGTCATTGCTCCCTGTCTCAAATTGGTAAATTCATCCTCTTTCCTCTGCCTTGCAGCAACAGAGAAATAATGCTCCAGAAACTTTGTTCTAAACACATCCCAGTTCACTGTCTGTCCTTGAGCCCTCAACTCAAGCACTGTGGACTTCCACCACATCATCGCTTTCTTGGCTAACTGGAATTCAGCTAAACTTAACCAAGCAGTCTTGGCACACGGTGCTGACACAAAGATCTGTTCCACACGTTCTAGCCACTCCTCTGCCAGTTCTCCTGATTCAGTCCCCTCAAACCTGGGTGGCTGATAACTCAAAAACTGCGTCAAAGTCAATTCTCCAGGCAACAGTACCTGTTCCACTGGCCCTTGTTCAATCGGTGGTGGTGGCACAGGCACCATCCTCACACTAGCATTGCCACTCATGGCATCCCCAACATCCTCATGTGGTACTCTGTCTGTCATAACATTCTCAAAGTGTTTAGGTAACTCCCTAATACACTTCCTCTACCAATGTACACCCCGTTCTCGAACCACTGCTCTGATACCACTAATGTGGGGTCCTCGTTACTAAATCCATTATGTATCCAGTTAACATACATATGTGAGTCTGAATTAAGTAATATACCATGCACGGATTAAGAGTTCATACTAGATAAGTTGTTACAGTACCAAATCCTGAGTACAAAAACCAACTAAATCTGGTTTCTACATAAACATGACATGTATATAAGCAACCTAATCCAAAAGAACTCCTAGGCAGTGGTTCCCCTCGCAGCGGAAATCATGACTCACGCTCCCCACGTCTATGAGTCCCTACAGAAACATTCACAACGTGAGTATAGATAACAACTATCTCAGTGCAATATCAAAACACAATATCAATATCAATGATACAGCACAATAAATCATATAACGGAACGTGAATGTTCTGTCTCATGCATCCACCAATGCACCATGTCATGACATGTCTCAACACATACCCTATTATCACGAGACTAAAATGATATGCCTATTCAGCTCAATATGTCAGTGGAACCACCTCACATCTTCATATTAGCAGTACATATCATAGTACCGTCCTCAAATGATAATAGCCATAGCATATATCCAAAAACCGGCATATATCGCTATAAAGCATAACCGAGCATATACCCAAACCAGGCGTATATCTCTCTGTCACATAACCGAGCATATATCCAAACCAGGCATATATCTCTATGTCACATAGCCGAGCATATATCCAAACCAGGCATATATCTCAAATACATAACCGAGCATATACCCAAACCAGGCGTATATCTCACATACATATGATATCCATGAATGTACAAGCATATGATACTACCAATCATATGATAACAACATAAGACAATTCATATGATATCAATCTCATAACATCATCACACAATATCTATACTCCGTACGTCAACACGTACCTGTACTGCGACACAAACGAGATAAATTATGCGTCACTGGCTAAGTGCCTCGTTGTCCTGTCCCCTGAAATGATGCTACAACAATGCCAACAATATATCATGTTATCATAGGCATTAAAATCAAATTCTACAAAATATTTTATTTTTCAATATTTTAACACTGGCGATCGATCGCGATCAACACCGATCGATCGCCAAAACTCTCTGCCCCATCGCGATCGATCGCAACAACTTGGCGATCGATCGCCACAAACTTTCACCGCCTTAAATTTTACTCTGCATCGGCGATCGATCGCCACAAAGCTCGCGATCGATCGCCGATGTCCAGAAAGTTTTGAACATGGCGATTTTCAAGCTTATCTCCATGGTTCTTCTCCCACACCTCATATTAAACCATTTCAACATGTTTCTTGAAATCTCTAGGAACATAATAACATGTTTCTATCATTAAAGAATCCAATTCATAGCATATACACACATGTTATGATTCTCCACATAAACATTTCATATGCTATTTCTCATATATCAACACCAATGACAAAAACAAGTATATAACCATGAAGTTCTTACCAAGCTGATACAATTCTACTTCACACACCCTCCTAGCTCAAGTTACAAGTGAAACCCAAGCTTAAACCACAAGAAAGTTGAAAGAGAAGGAGAGGAGCTTGGTAGAGATTTGTAGGTGTAACTTGGTGTATTATGTGATTCCATCCCCTTAATCCACTTGATATAGGATCCTTAGTTCCTTAAGTCACTTGCTATCATACCATTTCAAGGTAATTACATGTTAAGTAACATGTACATGAAATGAACCTCACATTCAAATGCAACTCAATACACATGCTCATGCACCTTCAAAGGCATAGACTTGTCATATTTCTTGATAGCTTATTATATTTCAAATCATAGACCATGTTTCATTCTTTGCCCTTACCATATATCATATCACACATGTATTACTTCATTCTTGGTTCCACCCGAACCCCCATTAATATACCGCCAATTGATATAATTATACCATAATCATATCATACGTATATACAACAACTCGAGGCATTACATCCTTAGTCTGATTTTCTTCCATATATGTATAGGGAGGCTGATGGGGTAGGTTAGAAATCCATGTGGGAAGGAAAGAAATCAAGTCTTTACACTTTCCAAAACTCTGCAGGCGTAGCTACGCCAGAAAATGGCGTAAATACTCCTGATGACGTGTCAACAATATGGCTTCCCACGTTTCTGGTGTTTTTACACCTTCGAATGGCATAATTACGCCTGTCCATGCCGTAGCATTGGCGTAATTACGCCTGATAATGGCGTAATCAGGCGTAATTACGCCTGTCTTCCATTTTTATGGCGAGTTTCGTATTTTGGCCGTAACGTTCTCGTCCGAACTCCGAATTCGATGAATCAGCTTTCCACGCGAAGATAACTCAAAGTTCTACAAGTTTTATATGGACCACATTTTCAAAACATTGCTCTAACATATAGAAATTTGAGGAGAAAGGAGAAACATGCGTCTAGGATTCTGGTTTTTTCCTCTTTTCTTCAACTTTATTGCTTCTTTAATCATTTTAGCTTGATTTCTTCACCTTTCCCTACATTTACAGAAATATATGATTAGGTAGCATATGTATCAATTTATCCATCAAATAATACCAAATCGTAGACAATTAAGCACAATAGATGTGTCTATTTCTAGTCACATCAAGCACTAATACCCCTCGCTTCGACATATTAGCGGCATTGAATAACCTCTCTCAAATGCGACATGCGGCAATACCCTCGCTTCAGCATTTGGCGGCAAATATTCTTTCCTCGCTATAGTATGACAGCGGCAAGTATTCTATCATCGCATCAAGTGACAGCGGCAAAGCATTCAAAATCATCACTCGTCCATAACAACGACTCATGGGATATTCGCCAAGCATCCAATCTATACCTGCAACCACAATTCATAATCCATATCCAAATATACATTGTTATGAGTGTATTTTAATGCACCTCGCTTCAAATGTGACATGCAGAATTTTACCATCGCTTCAACATTTAGCGGCAAAGCATTAAAATCATCACTCCAATATATATATATGCAACCACAATGCATAATTCATATCCCAGTATACATCGCTATGAGTGCATTTTAATGCACCTCACTTCAAATGTGACATGCGGAATTTTATCATCGCTTCAACATTTAGCTGCAAAGCATTAAAATCATCACTCCAATATATATATGCAACCACAATGCATAATTCATATGACCCTGCAACCACCCTGGTTAGCAACAACATATTCCATTTATGAACACATATCATAAACGCACATAAGCAACATAGTTGTGTCACACAACACTAACTACTATCATGCATACGTTTGTGTTACCCATTTCCATCAACATGTTCCTAGGCCCTCAACAGCCCCAAAGAACAAACCACTGCTCTGATACCATTAATATAAGGACCCCCGTGCCCTTAACCCATTATTAGTGTATTAACCCACGCATATAGTGCGTACAATCATATGTGTAGGGGAAAGCCACTTGCTATCAAATGACAACGCATGCCAATAATAAAATTTCTTACATTATTTCATATAATGTCCAATTTCCCCCAACCAAGTCCATTTAACATATCATGCACCCTTGCAATACACTAGCATGCTCTCAATTCATTTAGCAATTCAATAACCAATTGCATGAAACCAATAAATGAAAAGAGAAAGGCTCTTGCCTTTTTATACAACCCATATACACATAATAGTGCCCACATACGAGCATCAAATAATTATATGTGTATCAAATGTATAAAACATTGTGCTCAATATTGTCACTGGTACTTCGATCCTGGAAGCACCTCCATTCCATAGCTCGAGCTCAACTCCAAAGCCATCGATGTACGTATTCACCTGCCCCAACAGAGACAGCCTCCACACGGGGTGAGCATACCAATATCCCAAATCCAATAAGCACAATATTACAATTCATAATTTACACAATGTAAAGGCTATGAATATTTAAAAGGCACTCCCTGTGCTGTTCCTGTTCTCAAAATAACCGAAACCATCAAATTCCCAAAGCCAGTTAATCATTACATTGATTAACAAATCCGTTCCCCATGTACTTATACCATAACAACCAAATCGAATCATTAAACAATGATTACAGATATTCCATATATCTCACTAATAATTCCATAGCTCTATTTCATTGCTCGCTCCACAATAGCGGCATTTTAATCCCACGGACGCTCAATAGCGGCGACATCATAACCGACGTTCGCTCAACGGCGACATTATTCCAATCATTGCTCGCTCAAAAGCGGCACCATATGATTTCCAATATATCTATCCATTTATTGCAAATACAAATAACAATGCATCTCACAGTTGCAATAATATAAAAAGCTATGCTCGTACGTTATACGTACCTTATAATTCCGTAGTTCGAATCCAACATTGCCTTGGTGCCGTGACCGATGAATAATGTGCTAAACGCAATTAATAATCCACAATTAAATTCAATCATGCAACCACGTGCCCAAGCACGTTTACAATCCCCAATTATATTGTCATCCATGACGATTAACCATTTAAAAGATCCCGGGCGAAGCATGCATCGAAAACTCAACACGAAAATAATCCCCACAAAATGGCACTGACGATCGATCGCTTCATCCCAGGCGATCGATCGCCTCTCAAAAATAGGCACGGGCGATCGCTCCATTCTAGGCGATCGGTCGCCTCTCAGTGTATTAGGCTACTGCCTCATGGCGATTGATCGCTTCCTTTGAGGCGGTCGATCGCCTCACTGTTCATCTTCCTTAAAATTTCACCAACGTCGTGGCGATCGATCGCCCCGCCCTAGGGATCGATCGCCTCGACCTGTATCAGCCAAAAATGGCATTTTTCTTGCAAAATTTCCAAAACAATAATCCCCACACCCCATACACCATAAATCCTTAACAATGAGTCATAAATCTTCCCCAAACACTATAACTCAAAAATCTTTAAAACCCAAAAATCCATACCCAACACTACACATACTCAACTGCTACAATACTACAATCAAATCGAAGATAACATGACATATTGAGTTGCATATGCCATATGATGCATAGATGATTCATGAGCATATCATATTGATCTATCCACTTCTTTGATATCCTTGATGATGACTGAGTTGATTTACTCTGAGTGTCGGGGACGACAGACACGGCGATGAAGGCAGTTTAGGTAGCAACTGTAGTCACGAGCGTTGCTACCGGACCTAGACACGAGGGATGACAAGCACATCACAGGATGATTCTCCTAGAGCAAAGTTTGTGTGTTGTCACCCTCTGCTCGAGCTGATATTGATTGATGATACCTTCCTTTGGACTCCGATATTGGTATCTTGAGATTCGATTCTTTATACCCATTCATACATCGCATTCGTACATGGTATGCATTGCATGATACTTTGTCATTCTTGACATGATCTATTTATTTCTCGTACTGGGTTCTGACCCCCGTAGTGGGGGATGTCATATCTTTTGTTGTTCGGGCATGACAGGTGTTACAAGTAGACAGATGTTGGATGCTAGTGAGGAAGCATCTTAGAATACCTGAGTTCAGCTTTGGTATATTGAGTCTGAGTCCCAGTAATTGTTAGAGTACTTTTTTAATTACATTTTAAATTTACCGGGTTATGCCTCGAATATCTGTATTTTAAGTATTCTATTACTGGTTGGTTATATACTTGCTTATGTGATGAGCAACATGTTGAATTGAGAAACTGTAATTGCATATTTTCAGTATCATTATATATGTCACCTAGGTGCGATAATTTGTTACGGCCATTTGACAAGACATTGAAATAAATCTTCCGCTGTTTGCGCAAATTATCATTGTGTGATAATTAAACACCACATTAGGATTGGGCCTTCACATTATGGTATCAGACTTGTTAATCTTTTCGACCACCCAGTTCCAGCAGAAGTTAGTTACTGCAGACCAGAGGTAATACCTGATAGTTATTTTTGGTTTCTCAACATGCTAGAGAGTATACCTTGATAGAGGATAAGTTTAAAAATGCTTCAGTACTGGTGATCGCAGATACATGTCACGTATTTGATCACACTGCACAAATTTTATTGAGACAAAAGCATTGTTTTCATACATTGCATCAAATGTGCATTGATAATGATGATTTGGAAAGACACCAGCATTGATGATTATACGATCCATACATGTAATAGTGAACTGTATCTTACAGTTTGATAATAGTATTGTGGATTTGTATTTAATGGTGTTGCTGAGATAGGATTTTGATTGTATCGAGGTATAGATACTCTGATAACTTTCGGAATATGAGAGATGATTTTTTATGGTTTAGTGAATTTTCGACTGTATTGTGGCTCTAAATAAAATGTTTATAGCCATGAATAGCAAGCCAAGATACTGATAGTATCAGCTATGAAAATATTAAGGTTGTGATACTTGGAAAATGAGGGATATTTGATAATAAACAGTTAATGCTGATCAGGAAGAGTCGAGGTTGACTGATATCCTAGTGGTAAGAAAACTTACCAAGATTTCCTGAGGAAATAATAGAATCTCCACTAGAGAAGGAATTTGATTTTAACTGTTCGTTGATGCCAAGGAATAGATTCAATATCAAATGAACTGTACGGAACGACATCAGCAAAGTTGATAGATTTAGAAGAAATATGGTATTATGAAGATGTGTATCGACTAAAGGCAGTTGAACCGGGCTACTGTCAAGAATAATCACCCCCTGCCTAAGATCGAGAATTATTTGATCAGTTGTAAAGAACTTCGATGTATAAGAAGAATGATTTTAAATTTGGTTACCATCAATTTGAGTCAGAAGAGAACATGTTCTAGGCAATTGGTCAAACCAGAGATATGCATGTTGAATTTTTGGTAATGCAGTATGGTTTGACAACTATACCAATAAAGTTTATTAATTTGATGAATAGAGTATTCCGTAACTGTTTGAGCAAAAGTGTAATAATATTCATCAGTGATATAACCACACAGAACATTTATGGTTGGTTCTTCAGACGCTTTATCGAAATGTAAATCTTGGTTGAATCGAGTGTTATTATACCAGCTCACCGTATACCTGTTGATCCCAGAAAAATAGAGGTAATAATAATTTGGCCAAGACCAATCAGTGTACTCGAGATACAAAGTTTTATGAGTATGACCAGCTATTACAGTCTTTTATCGAAGGATATTCTAGGATAGCCTGATCTATTAACAAGTTGACCAAGAAGAAATTTGAGTTTCGTTTGGTCAGATGAATGTGAAAGTAGGTTTTATAAACTAAAACAGATGGGATACGTTCTGATGCATCATGAGGAGATGATTGCATATGCTTTGAGATAGTTGAACTGAAAGAATCATGATAACCTGTTCATTAACTCGAGCTTGTAGCCATTATTTTTGCCTTGAAGATGTGACAACGTTTTCTGTATGACAAACAAATCATGATATACTCTGATTTAGGAGTTAAAATATCTATTATTCAATCATAGTTAAACATGAGATAGAAGCGATCACTAGATTTATTAAAGAATTTGAATCTGATAATCAATATCAATCAGGGAAAATGAAACTAGTAGCAGAAGTGTTGAACCTAAAAGTGCAAGGTACAATGGTAGCATCAATGTGTGCTTTACAGTTTGAGTCACCTCTGATTTCCACTATCAGAAATACTGGAAGGACAGACCAATACAAATATTGATTGAAGAATTCTTTCTGTCTCATCAACCAACTATATTTTAGTGTGCCACTTAGTGGTGGATTACGATTGAACAATCAGTAAATAACATCGAATCATACCAGTTCGAAAGAAATATTACTGCAGAAAGCACACTATAGATGACATAGTGTTATTTTGGAAATGATTAGATGTATCATTCTTGAGATCCTATTTCTGATGGGATGGTATGAAGAAAGAAATTTTGAAATTTTATAACTCAATTGTTTAGATCAAACAGAGATTGTGAAACACGTTGAATCAGAGTTGATTGACTATTCAATACAAGATATTGATTTCATATAATTGTCTGTATGCCTATGAGAAAACGGCATGTTTAAGATGTGGATAATGTGGTTTAGTTACAGTGAGTTTATGTAGCAACTGTATCTGATAAAGATTCGAGGATAATATCCGAATTCAAAAACTGTTTTCAGAATGTCATGTGTAATAAGTTAGCAATGAGTATTTCTTATCATACCCATACTGATGGACAAACTGAGAGAATTATCCAGACTTTGGAAGCTATGTCCTGATTATTAGTGATGAATTTAGTGGGAATTGATAGAAATCACTATTCACTAGTAGAATTTTCCTATAATTTATGTTCCAGACAACTATCGGGATGGCATCGGTTGAGGTTTTGTAGAGCCAGAATACCAATCGCTAATATGCTGAGATGAGATTGATAAGGAATATTTGGCACAACTTGAGATTGTCAAAGAAATGCCAGGAATGATAAGTTTTCTGCGAAAATGAATGAAATTGGCTTAAAGTAAGCAGGTATGCTATGCCAACAAGAGAAATATATCGTTAGAAATTTCAAGTTGAGAGTCAGGTAAATCAGAAGATAATACATTTACGATGATCGATATGATTCGTTAAGTGAGGTACGATGTTGCCTCGATATTTTGAACCTTGTGGAGTCATAGAGAAGTTTGGTTAAGTTGTATATCGTTGACACTACTACAGTAGTTGTCACTGATACATGATGATTCTTATGTATCTATGAATGAGATTGAGACATCTCATATGATTTAATTTGTTGCGTTATACTCAGTTTTGCGATTTCGAGGACGAAATCATTTTAAGAGGGGAAGAAGTGTAAGGCCCCGTTGCTAATTAATTATAATTAATCTGTATTAACGATGTTTAAGCAACCCGGGTGATTAAAAGTTGAGATTTCAAATTAAGGTGTTCCGGACTATGATGAGTCAAGCAACTGGTGGAACATGTTTTTAGTGCTTGTGCATGTGCATGATCACGTGGCACTTTGAGCACACATGCCACAAATTAAACTAACTCATGTTTCGTACATGATTTTGGACCATTAATCTTGTAAGATAATGATGTATTGACACATGGATTCCACAATACATCAAATAGTTAAAAAAATCAAGCAAATTTGCATAGCATGCCAAGCCACTACCCCATTTTTCAAACTTGGAATTTCTATGCATGAAAAATCCTTTCTCTCTCTTAAACAAAAACACTCCTTCTCTCTAAGCAATTCGAAATTTTCACCTCATTTTCTCTCAATTTCTCTTGATTTTGTGAGTGCATGCTACATGCAATTAAGGTTAGAAGCTACAAGGTCAGGAAAGAAGAACCCAACAAGAATTTTGGAGTTTGGAGCATTCTTGAGGGATGAAAGAAGAGTTTGGAAGGAGAAAGGAGCTTGGTTGACTCAAGGGTTTTGATTGTGCTTCAAATCTTCAAGATATAGTGAGATATAACATGAATCTTGAGTTTTATTAATTTTGATTTAGGTTTAAGGGTCTAAATTTGATGTATCTACATGAGAAATTTGGTTACAACTTGCAGTCAAATGAATCAGCAGAATTTGATGGGGCATGTCGACTTTTTGATTTGCTTAGAGTTCGAATTTGTAAATGGTGCCTCGTTTAGTGTATTGATAGATTTGGATGATTTGAATGATAACTGACCAGGTTGTGATATCCCAATGTCAAACTTGAGGAAATCCAGAGCTTATGAGTATTTTGGTAGCATGGTGGATGTACGTAGAAATGAGTTTTATCATGACGTCTGACGAAGACATGTAATGATGCTATTGTATGATTTTACATGTCATTAATTGATTTATATGATTTAATTGTCACTATGTGATTCTTATGTGACTATATGACATGTTGAGATACATTGTAGTACATGATATGTGAATTACATGATATGTATTGATTTTCACATGAGATTGCATGACATATTGAGTTGCATATGTCATATGATGCATAGACGATTCATGGGCATATCATATTGATCTATCCACTTCTTTGATATCATTGATGATGACTGAGTTGATTTACTCTGAGTGTCGTGGACGACGAGCACGTCAATGATAGGCAGTTTAGGTAGCAACTGTAGTCACACGCATTGCTACCGACCTAGACACGAGGGATGACGAGCACAACACATGATGATTCTCCTAGGGCAAAGTGTGTGTGTTGTCACCCTCTGCTCGAGATGATATTGATTGATGATACGTTCCTTTGGACTCCAATATTGGTATCTTGAGATTCGATTCTTTATACACATTCATACACCGCATTCATACAAGGTATGGATTGCATGATACTTTGTCATTCTTGATATGATCTATTTATTTCTCGTACTGGGTTCTGACCCCCGTAGTGGGGGTTGTCATATCTTTCGTTGTTCGGGCATTATAGGTGTTACAAGTAGACAGATGTTGGATGCTCGTGAGGAAGTATCTTAGAATACCTGAGTTCAGCTTTGGTATATTGAGTCTGAGTCCCAGTAATTGTTAGAGTACTTTTTAATTACATTTTAAATACCGGGGTATGCCCCGAGTATATGTATTTTAAGTATTCTATTACTGGTTGGTTATATACTTGCTTATGTGATGAGCAACATGTTGAAATGGGAAACTAGAATTACATATTTTCAGTATCATTATATATGTATCACCTAAAAGCGAAAAAAATTTAGGGCCATTTGACAAGACATTTGAAATAAATCTTTCCTTTGTTTACGCAAATTATCATTGTGTGATAATTAAAACCCACATTAGGATCGAGCCCTCACATGCAATCAACATCTGATCAATTACATCGCTAACATAATAGCGGTGTATGAATACTCATCTCACTACGGCGGTACATAGTACTCTTCACCCCACGGCTGTACAAAATCAATACCCCTCGCTTCGTGTAACAGCGGCAAGTATTCTATCACATAATACTCCTCGCTTCGTGTAACAACGGCAAGTATTCTATCAGATAATACCCCTCGCTTTGTGTAATAGTGGCAAGTATTCTATATATCAGTGGCTCAATAATATTCCTCGCTTCGAATTATCGGCGGTTCCATGGATATCCCTCGCTTCGGCATACCAGCTACCCGCGCTACGGTATGACGGGGTAAATATCCTGATCCATCGGGTGATAAGACAACGGCATTAAAATCGCTTCAACGAGACAGCGACATGTACCATCGCTTCGACACGACAACAACATTATCATTGCTTTGACATGACAACGGTATTATCATCGCTTCGACGTGACAGCGGCATGTACCATTGCTTCGACACGACAGTGGCATTATCATGAATGTAGCACTTTGCTCCGCAGGCTTAAGAGGTGACTCCGACGTACGTGGTACTTTGTGTTGGGATATGCCCTAAGACAAATCATTATATGATTGTTTTGACATACAATGTTTATGATTTCTTGAATGGCAATTCATTATTATATATTATTCTTTTAACTGTGCAATGTGAATTAATATATATGTTAATGTCCTTAGAATAATATTGTATTATTCTTAAAGATGTCCCTAGTCAAGTATTATCATGAATAGGGATAATGATAATACGTAGAGACTAGTATGTGTTGATTGATGAATTGTTCATTGATATGAGATATCAAATCAACACATGGGTACATGTTAGAGAACGATGTACTGGACAGACCCACCATGAGAATGCAACATGGATAGTTATATGATCGTCATACGCAATTCTCATAGTGATAATAATGTATGTAATCCTTACGACTTGTGATCATCAGAGATCCCAACATAAGGAGTTATGTATCTTGATATCGTCAAACGTTACCCGTAACAGGGTAATCTATAAAGGCGACTATTGGATACACTAAGAATTATGTAGAGGGATGTTGACTGATCGAGATAGGATTTGTCCCTCCTATATAACAGGAGATGTGTTTGGCCCTTGATCAAGTGAGAACTAAAATGCATGGCCATGCTCGAATGAGTCGATATGAGATATCGAGCTTATTCGGTTATTCTAGTTCTACTTGGGGATCAAGAAATAGAGATTGAATATACGAGTACGACTATTCCATGACTCGTGTTCAATCTAAACACAAAGGACAAAGGGATTAAGTTACATGGTTAATATTATCACAAGTTCTAAAGGTTATGTCGAGTCATTGACATTCTTGTAATTTGGGTAGCCTCGATGTGTTGCTAGACACCGCTCCTTGCTTGTAACGTAAAATGAGATTTTATGTCACTGCCAACATTACAAGATCCTATCGGGTTGTACAAAAGATTAAATCGAGAAGGGAAATTAAATTCATGGGATGAATTAAATAATTAAGAGGAGTCTTAATTAATTATCATAATGATTAAATTAAATCATGGGCTTAAGCCCATGAGGCTTTATGAAAGCCTTTAATTAAATGATATATAATTTGATTGCATGGTGATTAATGTGATTAAGACTTTCATATCATAACCTACACACTAAGAAAGACACACGGCCGCCTCTCTCCATTCACTCTCGGTTTCGCAATAGCCGAAGGTTGAGTGGTGATTTCGTGCCATCTTTTCGATTTAGAATCGAGTGTGTTTCTTGTTCCGGTTTAAGAACTTGTCTAGCAACTTGTTCTTAAACTATCCCTTCACCCGATTTGATCGTGTGGATACCGTTGAGGCAAAACTTGTTAAGCTTTGCTAGTGATTCGAAGGATCGTTGGACGTGGAGCTGCACCGTGGAATCTGCTCAAACACGCTACAAGGGTGAGACCTTCGTATATCCTTTATCCGATATGATAACCTTAGTATAGATCCGCTGTTTAGTAATCCTAATTTTATTCCGCTGCGTTGTATGCTCTAAGGATGTTGGGAAAACGATTTCTAAGTTTTGGTGATTACAAACACCTACCGGATGCTAGACTCCTACCGGATGTCAAAGACCAACTGGATAAAGACTCCTACCGGATGTCAAAGACCAACTGGATAAAGACTCCTACCGAATGTCAAAGACCAACTGGATAAAGAATCCTACCGGATGAAGACATCTACCGGATGAAGACATCTATCGGATGAAGACATCTACCGGATGAAGACATCTACCTGATGAAGACATCTACCGGATGAAGACATCTACCGGATGAAGACATCTACCGGATGAAGACACCTACTTGATGAAGACACCTACCGAGTGATAGACATCAACTGGACAAGACATTAACTGGATGGCTACCAACTTGATAGACACCAACTGGACAAGACACAACTATCAACCGGATAGTCTCACACTAAACAAAGACATGAACTGGTCATAAGAGGATGAACGACCAGTTGAACAAAGAAAACCAGCAGAAGTCTAAACTTCCAGTAAGAGCACTAAGCAACGAGACAAAATAAGTACAACATTCTCTGACAAAGGTACAACAGAGCGGCGCACCCTGCTATATCTCCGCCACCATTACCGTCAGAGTGAAAAGAGCCGTTGCTTAACAAAATAGGAAAGAAGACAATATGAATTTGGAAAGCTAATCTCTTCCATATACATAAAGCTACCGTTGGACAACCAAACCTATAAATACGTCCAAGCAGAGGATGAAGAGGAGCTGAGCGAATTTCAACAAAGAGATATACTTCAAAGCAAACAAGAAAATCATATTACTGATATTCCAACCGTTCAGCAAAGAGCAGACAAACAGCGAAACTGAATCTGTGATAGATTATTTCCAATTGAAGTCAGCTGCTCAAAAACATTCGAAGCTAGAAAGTTTATTCTGTAAAGAGTGTTATAGAATCTCTTGTAATCAAAAGTTAAGAAGATTGTGATTGCTAGGAGTTTAGGCCAAGTGTGTTAGTGCCTAAGAAGGTTGTATACTGTAAAGTGTAAACCAAGTCTTCTAGTGAATCCTTCCTGCAAAGGAAGAAGGGGAGACGTAGAAGCGTTGTGCTTCGAACTTCCAGAAACAACTCTTGTGTTATTTGTTTATTGCTTTATTACCTCAGTTTTTATTCCTCACAAGTTCAGTAGACGTCTTCCGCACTATAATAAGTGTCTGCTGACTTGCCTGATATTGAGAAGCAACTGTAATACTTAACAGTTTACAGTTATTCAGAAAAAGAAACCGAGTTTGAATCCAGTGTTTATTCAAACCCCCCCCCCCCCCCCCCCCTTCTAAACACTAGCCCGATCCTAACAAGTGGTATCAGAGCTTAGGTCTTCTCAATCTTGAGAAATTACCAATTGCCAAACTGATGGCCTCATTCAGCAAGATTCCAATGTTCAAGAAAGGCGAATATGATGACTGGAGAATCCGTATGCAAGCACATCTAAGTGCTCAAGATGATGATATGTGGTATGTAATCACTGAAGGACCTATGAAGATCATGAAAATCAATACAGCTGCTTTTATCACAAGTGGTGATCCACAAATGGTAGAAAAGGAAAGATCTCAATGGTCAAACGAAGAAAAGAAAAAGGCAAATATGGACAACGTTGCTAAGGACATTCTGTTCAAAACTTTGGACAAAAATATGTTCAACAAAATAAAAATGTGCTCAACAGCCAAAGAAATCTGGGAGAAGATTGCCCAACTCTGTGAAGGAAATGATCAAACCAAAGAAAACAAGCTTACTGTGGCTTTACAGAAGTTTGAGCATATCAAGATGATGAATGGAGAAACTCTCAACGAGTATGATGAAAGAGTGACTGGAATAATTAATGAACTGAGCAGTCTGGGTAAGGAGTTACCCAACAGAGAAGTCACTCTCAAAGTAATGAGAGGTCTCCCAAGAGAATGGGATGTCAAGACCATTGCTATGAGAGAATCGAAGGACATCAACAAGATAGATCTACATGATCTGTTTGCTGATTTAAAAGCCTATGAATTCGAATTAGGCATTCGGGTTGAAGATGAACCAAATACCAGTCAACCAACCAAAGCTCTCACTGCATCGGAGTCTCTGCCTACTTCTACATAGATGACTCCAGAAAAGATGTGTAATGATGTTATGGCAATGCTTGTAAAGAAATTTGGGAAATTCATGAAGAAGAACCAGAGATCTTATCAATCATATCCTCGAAGGCAGAGTTCCAAAGGAAATTCAGAAGAAGAAGAGCGAGTATGCTTCAACTGCCTCAAACCAGGGCACTTCATTGCGGACTGTCCTAAACCCAAAAATGATGATCACAAAAGAGGATCCAAGGATTACATAAAATCCAAGGAAACCAGAAGATCATCCAAAAGGGACAGAGATCAAAAGGTTTTAATGGCAGAAGAAAGCAAGAGCAAATGGGCTGATTCTGAATCAGAATCAGAGGAGTTATCTAGCTCATCCAGCGAAAGTGAAGACGAGGAAGTCCACTGCTTAATGGCAAATGATGAAAATGAGGTACACGAATCTAACCTATATGAATTTACACATAGTGAACTCACCAATGCATTGCAGGACATGATCAATGAGTATCGAATGCTATATGAATCCTTTGAAAGCTATAAGACTGAGCACTCAATCCCAACTGAAACGCATAAAAACAAACTTGATTATGAACAATCAAGGGAGTTGAACTGCTTAAGGGAAACATCCAGTCTCCTAGTGAAAGAAAGAGATGAAGCCAAGTGTGCCTACCAGAAACTTAGCAAACTGGTTAGCACTTGGAATGCGTCCACTACCAGAAAGGATGAAATGCTTGAATCTATAAGGCTTGCTGCTGATTTAACCGGCATAGGCTATAATAGTAATGAAAGCAGTTCATCAGATAATAAACCTCAACTGTGTATAACAAAAAGCAAGGTTCAATCAATGAACTTTGTAAGATCTAGCACCGTATATGACCCTTACGAACTGGTTAAAGAACCTGTTAAAGCAACACTCATCAAGGAACAGGCACAGCACATGGGTATCGGTTATGTAGAACCACACAAAGAGGCTAAACCGAGGCAAAAGTTCAGAAATGAACTTAAACCCACTGGTCGAGCAGCTAGAGAGGTTAAACCCAACTGGTACTACAACTGTAAGCCTGTCCAGAAGAGGTATATGCTAAATAACAGGAACTACAAACCAAAAGCACATGCATACACATATTATCACACTCCACAGTCAAGATCATCACCATCATTTATAAATGCACACACATTTCAGAACAAACACCGACCTAAGTCACTCAGGGTCATACAAGTGTGGGTTCCGAAAGGACTAATCCTACCCGGACCCAAATAGGATTGGGTACCAATCATTTTATCGCTTTAATTGCAGGAAACTAGAATGCATCAAGTTTGGAGCTCAGAATGGTTCCTGGACAGCGGATGCTCTAGACATATGACAGGAAATGCGAGCTTATTGTCTGAACTGGTGGACTCCACCGGACCCAAAATAACTTTTGGAGATAACGCGAAAGGTAAAACCGTGGGTAAGGGTAAGATTATCTACGGTAACATCATCATTAAAGATATTCTTTTAGTTGAAAATCTATGCTATAACTTGATTAGCATAAGTCAACTGTGTGACAATGGTCATTCCGTAGAATTCAATCAGCACTCATGCACAATTAAATCTGCTGATGGCTGTATATTACTTGTAGGTAGAAGGCATGATAACACATATAAAATTGATTGGAATCTTAATCAGCCTACCTCCTCTACTTGCTTAGCTGCCCTGAATTCTTCCAAAAATTGGCTTTGGCACAAACAGTTGAGTCACCTAAATTTTAAAACTATTGCCAGTCTGCGTAAACTTGATCTAGTTATTGGACTGCCCCAAATTGAGTTCTCAAAAGACAAGATCTGTGCAGCATGCCAACTTGGTAAGCAAATCAGATCCTCCTTTAAGAACAAAGGAAGTAAATCTTCTTCTCGGTGCCTAGAGTTGCTGCATATGGATCTGTTTGGTCCTATACCAGTAACAAGTCTAGGGGGAATGAAGTATACTCTAGTGTTGATAGACGATTACACTCGTTTTACATGGGTCTTGTTCCTAAGTGGCAAAGATCAAGCTACTCCAAAGCTGATCAAATTACTGAAAAGACTCCAAAATGAGAAATCGTGTGGGATAGATAGAATTCGCAGTGATAAAGGTACTGAGTTCACCAATCAATCACTCGATCATATCTAGATGACCTTGGTATTAAACACGAATACTCTGCTGCTAGAACTCCTCAACAAAACGGAGTTGCTGAGCGTAGGAACCGCACTTTGAAAGAAGCTGCGCGAACTATGCTCGCGGAATCAGAAATATCGCAGAAATTTTGGGCAGAAGCTGTCAACACAGCATGTTATACGCAGAACAGATCAATGATTAATAAGCGAGCAAATAAAACCCCTTATGAGATCTGGAATGGCAGTAAGCCAAATATTTCCTACTTCCATGTGTTTGGTTGCAAATGTTTTATTCACAACAATGGAAAGACTCATCTCACCGCTTTGGATGCCAAATCTGATGCTGGAATATTCCTTGGCTATTCTACAGTTAGTAAGGCCTTCAGAGTTTTTAATAATAGAACGCTTACTGTAGAAGAATCAGTGCATGTAAAATTTGATGAACCTACTGACTGTACTGTATCTAATCTGCAAATCAACAATTTGAGTAATCTACTTGAAAGCACTTATATTGATGAAAAAGTTGATGATGAGATAGAGTACAGAAGCAGGACTGACTGCTCCTTGGAACCAGAAGTTCTTGAAGCTCAAGCAGAGGAGTCTGCTGGCCAACAAGCACTGCAGCCAGCTACAAATGAAACAGTTGCACCTACCCCTGCTGCAGTAGAAGGAACAAATGAGAAAGATGAGTCTATCAGAACTTCTGATGTGCCCCCTCATATCCAGCCAAGTGAAGAACTCAATCCTCATGGACCTTCGCTCCGGTGGAAGAAGGATCATCCACCCGAGCAGGTCATCGGTAACCCTCTTGCTCCTCTACGCACCAGAGGACAAATGATTAATGAATTTCTTCATGCTGCATTCATATCTCATATAGAACCTAAGAAGATTGATGAAGCTATATTAGACCCAAGTTGGGTAGAAGCAATACAGGAAGAACTAAATCAGTTTGAGGGAAACAAAGTATGGCATTTAGTTCCACGTCCACCGCATCACACAATTATTGGCACTAAATGGGTATTTAGAAATAAGCTAGATGAAAATGGTACAGTAATTAGGAATAAAGCAAGACTAGTTGCACAGGGATACAGGCAGGAAGAAGGCATTGATTTTGATGAAACCTTTGCCCCTGTAGCCCGATTAGAAGCCATTCGCATATTTCTTGCCTTTCCTGCATTTAAAGACTTTAAGGTCTATCAGATGGATGTTAAGAGTGCATTTCTTAACAGCAATCTCCAGGAAGAAGTATATGTTGAACAACCTCCTGGATTTGAAAACCATCTGCAACCATCTTATGTTTATCATCTGAACAAAGCTTTGTATGGTCTGAAGCAAGCCCCCCGTGCATGGTATGAAACTTTATCAAAATATTTGATTGATCATGACTTCACCATTGGCACGGTGGACAAAACTTTATTTAAATTTACAAAAGGAGACCATACTCTGCTAGTTCAGATATATGTTGATGACATTATTTTTGGCAGTACTAACCCAAAATTATGTGAAAGATTTTCAAAGATAATGCAGGACCAATTTGAGATGAGCATGATGGGAGAATTATCATTCTTCTTAGGATTGCAAGTCAAGCAATCTAGTGAAGGAATCTTGATAAATCAGTCTAAGTACACTAAAGAGCTGCTGAAGAAATATGGAATGAGTACCAGCTCAGCTGCTGCTACACCAATGAGCTCATCTGCCAAACTCGACTTGGATAATTCAGGAATACCAGTCTAAGTTACAATGTATCGCGGCATTATTGGATCTCTATTATATTTGACAGCCAGCCGACCAGATATTATGTTTGCAGTATGTATGTGCGCCCGGTTTCAAGCAAATCCCAAGCAGTCGCACTTCACTGCTGTCAAAAGGATCCTCAAATATTTGAAAGGCACTGAGAATGTTGGTTTATGGTATCCAAGAGACTCAACCTTTAATCTTATTGGATACTCAGATGCTGACTATGCTGGATGCAAAATTGACAGAAAAAGCACCAGTGGGTATTGTCAATTCCTTGGAGATCGACTGATATCATGGGGATGCAAGAAACAGACATCCATAGCAACTTCCACTGCCGAGGCAGAGTACCTTGCTGCTGGAAGCTGCTGTGCTCAATTGCTCAATTGCTCTGGATTCAGCAACAACTCAGAGATTATGTAATTGAATCCACAGAGGCTCCCATATTTTGTGACAATACGTCTGCCATTGCTATAACATACAATCCAGTTCTTCATACTCGTACTAAACATATTGACATCCGTCATCATTTTATCAGAGATCATGTTATGAAGAAAGAAATTCGACTGGAGTATATTTCTACCAAACAACAGGCAGCAGACATTTTCACAAAACCCCTACCGGACGCTAAGTTTTCTTACTTTCGAAATATTCTTGGTTTAATTGAAATTACTTCTTGATTATTTTGTTTTGGTAATAAATTCAGGGGGAATTAGTTAGTTTATTTGCATAAATTTAGGGGGAATTTCAGTTTTAATCCTATCATGGTTATTTAAGCTCAGCTGGTAATACAATGGTCAGCTGCACTAGGTGTATCCGTACCAGTAGGACTCTACATCCAGTAGATGATTTCCTACCAGTCGAACCCTACATACCAGCAGATGTTACCAAATATGCTTTGACAAAAATAACCCTCGATACTTATTAACCTAATGAACGTCGGAATTCAAAATTACGTTTGTGTAAAATAAATTATTTCACTCCCGCCTAAATCCTGTCCTCTTATTTATTGTTTTTTTTAATCGTTAGATGATCACCACGTATACATGTGTCCGCTCATCTACAGTACGACGTTACATATACTTTCATTTTTAACCGCCATTAGTTTCACTACTCTTCTTCTCCAACAATTCACTGCAATTATCTTTTCTTTCAGAAAATTTTACTCTAACAAGATTGCTGCTGTTTCTTCCTCATATTCATCCAAAATGTCAAAGAATATACAACCAAGCTTCATCACCAATGCTGTTCACGTAGATTTTCATTCTATATACACATCATCTGATGAGGAGACAAAGGAGCTGATTCAAAAGCTGGATACCGCAGGACTCTTGGTAATCCTGAGCCAGGCCCCCTCATTCTACAAAGACGAGCTACACGAGTTCTTTGCTACGGCCAAAGTTGTTGATGACACCGTGGTGGCATCCGTATCTGGACAGTTGGTTACAATCACCCAACCTGAATTTACCACACACATGTGCCTTCCTTCCACCGGACTTACTGATTTTTCCACTGTTCCAGTAGAACTACGAGAAGAGATGCACCTCACAGCTTCTGACTCTGCTCATCGCCTTCAACGTCCTCCCTTCAGGAAAGTATTAATGAAGAGTCACTATCGACAACTGGCGGACATCATCTCCAAGGGGCTCCTATGTAAAGCTGGATCATTTGATATGATCACCCCTGAAAAATTTGATGTTATGACTGCAATATGCAAAGGATTGGAGATAAACTGGTCAGCTGTGTTATTTCAAATTCGGACTAGTCTCGTAGTCTCTGGCAAGGGTCAATCAGGCTTTGCTCTCCCGCTAAGCAGCCTTTTTGACAGCAAACACATTAAGACAGGGGCTCTCACCAACCTCCATCCGGGGAGACTTATCACTGCCAAGTATCTTCAGCTTCTAAGGCAAAGAAGTGGCAGAGACGTTGGGGTAACTAAGTGCCGATTGACGCAGGTCATCAGCGACTCTGAACAAACCGTCTCAGAATCCGCTGAGCCTTCTCCTCCTCCTCCCCCTCCTAAGAAGCCCAGAACAAGAAAAGCTGCTCCTCCGGTTGTCCGACAGGAAGACATTGCAGCTTCTGATACCATCTCCTCCGCTGGTCCGACAGAAAACATTCCTGATAGAGAACCCAGCCCTGCAAATCCTCCAACTGAGGAACCCACTGCTTCATTAGCCATGGTGCCTACTCCATCAATGATTCCAGTTGACCCTCCGTCAGCACTGGTGAGCTCTCAACAAGCACCAGGCTCTATCAGCTTTAGGACACCCAAGTCCTTGTGTCCGTACTGTCATCCAAAGACCACCCCTGCTGGCAAAGGAAAAAACTCTTACGGCTCCAGTGTCCACTCCTGTTGCCTTCGAGATCCAAATGGTCATGGATACAGGTGAAGCCAAACTGCAACCACAGCTAGACATTTTTGATCGTTGGGTCAAGGCTCGAGTAAAAGTTCGATTTGATGATTTCGATCCTATTCTGGATCAGGCCAGGGAAGATGAGAACCAAATCTTGGCCTATCTTCAAATCTCAGACCCCGAGAAAAGCCTGAAGCTGCGGGATGTTTTTCGCCTGATGAACTATGTGGGCGAACTTCAAGCCCTTGTGGAAACCCGCCTTCAACATTTCAATGGTGATTCAGGCACAGCGAATCATGATAGAGCCGTTCTAAATGCTCTTGGACCCAAGCTGGAAATGGCTGAGCTCGCTCTTCATGATATTCGCATATCCACTGGAATTCACTCATGCTCCACTGCTGAAAATGTTGCAAGCCCCGACCAGCCGGATTTACAAATGGCTATTGCAAATTTGGAGATTGTCCCTTCTACTATGGAGATCACTTCTCTTGCCCTGGAGACCACTCCCATTGGAGCGGAGACAACATCAACTGCTTTGGAGGCAGCCTCTTCTGCTAAAGAACTCTCCTCTCCAACTGCTCACGGTGTCTTTTCTGCTCCCAGCTTTTATCTTGATCAACAAACCCAGCCGATGGTTGTTGATCACATCAATGTGGACACAGTAATTCAGACGGTAGTTCAGCAAGTTACCATATCTTCTGGCAACCATGAACCCAGTGAGTCTTCACATTCCAATGATCACACCCAGTCGTCTGTTGCTGCAGTTGATCAAGCCACTGCTGATATGGCTGCCCCACTGATTGAAGAAACTGCTACTATAACTGCTACTATCTCAGACTCCCCAGCTGCCCCACTTATTGAAGAAACTGGTCTGCCATCTACTGCAGTTGTACTTACTCATCCTGGTGTTCTTGTTCCTGCTGCTGAACATCAAATACTTGCTGTGGATCCTTCCATGGCTCAAGAACCGTCAGAGGACTTCTTCAATTTTCAAACTTCAATCTCTCTGGACGAGCCACCGAACATTGCTGCACAGCTAGCTAATCTCTCCACTGCAATATCAGCACTAGCCAGCGATGTCAATAAACTTAAGCAGGAAGAGCGGACTGCAACTCTTATTCTAGGAACCCATCAGCAGCACACGGACTCTCAATTCCAGCAAGTCTACAGGGAATTAAGTAGTTTAACGACTACTGTCACCAGACTTCAAACTTTTGCTGAGAATGCAGTGGCAGACGCTTTTTCTCGAATTGGCCAGGCTCGTCTTCAGATAACTCAAAATAATTCTCTTCATGCTGCCACCTCCCTGGCTCTTGGAGAGAAAATTGAAGACGCCAAGAAAGTTTTAACAGATCAGTTGGCCACCATGCAGGCAGCATTTGCTTCTCAGATTCAAGATATATGCAACAGCCTGCCTGCAGCTCCTCAAATAATCCGCAGACCGCCTGAACCCAGCAGAACTGCTCCTTCAGCACAGCGAGCTTCAAGTTCAGCTGGTCGTTCATCCCCTGCAACTGGAGCACTCACTCAGTCCAGATCAACTGCTCAGCCCAGATCTCGTAGTCCGCGCCAACCGCCTACCGAAAAGCGCGACTATTCCCAACATTGGTTCAGGAGAAAATAGTATCATTTTCTGATCCCTCTTTAATTATTCTTATCTATTTACTGTTTTTAGTTGACTTTTTCTTTGTATTTACTGATCAACATAAATGCATCACTAATTGAAACCTTTCTTGTTCTATAAATAGCGACTCTTGCTTGCTCACATAACACACATTCACGAACCATGATTCTTTTCAAGCCTTTAAAAATTCCTTGGTTTACATCTTACAATTGTTCCGTTTCATGGGTTTATTACTATCTAAATCAACCCCTCATGGGTTGATTACTTATCTAACCTAGCTCCGTTAAGCTTCAGCGTTTGGATCCCTGCTCTGATGCTCATCATCAGTCAGGAACTGCAATCAGGAGTTATATGGGTGCTGATGACAAAAAGGGGAAGACAGAGATAGAGTATTCTGATAGGTGAATCCATGAACCATGGAAGCTGCCTGATGAATATACATATGACTCTTCCCGACTTCCTCTCTGAAACAAGGTAGACCGGCAGAGATAGAGTATTTTCATTAGGTAAATCCATAAATCATGGAGGCCAGATGAATATACATATGACTCTTCCCGACATCATCTCTGAAACAAGGTGGATCGAGCTCTTCCTCTCTGAAATAAGGTGGATCGAGCTCTTCCTCTCTGACATTAGATGGATCGAAGCTCTCCGGGTCTACAGTGCTTGTTTAAAAATTTGTCATGTATCAGCTATATTGTGTAAAACTAGATTTGTCTTAGATTCTATTCAAGTTATTAGAATTCATCTTAAATAAAGATGAATCTCTCTCAATTGTACAGTTTGATTACAACTTGTAATCTGCTTATATTTATAACAAATGAAAATTTCTTTATGTCTTCAAGTATTTTCAGGATTCTCATCTTATTTACTCGAGTAGGAAATCGATTATTGCTTAGTTTTGTCATCACCAAAAAGGGGGAAATTGTTGGGAAAACGATTTCTAAGTTTTGGTGATTACAAACACCTACCGGATGCTAGACTCCTACCGGATGTCAAAGACCAACTGGATAAAGACTCCTACCGAT
The DNA here is from genome assembly GCA_907163345.1 of Haberlea rhodopensis. Taxonomy (NCBI): domain Eukaryota; kingdom Viridiplantae; phylum Streptophyta; class Magnoliopsida; order Lamiales; family Gesneriaceae; genus Haberlea; species Haberlea rhodopensis. Next base: position 558,659 of record CAJQUN010000228.1, read on the forward strand.
GTCAAAGACCAACTAGATAAAGAATCCTACCGGTTGAAGACATCTACCGGATGAAGACATCTACCGGATGAAGACATCTACCTGATGAAGACATCTACCGGATGAAGACATCTACCGGATGAAGACACCTACTGGATGAAGACACCTACCGGGTGATAGACATCAACTGGACAAGACATCAACTGGATGGCTACCAACTGTATAGACACAAACTGGACAAGACATCAACTGGTGGCGGGTCGCACGCGCCGAACGGCGGCCGGACGGCGGCGGGCGCACGGCCTGAAGCGGCGGGGTCGAGGGAAAATCGGGAAGCAGCGACGAGGGAGGGAGAGAGACATAAGGTGCTGAAATGAAATTTTTATTAAAATCTCGGTTCAACTGGTATTTATAGCAAAAATACCCCGAAATACTAATAGCCCCACAAATACATCATGATTCATTAAAAATCATCTGTTTTCAAAAACTCTCTCTCTAACTCCAAAACCCCCTACCGGTGCTCACACAAGCACCCGAGAATCCGAGACACTTCAACAACTCAACTGTTAGATTTTTCACCGTAATGAGAATACAATCTCAACCTCCGGATCCAACAATCCCAACTACCCAAATAAATGAGCCCATAAGGCCCAACACCGCGATTAAACTCCAAATTGCCACGTAAAACCACTTTAGGGGTTATTAACACTCCGGGATTAACATCCCTAATCTCTGGTCATCACACTTCTAGTGAATCCTTCCTGCAAAGGAAGAAGGGGAGACGTAGAAGCATTGTGCTTCGAACTTCCAGAAACAACTCTTGTGTTATTTGTTTATTGCTTTATTACCTCAGTTTTTATTCCTCACACGTTCAGTAGACGTCTTCCGCACTATAATAAGTGTCTGCTGACTTGCCTGATATTGAGAAACAACTATAATACTTAACAGTTTACAGTTATTCAGAAAAAGAAATCGAGTTTGAATCCAGTGTTTATTCAACCCCCTTCTAAACATTACCCCGATCCTAACAAAGGATTACTTACAGTGGTATCAGAGCCGTGTACAAGGCTCATATCGGATTTATGTGGTTAAATAGTTTAATCATATTTAGATTTATATTGCATGCTATTTAAAACTGTATGAACATATATGATATGTTAATATCGAATTTGTGAAAATCATCGTCAAATTATATTTGATATAAATTGGCGAAAAATCGAACCATACATCCAAAGTGTTCGGCCATCCCCATCACAAATGACACACGGCTAACCACATGAGGGCTAGGGTTTTCGAACCCTTGGCTCGAGATGGCTTAGTCGTTGTGGCTAATAATTGTGCATGGAAGTGTCGAAACTTGATTAGGGTTTAGAACCCAATGGCTCGTGACGGCTAGCTCATGACGGCTAGGGTTTCGAACCCTAGTAGCCGTGCATAGGGCTCGGCCATCGTCGCCTCTTTGCTAAGGTTTTGAACTCTTTGGCTCGATAATGGTTCAAGCATGCATGGATAAGTGGCTTCACCACATGAGAGCTAGGGTTTTTCGAACCCTTGGCTCGAGATGGTTGAACCACCACCGTGCATGAACTGACCATGATTCGTGGCTCAAGAATTCCGGCGTTTTCGATCAAGTTGGCTCGATGAAGACAAGCGGCTAGGGTTTGGAACCCTAGCGCCGCAGCCGCTCGAGCTTGGCTCGGCCATGGGCTAGGGTTTCTAACCCTAGGCACATAATTGGTCCAGCCGTACGCTTTTGTGGCTCGAACCATGGTGGTTCGTGACTTAGTCGCTTTAGTTCGTGGCATGTGATGTCCCGAGCGTACGATAATTTTTCAAAATTCTATTTTACAGTTTTAATTAGAATTAAATTTAAAATGTTTAGAATTTAATTAATTAAATGTTAATGCATGCTTTATGTGTTGTTTGAGCATGGTGCGTGGTTATAGCCCTTTGACCTATTAGATAGGATTTGTGAATGTTTGTAATTTATAATACGACCTGCATGTCGTGCCTTCTCTATTTCATTCTAAATATAATCCCTCCCCTATGTTCCCCTCGAATGTGAATCGAGGAATTCTATATCTTGTAAATAGTATAGTTTATTTTATTGATGGTGATCAATGAAGATGGAGCATCGTGCCGGGATGAGGAGGCCATTCACAAATTGGAGCCAAAGGAAGGTGCTTGTGCAGTTACCTTAGGTTGACTCTTAGGATTTTCTCATTGGCTTGAGAAAATTATTAGATAGGGGCTATAACCATGTCACATTTAATTATGTATGTTGATGCATGATTTATCTTATGTTTTAGATTTATAATAGTATTACACATATATGTAGATATGTATACAACTATATGTAGTGGACATATTTTAAATTATCAAACTAATCATGAGATCAATAAATCCCTCTAAAATATTAAGTTTTAGATGCCTTCCAAAATTAAAAGTACTCGTCAAAAACTTCGATTGTACATGTGTGGGTTTGCCAAAGCAAAGCACCATGGCAATCTTAGTAAGGCGCGAAAGGATAAATGTGATATCCGTTATACTTAAAATTGGGTACGACTTAACTAAGTTATCTCAATAGGATTGAAAACTTAGAGACATGGGTTGGATTATAATTCATTTGATGAATTGAACAAAGTGTTGTTCGTCCAACTATCCAAGAATTATATGTGATATAATTGACAAAGTGTTGTCTACCTAAACAACCGAGTCTTGGGCGATTAGCCAAAGCTAACTCAAGATTAGGGGAAATATGGATCTTGGCCCACTAAAGGTTTTGAGGGTTGATATTTTTTAAACAAAATAGTGGGGGCATCATTTAATGTAAGACCATGTTAAATGATTAAATCATAAACTTATTTTGCATATTTATATTGTAGATATCCATGGCAACTAACAACGTATCAAACACATTATCACTGCGATCGGTCATTGAGAAGGACAAACTAAATGGGACAAATTTCCTAGACTGGCATAGGAACTTGAGGATAGTCCTCAAACAAGAAAAGAAACAATATGTCCTAGAGGAACCCTTGCCGCTGAGGAACCTCCCCTAACAGCTACAAGAGCTGATAAAGATGCTTACAAGAAGCATCAAAGTGACGCACTTGATGTTGGGTGCCTTATGCTTGCCACCATGAACTCTGAGCTTCAGAAGCAACATGAGGAAATGGAGGCGTTCGATATGATCGAACACTTAAAGCAATTGTACCAACAGCAAGCAAGACAAGAGAGGTATGACGTCTCTAAGGCGTTATTTCAGTGCAGGATGGTAGAAGGAAGCCTAGTTGGAACTCATGTGCTCAAGATGATTCGGTACATTGAGAATCTGGACAAGGTGGGTTTTCTATTGGACCAAGAGTTGGCCACCGATGTGATCTTGCAATCGTTGCCGGAGAGCTTCAGTCAATTCGTAGTAAATTACAATATGACTGACATGGAAAAGACTCTACCACAATTGCTTGGTATGTTGAGAACATATGAAGCAAATACAAAGAATACTAAGGCCAAAAATGTTCTTATTGTGAATAAGGGCAAAGGAAAGGCCAAAGCTAAAGGCAATAAGAAAGCAAAGAAGATCTTTGTTAAATCTAAGCCAAAGTCTTATGCACTGAAACCAAAGGGAGGGATAGCGAAGGAAGGGAACTGTTTCCATTGCGGTGAGACCGACCATTGGAAAAGAAACTGCAAAGTATATCTGGAGGATCTAAAGAAAGGAAGTGTGACTTCCGCTTCAGGTATTTTTGTTATAGAAGTCAATTTATCTACTTCTTCATCATGGGTATTAGATACTGGATGTGGATCTCACATTTGTGTAAATGTGCAGGACCTCAAAAAGAGTAGATAGTTGGCGAAAGGCGAAGTTGATCTCCGAGTTGGAAATGGAGCAAGAGTTGCTGCATTAGCTATAGGAGATTATTATTTATCTTTGCCTTCTGGTTTATCATTGATTTTAAAAGACTGTTATTTTGTGCCATCCATTACCAAAAACATAATTTCTATTTCTTGTTTAGACAAGTGTGGTTTTTCATTTATAATAAAGGACAACTGTTTTTCTATTTATTTAAATGATATGTTTTATGCTAGCGCACAAATGGTGAATGGTCTTTATTTATTAAATCTTGATATGCCTATCTATAACATAAATACTAAAAGGATTAAAAATAATGATTGTAATCCGACTTATCTCTGGCACTGTCGCTTGGGCCACATAAACGAGAACCGCATATCTAAACTTCATAAGGATGGAGTATTAGATTCATTTGATTTTGAATCATATGAAACATGCGAATCTTGTTTAATGGGCAAGATGACTAAAGCCCCTTTCAAGGGACATGTTGAAAGGGCAAATGTTTTATTGGGACTAATACATAGTGATGTATGTGGACCAATAAGTACACAAGCTAGAGGTGGTTTTCAATACTTCGTTACATTTACTGATGACCTCAGTAGATATGGGTATGTGTACCTAATGAAGCATAAGCATGAAACCTTTGAAAAGTTCAAAGATTTCAAGAATGAAGTACAAAACCAACTTGGCAAAAGTATCAAAATCCTTCGATCAGATCGAGGAGGTGAATACTTAAGCCAAGAGTTTCATGACTATCTAAAGGAATGTGGGATAGTCCCACAACTCACTCCTCCGTATACTCCACAATGGAATGGTGTATCCGAGAGGAGAAATCGAACCTTGTTGGACATGGTTAGATCAATGATGAGTCATCCAGATCTTCCGATATCGTTTTGGGGACACGCTCTAGAAACAGCGATTTTCTTACTAAACCGTGTTCCATCTAAATCAGTGGAAAAGACACCATATGAGATATGGACTGGGAAGCGTCCTAGTATGTCTTTTATGAAGATTTGGGGTTGTGAGGCTTTCGTTAGACGTCACGCCACTAACAAACTTGGACCCAAATCTGATAAGTGTTTATTTGTGGGGTATCCTAAGGAAACAAAAGGATACTATTTCTATTATCCCACCGAGAACAAAGTAGTTGTTGCTCGGACTTGTGTATTTCTTGAAAGAGAATTTATTTCTAGAAAAACCAGTGGGAGAAAAATAGAACTTAGTGAAGTTCAACCACAAGAAAACACTGAACCTGAGATTGAGATGGAAACAGAGCAGGCACCGCAATCTGTTGTGGAAGAAGAACCTGCTCAAGAGACACAAGCGCAGCGTAGGTCTGTAAGAGAACACCGGGAGCCACAGAGATATGGATTTCTTGTGACTCAACAAGGTGACTTACTACTTATTGATGAGGATGAGCCGTCATCTTATCAACAAGCTATAATGGGCAATGATCTGAGAAATGGCAAGAAGCCATGAAATCTGAGATGGAATCCATGTATGCAAACCAAGTATGGACTTTGGTTGATCCACCTGAAGGGGTACGAACCATAGGGTGCAAATGGATTTTCAAGAAAAGGACCGATATGGATGGTAATGTACAAACCTATAAAGGTCGGCTGGTTGCAAGAGGATTCAAACAAATTCATGGTATTGACTATGATGAAACCTTTTCACCAGTGGCCATGGTTAAATCCATAAGGATCTTACTTGCAATAGCTGCATTTCATGATTATGAAATCTGGCAGATGAATGTCAAAACAGCTTTCCTTAATGGAAATCTGCTAGAGGATGTGTACATGACACAACCCGAGGGTTTTGTCGATCCAAAGGATGCTGGAAAGATATGCAAGCTACAACGATCCATTTATGGATTGAAGCAAGCATCTCGGAGTTGGAATCTTCGTTTTGATGATGCAATCAAAGAGTTTGGTTCGTTTTGATGATGCAAGCATCTCAGTGGGAGCGTAATCATTTTCCTAGTGTTGTATGTAGATGACATACTTCTCATTGGGAATGACATCCCTGCCTTACAATCTGTAAAGATTTGGCTAGGGAACTACTTTTCGATGAAAGACTTGGGAGAAGCCACCTATGTATTAGGAATCAAAATCTATAGAGATAGATCAAGAAGGCTTCTTGGCCTAAGTCAAAGTACATACATAGACAAAGTGCTTAAAAGGTTTAGCATGCAAGAATCAAAGAAAGGATTCGTGCTATGACGCATGGCATTTATCTCTCGAAGGAACAGTGTCCTTCAACACCAGATGAGAGACAACGCATGAGTAAGATTCCATATGCGTCAGCTATTGGATCTATCATGTATGCCATGATATGTACTCGTCCCGATGTATCGTATGCTTTGAGCATGACGAGCAGATATCAAGTTGATCCAGGTGAAGGTCACTGGATTGCAGTCAAGAATATCCTGAAGTACTTGAGAAGAACTAAGGATACATTCTTGATTTATGGAGGTGAGGAAGAGCTCAATGTAATGGGTTACACTGATGCAAGCTTCCAAACTGACAAAGATGATTTTCGATCGCAATCTGGATATGTGTATTGCCTAAATGGAGGTGCTGTGAGCTGGAAGAGTTCAAAGCAAGAAACAGTAGCCGATTCTACAACGGAAGCTGAGTATATTGCTGCCTCGGATGCAGCAAAGGAAGCGGTTTGGATGAGGAAGTTCATTTCTGAACTTGGAGTGGTGCCTAGCATTAAAGATCCGATAGAACTCTATTGTGACAACAATGGAGCGATCGCATTGGCTAAGGAACCAAGATCTCACCAAAGATCCAAGCACATACTTAGGCGTTTCCATTTAATTCGAGAAATCATTGAAAGAGGAGATGTTAAAATATGCAAAGTACCAACAGATGATAATGTATCTGACCCATTGACGAAGCCACTGTAACAGCAGAAGCATGATCGTCATACTACATCTCTAGGCATTAGGTATATGTCTGAGTGGTCTTAGTGCAAGTGGGAGATTTGTTGGGATATGCCCTAAGACAAATCATTAGATGATTGTTTTGACATACAATGTTTATGATTTCTTGAATGGCAATTCATTATTATATATTATTCTTTTGTGCAATGTGAATTAATATATATGTTAATGTCCTTAGAATAATATTGTATTATTCTTAAAGATGTCACTAGTCAAGTATTATTATGAATAGGGATAATGATAATACGTAGAGACTAGTATGTGTTGATTGATGAATTATTCATTGATATGAGATATCAAATCAACACATGGGTACATGTTAGAGAACGATGTATTGGACAGACCCACCATGAGAATGCAACATGGATAGTTATATGATCGTCATATGCAATTCTCATAGTGATAATAATGTATGTAATCCTTACGACTTGTGATCATCAGAGATCCCAACATAAGGAGTTATGTATCTTGATATCGTCAAACATTACCCGTAACAGGGTAATCTATAAAGGCGACTATTGGATACACTACGAATTATGTAGAGGGATGTTGACTGATCGAGATAGGATTTGTCCCTCCTATATAACAGGAGATGTGTTTGGCCCTTGATCAAGTGAGAACTAAAATGCATGGCCATGCTCGAATGAGTCGATATGAGATATCGAGCTTATTCGGTTATTCTAGTTCTACTTGGGGATCAAGAAATAGAGATTGAATATACGAGTATGACTATTCCATGACTCGTGCTCAATCTAAACACAAAGGACAAAGGGATTAAGTTACATGGTTAATATTATCACAAGTTCTAAAGGTTATGTCGAGTCATTGACATTCTTGTAATTTGGGTAGCCTCGATGTGTTGCTAGACACCGCTCCTTGCTTGTAACGTAAAATGAGATTTTATGTCACTGCCAACATTACAAGATCCTATCGGGTCGCACAAAAGATTAAATCGAGAAGGGAAATTAAATTCATGGGATGAATTAAATAATTAAGGGGAGTCTTAATTAATTATCATAATGATTAAATTAAATCATGGGCTTAAGCCCATGAGGCTTTATGAAAGCCTTTAATTAAATGATATATAATTTGATTGCGTGGTGATTAATGTGATTAAGACTTTCATATCATAACCTACACACTAAGAAAGACACACGGCCGCCTCTCTCCATTCACTCTCGGTTTCGCAATAGCCGAAGGTTGAGTGGTGATTTCGTGCCATCTTTTCGATTTAGAATCGAGTGTGTTTCTTGTTCTGGTTTAAGAACTTGTCTAGCAACTTGTTCTTAAACTATCCCTTCACCCGATTTGATCGTGTGGATACCGTTGAGGCAAAACTTGTTAAGTTTTGCTAGTGATTCGAAGGATCGTTGGACGTTGTTGGGAAAACGATTTCTAAGTTTTGGTGATTACAAACACCTACTGGATGCTAAAGATCAACCGGATGCTAAAGACCTACCGGGTGAATACACCTACCGGATATTAAAGTCTCACCGGGTAAAGACATCAACTGGATAGTCATCAACCGGATGAAGACATCAACTGGATAGTCATCAACCGGATGAAGACATCAACTGGATAGTCATCAACCGGATGAAGACATCAACTGGATAGTCATCAACCGGATGAAGTCATCAACCGGATGAAGACATCAACTGGATAGATACCAACCGGACAAGCTATCAACTGATAAAGACACTAACCGGATGAAGTCATCAACTGGTATGAAGTCATCAACCGGATGAAGACATCAACTGGATAAAGTTATCAACTGATAAAGACACTAACCGGATGAAGTCATCAACTGGTATGAAGTCATCAACCGGATGAAGACATCAACTGGATAAAGTTATCAACTGGTAAAGACATCAACCGGAACCGGGTGAAGACATAAACTGGATAACTATCAACTGCAAAGTCTCTCACTGAACAAGGACATCAACTGGTCTTAAGAGGATGAACGACCAGTTGAACAAAGAAACCAGCAGAAGTCTAAGCAACAAGACAAAGTAAGTACAACATTCTCTGACAAAGGTACAACAGAGCGGCGCACCCTGCTATATCTCCGCCACCATTACCGTCAGAGTGAAAAGAGCCGTTGTTTTCCAAAATAGGAAAGAAGACAACAGGTATTTGGAAAGCTAATCCATTCCATATACAAAAAGGCTACCGTTGGACAACCAAACCTATAAATACGTCCAAGCAGAGAATGAAGAAGTGCTGAGCAACTTTCAAACTAAGAGAAATACTTCAAAGCAAGAAAGCTATACGACTGATATTTCAAACGTTCAGCAAAGAGCAGACAAACCGCAAAACTGAATCTGTGACAGATTATTTTCAATTGAAGTCTGCTGCTTAGAAACTCTCAAAGCTAGAAAGTTTTATTCTGTAGAGAGTGTTGTAAAATCACTTGTATCCAAAAGATAAGAAGAGTGTGATTGCCAGGAGTTTAGGCCAAGTGTGTTAGTGCCTAAGGAGGTTGTATACTGTAAAGTGTAAACCAAGTCTTCTAGTGAATCCTTCCTGCAAAGGAAGAAGGGGAGACGTAGAAGCGTTGTGCTTCGAACTTCCAGAAACAACTCTCGTATTATTCGTTTATTGCTTTATTACTTCAGTTTTATTCCTCACAAGTTTTGTAGACGTCTTCCGCACTATAATAAGTGTCTACTGACTTGCCTGTTATTGAGAAGCAACTGTAACACTTAACAGTTTACAGTTAACCAGAAAAGAAATGGAAATTATATCTAGTGTTTATTCAACCCCCCCCTTCTAAACACTACCCCGATCCCAACAAGTGGTATCAGAGCTTAGGTCTTCTCAATCTTGAGAAATTACTATTTACCAAAAACTGATGGCCTCATTCAGCAAGATTCCAATGTTCAAGAAAGACGAATATGATGACTGGAGGATCCGTATGCAAGCACATCTAAGTGCTCAAGATGATGATATGTGGTATGTGATCACCGAAGGACCGTTGAAGATCATGAAAATCAATACAGCTGCCTCTATCACAAGTGGTGATCCACAAATGGTAGAAAAGGAAAGATCTCAATGGTCAAATGAAGACAAAAAAAAAAGCAAACCTAGACAACGTGGCTAAAGACATTTTGTTCAAAACTTTGGACAAAAATATGTTCAACAAAATCAAAATGTGCCCAACAGCCAAAGAGATCTGGGAAAAGATTGCTCAACTCTGTGAAGGAAATGATCAAACCAAGGAGAACAAGCTTACTGTGGCTTTACAAAAGTTTGAGCATATCAAAATGATAAATGGAGAAACTCTCAACGAGTATGATGAAAGAGTGACTGGAATAATAAATGAGCTAAGCAGTCTGGGTAAGGAGTTACCCAACAGAGAAGTCACTCTCAAAGTGATGAGAGGTCTACCAAGAGAATGGGATGTCAAGACCATTGCTATGAGAGAATCGAAGGATATCAACAAGATAGATCTACATGATCTGTTTGCTGATTTAAAAGCCTATGAATTCGAATTAGGCATTCGGGTTGAAGATGAACCAAGTACAAGTCAACCAACAAAAGCTCTCACTGCATCTGAGTCTCTGCCTACTCCTACTGAAATGACTCCAGAAAAGATGTGTAACGATGCGATGGCAATGTTCGTAAAGAAATTTGGAAAATTCATGAAGAAGAACCAGAGACCTTATCAATCATATCCTCGAAGGCAAAGCTCCAAAGGAAATTCAGAAGAAGAAGAGCGAGTATGCTTCAACTGTCTCAAACCAGGGCACTTCATCGCAGACTGTCCTAAACCCAAAAAGGATGATCACAAAAGAGGATCCAAGGATTACAGAAAATCCAAGGAAACCAGAAGAACATCCAAACGGGACAGAGATCAAAAGGTTTTAGTGGCAGAAGATAGTAAGAGCAAATGGGCTGATTCTGAATCAGAATCAGAGGAGTCAATTAGCTCATCCAGCGAGAGTGAAGACGAAGAAGTCCACTGCTTAATGGCGAATGATGAAAATGAGGTACATGAAACCAACCTATCTGAATTTACACATCATGAACTCACCAATGCATTGCAGGACATGATAAATGAGTATCAGACGCTATACGAATCTTTTGAAAGCTATAAGACTGAGCACTCAATTCCAACTAAAACGCTTGAAAACAAACTTGATTGTGAACAATCAAGGGAGTTGAATTGCTTAAGGGAAGCAGCCAGTCGCCTAGTGAAAGAAAGAGATGAAGCCAAGTGTGCGTACCAGAAACTCAGCAAACTGGTTAGCACTTGGAATGCGTCGACTACCAGAAAAGATGAAATGCTTGAGTCTATAAGACTTGCTGGTGATTTAACTGGCATAGGCTTTAATAGCAATGACAGCAGATCATCTGGTAATGAGCCTCAACTGTGTCTAACAAAAGGCAAGGTTCAATCAATGAACTTTGTAAGATCTAGCACAGTATATGACCCGTATGAACTGGTTAAAGAACCTGTTAAAGCAACACTCATCAAGGAACAGGTACAGCACAGAGGTATCGGTTATGTAGAACCACTCAAAGAGGCTAAACCAAGGCAAAAGTTCAGAAATGAACTTAAAACCACTGGTCGAGCAGCTAGAGAGGTTAAACCCAACTGGTACAACAACTGTAAACCTGTCCAGAAGAGGTATATGCTGAATAACAGGAACTACAAACCAAAAGCACATGCATACACATATTATCACACTCCACAGCTAAAATCATCACCTACATTTATAAATGCACACACATTTCAGAACACACACCGACCTAAGTCATTCAGGGTCATACAAGTGTGGGTTCCGAAAGGACTAATTGTGATGACCAGGGATTATAGGTGTTAATCCCGTAGTGTTAATACTCCCTAAAGTGGTTTTACGTGGCGATTTGGAGTTTAATCGCGATGTTGGGCCTTCTGGGCTCGTTTAATTGGGTAGTTGGGATCGTTGGATCCAGAGGTTGAGATTGTATTCACATTACGGTGAAAAACCTAAGAGTTGGGTTTTTGATGTGTCTCGGAATCTCGGGTGCTATGTGAGCACCGGTAGGGGGTTTTGGAGTTAGAGAGAGAAGTTTTGAAAACAGATGATTTTTAAGGAATCATGATGTATTTGTGGGGCTATTAATTTTTCGGGGTATTTTTGCTATAAATACCATTTAAACCCAAAATTTTAGAATTTATTTCATTTTCAGCCCCAAATCTTCTTCTCCTCCCCCGCGCGCGATTTCCCGCTGCCAGCCCCTGCCCGCGCGCAAAAGCGCTTCGGCCGCCGCCGTCCCGCCGCCGATCGGCGCGTCCGACCTACCCACGGCTTCGTCTCGTCCAGGCGCTCATTTCCCCTCCGGCAATTGAAAGTTTCATCGCGATTTGAGGTCGAATTTTGAGAAAGAGCGGCGATCCCCAATTTCTAGGGTTCATCGGATTTCGTCCGATTTTGCTTCCGATTTCGTTGGGTAACGTTCCTTACCCCTTTTCCATGCTTATGATGTATTTTCCCTACCTATTGTGAATTATTATGTTCGAATTTTGAGGATTGAATTCGAATTTGTGGAGGTTGGTTCGAATTTCATGATATGTGGGGGATTTATGTTCGATTTTGGGGATTGTTGGCATGAGGATGATAATTCTTGTTAGGATTCGATTTATTCATGCTTAAATGAATTATGATGCTTAAGTGGGATCGAATTAAGATGTTATGGTTCGAATTTCCCCAATTTCGTAGGGTCTAATTTTCGAATTATTGGGGGTTTTTGGCAAAGGTGATGATTCTTGCCATTGATGGTTTAATTCACATCTTAGGTGTATTATGATGCTGGTTGGGTTCGAATTGTGAGTTTAGGGTTCGAATTTTGTAGGATGTTCTTGAACAATTTTCGATATTATCGCATTCGTTTTCCCTCCCTGCATGTACCCTGCCCCGGGTCTTTTAAATGATTTATTGTCGTGTGTTGACAATATTTTGAGGGTTATGAATGTGCTTGAGCATGTGTTACATGTTCGTAAATAATTGTGAATTATTTATCGTTCTAGCACATCGTTCCTCGGGGCATGGAACTCGAGCAAGGTTTGGTTCGGACTTCGAGGATTTAAGGTACGTTTAGCGTACGAGCATAGTTTAAATGATGTTTTACAAGTATGATGCATGATTTAAGATATATGATATGTTTTACTATGATGGTATCTGGACTTGGTTACGATATGCTGTTTCACATGGTGGAATGCTCAGTGCCGCTATGAAGCGAGCCAATGATGAGGTGTGGTTGCTACGGAGCAAACACCCATAGTATGACGTTACCTTGAAGTAAGAAATGAGAATGTGGTATTTGATTAGATATCTAGGATATCTGTATTTTATTTCCCTATGGGTAATAATAGGAACAGAGACGTAGTTAATCAGAGAAGTGATTAACCAGTATCGGAAGTTAAGGAAATCTCAATATGATATCTAGAATTATGATAATTGCTAGATTAAGTAAGATGTTATGAAAAGATGTTATGAAACGATGTTATGAAATGATGTTATGAAATGTTGCTAATTATTGCTAGATTAAGTAAGATGTTATGAAAAGATGTTATGAAACGATGTTATGAAATGATGTTATGAAATGTTGCTATTATTGCTAAATTAAGTAAGATGTTATGAAAAGATGTTATGAAACGATGTTATGAAATGATGTTATGAAATGTTGCTAATTATTGCTAAATTAAGTAAGATGTTATGAAAAGATGTTATGAAAAGATGTTATGAAATGATGTTATGAAATGTTGCTAATTATTGCTAAATTAAGTAAGATGTTATGAAAAGATGTTATGAAAAGATGTTATGAAACGATGTTATGAAATGATGTTATGAAATGTTACCAATCATTGCCAAATAAAGTAAGATGTTATGAAAGGTTACTGATTTGAGACTGGCTAGGGTTAACCAATATGATGATTAACTGCATATTCAAGATTTGATGATTTATCTGTTTTGAGAACAGGGTTATTACAGGGGTACGCTATGATGAGGATGATACCATCCAGGAAGTATCATATATGTTCCACAATATTTACATTTTCGTAAATTATGTACTATGTCATTATGATTATGAAATTGTGGAATTGGTATGCTCACCCCGTTGGGGGCTGTCTCTGTTGGGACAGGTGAACAGGTACATCGATGGCTTTGGAGATGAGCTCGAGCTGTTGATTGGATGTACTCCCAGGATTGCGGTACCAGGGCTTGATGGAGCACGGTATCGTATAGAGTACCCATATACCCATGATGGTTTTATACATATTCATGATGCTCGCATGTGAGCACGATTATACTTGTATATGGGTTGTATGTAAAGGCATGAGCCTTTCTCTCTTTCATTCTATGTTGCATGCAATTAGAGGTAGAATTGCTAAATGATAAGAGAGTCATTGGTGTATTATGTGGGTGTTGAAACCCACCTTTGTCGTCATATGTGTGGTGTCTTCCCTGGCTGGGAATTTACTTGCATTACTGCTTTCTGCTGAGTATTATGTGTTCCCTGGCCGGGAATTATGTTATATGCTGTGCTCTTTTTTTTGGGATAGCTCTATTTATGGGGAGACTCTGCCCAAATTTTTATAAAAGTTTACAATGTGAAAAGTGGCACCAAGGGGTTGGTAAAGGGCAAACATATGAGTCAATCATTGACAGGCAATGATTAAGTATCATCAGAGCTTCCCGATTGACATTTTATAGAAAGCATGTATCACACATAGTGGTTAATACACTAATCAAGGGTTAAGTATACGGGGTCCTTACATTAGTGGTATCAGAGCAGTGGTTGCTCATTGGGGCTGTTAAGGGCCTAGGAAGTTATTGATAGCACATATTTATGCATGATGGCATTAATGTTATACGACATGACTAATTGTTTATGTGCTTATATGATATGAAAGTGGTATTGCTAACCATTGTGGTTGCAGGAATCGTGTGGAACACGATAGGATGGCATTAATAGCGATGTCTAACACTCTATATGCTACGTGCCAAGGAATCTGATTTTGGAAGAAAATCAGGGAAAAGAAAGATATGACGTATTGTCCGAGGACAGACTAAGTAGACCACCGACAGTGGAATACTTCGGTATGGTCTCAATTAGTATTGAATATACTAATGCGTTTGTTCATGTAATGTTCAAGCAAGGAATGTACGTAAGAGACGTACGGGCATCGGACGGTAACACACATCCTTATACTACAACTGTGCTTTTATTACATGAGTATTCACGATGAGATGATGATGTGTATACGATGATGTTATACGATGTTTATACAATGAGGCTTATACGATGTTTACATGATAAGATGTTTATGATGATGATAATGATAAGTAAGTTATGATGATGTTTACGATGAGTAAAGATGATAAGATGTTTATGATGATGATAATGATAAGTAAGTTATGATAATGCTTATGACAAGTAAAGATGATATGATGTTTATGATAATGATTATGATGATGATTATGAGGAATAAGATTATAATGATGATGTTTATATGATGTTTATATGATGATGTTTATACGATGTTTATATGATGATGTGCATACGATGTTTATATATGATGATGATTATACGATATTGTGGTAAGGTGCCACGGGGTAAGGTGCCCCACATGGTAAGTAGCCATGCGATGTTATTGTGGTAAGGTGCCACGGGGTAAGGTGCCCCACATGGTAAGTAGCCATGCGATGTTATTGTGGTAAGGTGCCACGGGGTAAGGTGCCCCACATGGTAAGTAGCCATGCGATGTTATTGTGGTAAGGTGCCACGGGGTAAGGTGCCCCACATGGTAAGTAGCCATGCGATGTTATTGTGGTAAGGTGCCACGGGGTAAGGTGCCCCATATGGTAAGAGGCCATACGATATTATTATGAGGATTTACGATGACTCATTCTTTTATGAGGACTGGCGATGGTTCTTTCCGCCAGATGTATGATAGCGATGCTTCATTCCGCTATATTGATTGGCGATGGTTCTTCCGCCAGATGTACGATAGCGATGCCTCATTCCGCTATATTGATTGGCGATGGTTCTTTCCGCCAGATGTATGATAGCGATGCCTCATTCCGCTATATTGATTGGCGATGGTTCTTTCCGCCAGATGTATTGATAGCGATGCCTCTTTCCGCTATTATGTGGACGATGATTCATGCTCAGGTGTATAGCGAGGTTTCATGCCACCTATTATATGACGAGGTATCATGCCGTCGATTCTATAGCGATGGACTGTACCGCTATATATTCAGCACATGATTTTGGCCGCCTTCTAGCGATGGGTGCTGATTACGTATTATTATGGAGCGACGGAGATAGGTATGCCGCTATCTTGTTAGCGATGAGGTATGAGATATTGCTATTCTATTTAGCATTATTATAGCTGGCATGCGTTGTTATACATGTTTTATTGTGACTATTTTACTAGCATGATGATGAATGATATATGTTGATGTACATGGACCGTCACGAGTTGACTGGGTCATTTAGATGTCATTGTTGACTTGTACCGTCACTAGTTGACGATACCTTAGATGCCATGAGTGGGCATGTGTCGTCACGGGATGGCGATGACGATAGTGCAGGAGATGTCTTATTAGACATGCATCATGGTTACGATGAGCAATGCGTTAAGTATACGTTTTCAGTTGTATGCCTTGGGTGCCTGTGTCGGGCACAAGGAGACGTGTGCGTCACCGATTGACGTGACCCTTATACCGAGCGGGTTGCTCGAAGAATGGATGGACACGTTGTACATGTGATTGTACCGCAGACATTGTTTGAGGCAATCATATTACGAGTGGTGATACCCTTGAGGTATGCTCGTTGGATTGGCTTTTTGGCCATGTTTTTGACGATAGGAGTAATCGTGGAGGAATTACTCGCTTTCTATTGATATGACATGTGTTAGACATGGTCACACCACCCATGAGGATGTAAGATGGGTCCTAAGGGAGTAGGATCAGGTTATGTTAAGTACATGGGGACATTGAAGTGTCCAGGGTATATCAGCATTGGAGGAATGTTGGGTAAAGACCCACTACTCTATTGATTGTTCTTCCCATGGTATGGTATGCCGTGTGGAAACGTCCATCTGATTGGTAGGTTTGAGGTGAACCTAGTGAGACAGCGATTAGTTTGTCTGCCGCGTGTGTGCAGCACCATGATGGGCTTGCTAGAGCCGTTATACTGCTCGTTGGAACCAAGTTTGGCAAATCGTAAGGTGATACAAAGTGGATTGTGGTGAACTCTGGTAGTCACCACGTCATTTGAAGTTGAGGTTGAGTATGCCTCACAGAAACGTATATATGTTTATGTTTAAATCTTGGGGAGACTTGTCTGGGACAGCTCATGACGTGAAGTACCAACGAGAGAGTCGTCAAGTCGTCGTTGATTCGATCTGAGAATCCATGTATTTGAGTTGCAATGATGCGACTGCTCCTTCGATAGAGGAGGTTTGAAAGTGGAAACCAGGTTTGTTATGTGTACACCGTGGAATACTAGTGTTTCCCTCGTAACGATGTATGTTGGACATCGTGAGTCATGATAAGAGATGTCAAGGAATGAAATCTACGATGGAATCAGGAACGATTCGAATCCTTACAGTTTCAGTTGACTAACTGCCTTTGGATTATTAGCGTTGAGCTGTGCTGACGCTCTTTGACGTTATGATGGATTTGGAAGTTTATTCCACCCCAGAGTTTGACACGAGGTCAACATTCTCACGGTTGAGGTGTCAGTCAGGATGCGTTCTTACTAGTTGTATTAGAACTAAGGATGACTGTCCGGTCTACAGCCGTAAGTATTGGTTGTTTTGCAGTCATGAGAGACTGACTTTTGGGACGACCCGCATCGAGGTACGTTTTGCCTCTTGGGTGATATGTTGGTTTTGGTATGTCGCTCTGTTTCAGAGTTTGATGAGAGGTAAGTATCCTCACGTTTATTAAGACAATTCTGATATGGTCAAGAATCGAGGTTGTGGCTTCATGTTGTTGGGTGGCCTGGGTGTTACGTGATACACCAGTGCTAATTTCGAGGACGAAATTCTTTTAGTGGGGGATATTGTGATGACCAGGGATTATAGGTGTTAATCCCGTAGTGTTAATACTCCCTAAAGTGGTTTTACGTGGCGATTTGGAGTTTAATCGCGATGTTGGGCCTTCTGGGCTCGTTTAATTGGGTAGTTGGGATCGTTGGATCCAGAGGTTGAGATTGTATTCACATTACGGTGAAAAACCTAAGAGTTGGGTTTTTGATGTGTCTCAGAATCTCGGGTGCTATGTGAGCACCGGTAGGGGGTTTTGGAGTTAGAGAGAGAAGTTTTGAAAACAGATGATTTTTAAGGAATCATGATGTATTTGTGGGGCTATTAATTTTTCGGGGTATTTTTGCTATAAATACCATTTAAACCCAAAATTTTAGAATTTATTTCATTTTCAGCCCCAAATCTTCTTCTCCTCCCCCGCGCGCGATTTCCCGCTGCCAGCCCCTGCCCGCGCGCAAAAGCGCTTCGGCCGCCGCCGTCCCGCCGCCGATCGGCGCGTCCGACCTACCCACGGCTTCGTCTCGTCCAGGCGCTCATTTCCCCTCCGGCAATTGAAAGTTTCATCGCGATTTGAGGTCGAATTTTGAGAAAGAGCGGCGATCCCCAATTTCTAGGGTTCATCGGATTTCGTCCGATTTTGCTTCCGATTTCGTTGGGTAACGTTCCTTACCCCTTTTCCATGCTTATGATGTATTTTCCCTACCTATTGTGAATTATTATGTTCGAATTTTGAGGATTGAATTCGAATTTGTGGAGGTTGGTTCGAATTTCATGATATGTGGGGGATTTATGTTCGATTTTGGGGATTGTTGGCATGAGGATGATAATTCTTGTTAGGATTCGATTTATTCATGCTTAAATGAATTATGATGCTTAAGTGGGATCGAATTAAGATGTTATGGTTCGAATTTCCCCAATTTCGTAGGGTCTAATTTTCGAATTATTGGGGGTTTTTGGCAAAGGTGATGATTCTTGCCATTGATGGTTTAATTCACATCTTAGGTGTATTATGATGCTGGTTGGGTTCGAATTGTGAGTTTAGGGTTCGAATTTTGTAGGATGTTCTTGAACAATTTTCGATATTATCGCATTCGTTTTCCCTCCCTGCATGTACCCTGCCCCGGGTCTTTTAAATGATTTATTGTCGTGTGTTGACAATATTTTGAGGGTTATGAATGTGCTTGAGCATGTGTTACATGTTCGTAAATAATTGTGAATTATTTATCGTTCTAGCACATCGTTCCTCGGGGCATGGAACTCGAGCAAGGTTTGGTTCGGACTTCGAGGATTTAAGGTACGTTTAGCGTACGAGCATAGTTTAAATGATGTTTTACAAGTATGATGCATGATTTAAGATATATGATATGTTTTACTATGATGGTATCTGGACTTGGTTACGATATGCTGTTTCACATGGTGGAATGCTCAGTGCCGCTATGAAGCGAGCCAATGATGAGGTGTGGTTGCTACGGAGCAAACACCCATAGTATGACGTTACCTTGAAGTAAGAAATGAGAATGTGGTATTTGATTAGATATCTAGGATATCTGTATTTTATTTCCCTATGGGTAATAATAGGAACAGAGACGTAGTTAATCAGAGAAGTGATTAACCAGTATCGGAAGTTAAGGAAATCTCAATATGATATCTAGAATTATGATAATTGCTAGATTAAGTAAGATGTTATGAAAAGATGTTATGAAACGATGTTATGAAATGATGTTATGAAATGTTGCTAATTATTGCTAGATTAAGTAAGATGTTATGAAAAGATGTTATGAAACGATGTTATGAAATGATGTTATGAAATGTTGCTAATTATTGCTAAATTAAGTAAGATGTTATGAAAAGATGTTATGAAACGATGTTATGAAATGATGTTATGAAATGTTGCTAATTATTGCTAAATTAAGTAAGATGTTATGAAAAGATGTTATGAAAAGATGTTATGAAATGATGTTATGAAATGTTGCTAATTATTGCTAAATTAAGTAAGATGTTATGAAAAGATGTTATGAAAAGATGTTATGAAACGATGTTATGAAACGATGTTATGAAATGATGTTATGAAATGTTACCAATCATTGCCAAATAAAGTAAGATGTTATGAAAGGTTACTGATTTGAGACTGGCTAGGGTTAACCAATATGATGATTAACTGCATATTCAAGATTTGATGATTTATCTGTTTTGAGAACAGGGTTATTACAGGGTACGCTATGATGATGATGATACCATCCAGGAAGTATCATATATGTTCCACAATATTTACATTTTCGTAAATTATGTACTATGTCATTATGATTATGAAATTGTGGAATTGGTATGCTCACCCCGTTGGGGGCTGTCTCTGTTGGGACAGGTGAACAGGTACATCGATGGCTTTGGAGATGAGCTCGAGCTGTTGATTGGATGTACTCCCAGGATTGCGGTACCAGGGCTTGATGGAGCACGGTATCGTATAGAGTACCCATATACCCATGATGGTTTTATACATATTCATGATGCTCGCATGTGAGCACGATTATACTTGTATATGGGTTGTATGTAAAGGCATGAGCCTTTCTCTCTTTCATTCTATGTTGCATGCAATTAGAGGTAGAATTGCTAAATGATAAGAGAGTCATTGGTGTATTATGTGGGTGTTGAAACCCACCTTTGTCGTCATATGTGTGGTGTCTTCCCTGGCTGGGAATTTACTTGCATTACTGCTTTCTGCTGAGTATTATGTGTTCCCTGGCCGGGAATTATGTTATATGCTGTGCTCTTTTTTTTGGGATAGCTCTATTTATGGGGAGACTCTGCCCAAATTTTTATAAAAGTTTACAATGTGAAAAGTGGCACCAAGGGGTTGGTAAAGGGCAAACATATGAGTCAATCATTGACAGGCAATGATTAAGTATCATCAGAGCTTCCCGATTGACATTTTATAGAAAGCATGTATCACACATAGTGGTTAATACACTAATCAAGGGTTAAGTATACGGGGTCCTTACACTAATCCTACCAGGACCCAAGTAGGATTGGGTACCAATCAGTCTATCGCTTTAATTGCAGGAAACTAGAATGCATCCAGTTCGGAGCTCAGGATGGTTCCTAGACAGCGGATGCTCTAGACATATGACAGGGAATGCAAGCTTATTGTCTGAACTAGTGGACTCCACTGGACCCAGAATAACGTTTGGAGATAACGCTAAAGGTAGAACCGTAGGTAAGGGTAAGATTATCTACGGTAACCTCATCATTAAAGATATTCTCTTAGTTGAAAATCTATGCTATAATTTGATTAGCATAAGTCAATTATGTGACAATGGTCATTCCGTAGAATTCAATCAGCATTCATGCACAATTAAATCTACTGATGGCAATGTATTACTTATAGGAAGAAGGCATGATAACACATATAAAATTGATTGGAATCTTAATCAGCCTACTTCCTTTACTTGCTTAGCTGCCCAGAATACTTCCAAAAATTGGCTTTGGCACAAACGGTTGAGTCACTTAAATTTTAAAACTATTGCTAGTCTGCGTAAACTTGATCTAGTTGTTGGACTGCCCCAAATTGAGTTCTCAAAGGACAAGATCTGTGCAGCATGCCAACTCGGTAAGCAAATCAGATCCTCCTTTAAGAACAAAGGGAGTAAATCTTCTTCTCGGTGCCTAGAGTTGCTGCATATGGATCTGTTTGGTCCTATACCAGTAACAAGTCTAGGGGGAATGAAGTACACCCTAGTGTTAATAGACGATTACACTCGTTTCACGTGGGTCTTGTTCCTAAGTGGTAAAGATCAGGCTACTCCAAAGCTGATCAAATTACTGAAAAGACTCCAAAATGAGAAATCATGTGGGATAGATAGAATTCGCAGTGATAAAGGTACTGAGTTTACCAATCAATCACTCGAATCATATCTAGATGACCTTGGTATTAAACACGAATACTCTACAGCTAGAACTCCTCAACAAAACGGAGTTGCTGAGCGTAGGAACCGCACGTTGAAAGAAGCTGCGCGAACTATGCTCGCGGAATCAGAAATATCGCAGAGATTTTGGGCAGAAGCTGTCAACACAGCATGTTATACGCAGAACAGATCGATGATTAATAAGCGAGCTAATAAAACCCCTTATGAGATCTGGAATGGCAGTAAGCCAAATATTTCTTATTTCCATGTGTTTGGTTGCAAATGTTTTATTCACAACAATGGAAAGACTCATCTCACCGCCTTTGATGCCAAATCTGATGCTGGAATATTTCTTGGCTATTCTACAGTTAGTAAGGCATTCAGAGTATTTAATAATAGAACTCTTAATGTAGAAGAATCAGTGCATGTAAAATTTGATGAACCTACTGACTGTACACTATCCGATATACAAATCAACAACTTGAGTAATCGACTGGAAAGCACTTATATTGACGAAAATGTTGATGATGAGATTGATTACAGAAGCAGGGCTGACTGCTCCTTAGAACCAGAAATCCCTGAAGCTCAAGCAGAGGAGTCTGCTGGCCAACAAGCACTGCAGCCAGCCATCAATGAAACAGTGGCATCCACCTCTACTGCAGTTGAAGGAACCAATGAGAAAGATGGGTCTATCAGAATCTCTAACTTACCTACTCACATCCAGTCAACTGAAGAACTCAACCCACTAGGACCTTCGCTCCGGTGGAAGAAGGATCATCCACCCGAGCAGGTCATCGGTAACCCTCTTGCTCCTCTACGCACCAGAGGACAAATGATTAACGAATTTCTTCATGCTGCATTCATATCTCATATAGAACCTAAGAAGATTGATGAAGCTATATTAGACCCAAGTTGGGTAGAAGCAATGCAGGAAGAACTAAACCAGTTTGAGCGAAACAGAGTATGGTATCTAGTACCACGACCACAGCATCACACTGTAATTGGCACCAAATGGGTATTTAGAAATAAATTAGACGAAAACGGAACAGTAATTAGAAATAAAGCAAGATTAGTTGCACAGGCTATAGACAGGAAGAAGGCATTGATTTCGATGAAACCTTTGCCCCTGTAGCACGACTAGAAGCAATTCACATATTTCTTGCATTTGCTGCATTTAAAGACTTTAAAGTCTATCAGATGGATGTTAAGAGTGCATTTCTTAACGGCAAACTCCAGGAAGAAGTTTATGTTGAACAACCTCCTGGATTTGAAAACCATCAGCAGCCATCTCATGTTTTCCGTCTGAATAAAGCTCTGTATGGTCTAAAGCAAGCTCCCCGTGCCTGGTATGAAACTTTATCAAAATATTTGACAGAGCACAACTTTGTTATTGGCACGGTGGACAAGACCCTTTTTAAATTTACAAAGGGAGATCATACGTTGCTAGTTCAAATATATGTTGATGATATTATCTTCGGGAGTACTAACCCAAAACTGTGCGAAAGATTTTCTAAAATCATGCAGGAACAATTCGAGATGAGCATGATGGGAGAGTTATCATTTTTCTTAGGATTGCAAGTCAAGCAATCTAGTGAAGGAATTCTGATAAATCAGTCCAAGTACACTAAAGAGCTACTGAAGAAATATGGAATGAGTACCAGCTCAGCTGCTGCTACACCAATGAGCTCATCCGCCAAACTCGACTTGGATAATTCAGGAATACCAGTCGAAGTTACAATGTATCGAGGCATGATCGGATCTTTACTATACTTGACAGCCAGCCGACCCGATATTATGTTTGCAGTATGTATGTGCGCCCGGTTTCAAGCAAATCCCAAGCAGTCGCACTTCACTGCTGTCAAGAGGATCCTAAAATACTTAAAAGGAACCGAGAATGTTGGTCTATGGTATCCAAGAGACTCAACTTTTAATCTCATTGGATACTCAGATGCTGACTATGCTGGATGTAAAATTGACAGGAAAAGCACCAGTGGATATTGTCAATTTCTTGGTGATCGGTTAATATCATGGGGATGCAAGAAACAGACATCCATCGCAACCTCCACTGCAGAGGCAGAGTACCTTGCTGCTGGAAGCTGCTGTGCCCAACTGCTCTGGATTCAGCAACAACTCAGAGACTATGGAATTGAGTCCACAGAGGCTCCTATTTTCTGTGACAATACGTCTGCCATTGCCATTACATACAATCCAGTTCTTCATACTCGTACTAAACATATTGACATTCGTCATCATTTCATCAGAGATCATGTTATGAAGAAGGAAATACGGCTGGAGTACATTTCCACAGAACAACAGGCAGCAGACATCTTCACAAAACCCCTACCGGACGCTAAGTTTTCTTACTTTCGAAATATTCTTGGTTTAATTGAAATTACTTCTTGATTATTTTGTTTGGGTAATGGATTTAGGGGGAATTTGTTAGTTTAATTGCATTTATTTAGGGGGAATTTCTGTTTTAATTTTATCATGGTTATTTAAGCTAAGCTGGTAATACAATGGTCAACTGCAGTGGGGGTATTCGTACCAGTAGGACTCTGCATCCAGTAGATGTTTTCCTACCAGTCGAACCCCACATACCAGTTGATGTTACCAAATATGCTTTGACAAAAATAACCCTCGATACTAATTAACCTAATGAACGTCGGAATTCAAAATTACTTTTGTGTAAAAATAAATTATTTCACTCCCGCCTAAATCCTGTCCTTTTATTTTTGGTTAAAATCTTTTTAATCGTTAGATGATTGCCACGTATACATGTGTCCGCTCATCTACAGTACGACGTTACATATACTTCCTTTTTCACCGCCTTTAGTTTTCTCTTCTCTTCATCTTCTCCAAACATCTTACTGCAACAATCGTTTCTTTCAGAAAATTTCCTTTAACAGATTGCTGCTGCTCCTTCACCTCAATCATTCAAAATGTCGAAGACTGTTCAACCGAGTTTTATCACAAATGCTTGTTTATTTACTTTAATTGCATATCTTTAAAACGCCTTTCAAATATTTAATCGGTTATAGAGCGGGTTATGTCGAGTGTCTTCCGCTCGGTTTTGTAACCGAACTCGATATAATCTCTCGGTGCAATTATTTCAAGAACACGAGCTATTGAAGCTCAAGTTGGTTGAACTCGGGTGTGGAATGGCAACCCACCCCCGTAATTGACTGTCTCTCTGTGTTAAATTGACTGTCTCTCTGTATTCACTATTTAACATAAATGCATTCACATTTATTGCTACCTTGTCTTTCCTATAAATAGAGGTTCTTGTTTGATCACATAACACACATCCACTCATCCTGCTTACTTTTAAGTTATTTCTCATTCCCTGGTTCTCTGTTAGATCCTTTCCCGCTTCATGGGTTTATTACTTATCTAAATCAACCCCTCATGGGTTGATTACTTATCTAACCCAGCTCTGATAAGCTTCAGCGCTTTGATCCTGTTCTGGTGCTCCTCATCAGTCAGGAACTACTAACAGCAGATGCCTGGGTGCTGATGACAAAAAGGGGGAAGACAGAGATAGAGTATTCTCGACAGAGATAGAATATTTTTATTAGGCGATTCCATAAAAACTAAAGGAGCTGCCTGATGAATATTCATATGACTCTTCCTCTTCCCGACCTTCTCTCTGAAACAAGGTGGATCGAGCTCTTCCTCTCCGCAACTAGGTGGATCGAAGCCTTCCGGTCTACTTTGTTTATTTAAAGAGAAATTTGTCATGTAAAACTAGACTTGTCTTAGATTCTATTCAAAGTGTAAGAATTCATCTTATATAAAGATGAATTTATCTCTCAATTGTCCAGTTTGATTACAACTTGTAATCTGCTTATATTTAATGAAAATTTCTTTTCCATGATGTCTTCAAGTATTTTCAGGACTCTTATCTTATTTACTCTAGTAGGAAATCGATTACTGCTTAGTTTTGTCATCACCAAAAAGGGGGAAATTGTTGGGAAAACGATTTCTAAGTTTTGGTGATTACAAACACCTACTGGATGCTAAAGATCAACCGGATGCTAAAGACCTACCGGGTGAATACACCTACCGGATATTAAAGTCTCACCGGGTAAAGACATCAACTGGATAGTCATCAACCGGATGAAGACATCAACTGGATAGTCATCAACCGGATGAAGACATCAACTGGATAGTCATCAACCGGATGAAGACATCAACTGGATAGTCATCAACCGGATGAAGACATCAACTGGATAGTCATCAACCGGATGAAGTCATCAACCGGATGAAGACATCAACTGGATAGATACCAACCGGACAAGCTATCAACTGATAAAGACACTAACCGGATGAAGTCATCAACTGGTATGAAGTCATCAACCGGATGAAGACATCAACTGGATAAAGTTATCAACTGATAAAGACACTAACCGGATGAAGTCATCAACTGGTATGAAGTCATCAACCGGATGAAGACATCAACTGGATAAAGTTATCAACTGGTAAAGACATCAACCGGATGAAGACATCAACCGGGTGAAGACATAAACTGGATAACTATCAACTGCAAAGTCTCTCACTGAACAAGGACATCAACTGGTCTTAAGAGGATGAACGACCAGTTGAACAAAGAAACCAGCAGAAGTCTAAGCAACAAGACAAAGTAAGTACAACATTCTCTGACAAAGGTACAACAGAGCGGCGCACCCTGCTATATCTCCGCCACCATTACCGTCAGAGTGAAAAGAGCCGTTGTTTTCCAAAATAGGAAAGAAGACAACAGGTATTTGGAAAGCTAATCCATTCCATATACAAAAAGGCTACCGTTGGACAACCAAACCTATAAATACGTCCAAGCAGAGAATGAAGAAGTGCTGAGCAACTTTCAAACTAAGAGAAATACTTCAAAGCAAGAAAGCTATACGACTGATATTTCAAACGTTCAGCAAAGAGCAGACAAACCGCAAAACTGAATCTGTGACAAATTATTTTCAATTGAAGTCTGTTGCTTAGAAACTCTCAAAGCTAGAAAGTTTTATTCTGTAGAGAGTGTTGTAAAATCACTTGTATCCAAAAGATAAGAAGAGTGTGATTGCTAGGAGTTTAGGCCAAGTGTGTTAGTGCCTAAGGAGGTTGTATACTGTAAAGTGTAAACCAAGTCTTCTAGTGAATCCTTCCTGCAAAGGAAGAAGGGGAGACGTAGAAGCGTTGTGCTTCGAACTTCCAGAAACAACTCTCGTATTATTCGTTTATTGCTTTATTACTTCAGTTTTATTCCTCACAAGTTTTGTAGACGTCTTCCGCACTATAATAAGTGTCTACTGACTTGCCTGTTATTGAGAAGCAACTGTAACACTTAACAGTTTACAGTTAACCAGAAAAGAAATCAAAATTATATCTAGTGTTTATTCAACCCCCCCTTCTAAACACTACCCCGATCCCAACAGACGTGGAGCTGCACCGTGGAATCTGCTCAAACACGCTACAAGGGTGGGACCTTCGTATATCCTTTATCCGATATGATAACCTTAGTATAGATCCGCGGTTTAGTAATCCTAATTTTATTCCGCTGTGTTGTATGCTCTAAGGATTACTTACACTTTGCCCCTTAGGCTCAAGAAGTGACCCCCATACATGTAGCACTTTGTCCATTGGACTCAAGAGGTGACTCACATCCCATACAATCTCATCGATACCCCAATATATCAAATCAAATCTTAATACATGTGTATAATTCACATATAGCTGCATTCTCATAATCATATCGCAACCATACCGATAATTGCATCGTCTGTTGTCACATGTCAACAGTACAATACTATCCACCATTTCCTATCCTCGGACAGCATATCCCATTTCTTATTCTCCGATTCTTCTACAAAATCAGATTTCTTAGCATTGCATACATATATAACATGTGCACGATCTCAATAAGATTCATTTACTATTTCATTAGCAACAACATTAAGCACGATCATCACTGAGTCCTATCAGTATAGTATATCATTTGTTGCTCATTTAACAACACAATATTGCTACCACAAACATCAAATCAATGATATACTATTCATTAAGTTACCGGCTTTATTACCCCTCAACAACACCACCTTCGGTGCGTATGTTCATTGACATCATTGGTTATTGCTCAATATCACATTCAACGTATTACATACAATCCTCGCAACCACGATGGTTAACAATAACACAAATTTTTATTCATGATCTCATATCATACTATGCACATAAACATATATATGTCATATCACGATGACACAAAATCGTGATCTTGCAACTACGTGCTATTAAATTCCCTCAATACATTCTAGGTCATTAAACAGCCCAAAGAGCTAACAACTGCTATGATATCACTAATGTAAGGACCCCAACTTCTAATCTCGTGGTTAGTGCATTTAACTCATCATTCAGTGCATACACTTTTAGCATTTGGGAATTCTGCTTTACATGCTTCGTAATTATGGCATGACTTCCATAAAATTTCTCCAAATTCGTCATAATCGACTCCCAACACAATTCAATTCACATAGTTTTACACTCTATATGCACTAACGTGTTCTCAATTCATTATGCAATTTGTTCTCAATTAAATTGCATGCCACATTCAAATGAAAAGAGAAGTCTCAAACATTTATACAAACCATATACACATGTCAAAATGCTCACAGACGAGTTGAACAAATAGTTGTATATCTATTTGTATAAAAGACTTTACTCTATACCAACACTGGTACCTTGCTCTCAAGAGCATCCTCATCCACCAGTTTGGACTTCTTTCCCGAAATCCATGTCGTACATGTTGTACATATTTCAACAGCAACAACCCACACATGGGTGAGCACACCAAAACATAATCCCAATATCATTGAATACACAATTTATAATTTACAATATAATGTTGTAATTTATGTAAATACTCCATGAGTATACCACAACCATGTGACAAGTCCCATATTGTTCATGTTATCACGATATCTAGAATCGTCAACTCCAAAATCAATTAAATCATCAACAATGATTTACTATACTCACATTCAAATTCATTAATTCTATGATAATGAGCAATTTATCACCACAATAATTTACTGAAATCGCTTATATTTCAATTATCAATTTATCACACAAATCTCCTCATATTACATTGTCCTCATATCACATCGATCGCTCAATAACGGCAGCACCATTACCCATCGCACGCTCAATAGCGGCGGCACCATTACCAGTCGCACTGTCAATAGGGGTGGCATCATAAACCATTACCAGCGCGCGCTCAATAGCGGCATCACAATAGTTCATCATGCACCATAATATTATCGTAATTATATCGCAACTCATTTTTTACAAACCCATATCAATATCTCAAGAATAACTCTCATAACTATGCCATACACATCATAATTCGTCATGCGTCATATCATGACCACTCACATTTACTGTACTCCTTATACTACTCAAACCTTCCCATTTTATTTTATGTTCACTTGAGTCATCAATTAACTCGATCGAGTAGTACATATCTTTCGAAGGTTCAATTCATGCTATCTTATTTCATTGTTCAAGTTCTCCTTAGAATTTCATAATTATCATAAAATCAATTGTAAAACACCACATCTCAAAATTCCAAGAAAATAACAAAGTTCAAAAGTCTACAGCTCACGATCGTTCGGCAACAGCTCACGATCGATCGCGAGACTCAAACGATTTTCAACTTTTTGGCCTCCCGCGATCGCCCATCATGCCGCGATCGATCGCGGAAAGTTTCCATCGCCCAGCTCGGGCACGCGTTCACGCGATCGATTGGCCAACGCCTTGCCATCTCTCGCGAGGCTCTAGTTCTACGAGAAACTGCCATTTTCGAGCACCAATCCTCAATACCAACACCAACACTTCAATAAACTCCAATCAAACAATAGACAAACAACATAGGACCATTTACAAGTAATTTCACATACTTTCCTAACAATACAAGAATCATACTCAGTTCCCCAAATACTAGTTCACCCTTCTCCAAAAGTTTACCAACACAATAGTACACAAAACAAAAACCAAGGAAAGAATAAAGGTGAGCTTACCATCATCATCTCACACCAAGAATCAAACTTGAGCAATTTCTCCCTTGGGGGAAAGGGAAGAAACGATAGAGATGGAGATGAGGGGGAGGGGTTTTGTGTGAGTTTGAAGAGTAGTAGAGGATGATAAAATAATTATCATCCTTGCAAGTTAGTCCCTCTACTACAATTCACATCATAATTTAGCCCCAAAACAATTGTCACCAATCACTTATTATTCATCTTCCCTAAATCATTTTCATGAAGATTGTAATCATTGTAAAATAATTCATCTCAACCATTTAGGAATCCAACAATTTATGACACCATCATAGAATTCAACTAAGCTCGATTTATCTCAAAATCGAGTCCGAATGCACAATGGTGCTTATACAACTTATCTTTCAATTATCACATTAAACTCAATTTAATGAAGATAATTAACTTCTAGGCATCACAGAAGTTACTCCAGAAACATTGTTGTTACTCAAAAAGGAATTAAAGGACGAGGTGCCACAACATGAAACTACCCTCGAAGAGCAAATCACTCTAGATAATGTAACAAGGAAGATTCAGAGAAACTACAACGAGGATCCCCTTAGCATGGTGGAACAAGAATGAGCTCAAAGCTACTTTGAAGGTGAAAGACGGAAAAGAGAATGAGTTTGTAAGGCCTCGATGCAAATTAACCCGGATTAACGATGTTTAAGCAAACCCAGGTGATTAAAAGTTAAGACTTTGAATTAAGGTGTTCCGGGTCTCAAATCTTATTATTTTTTTTATTGAGATAAAATGCATCAAATTAAACATGTATACATGCAAAGTGCATGCAAGAAAACACTTAGTTATTTTAAATAGACACTTGGTGCACCCAACATTTAAAAATTGAAAATATTGGGTCTTGTAGCTTAGGAACTATCGGCCACCTCCCCACATTATTTGTTATCTTTCTTCTCTTTTATCCAACAAAAATTCTCACCT
This sequence comes from Haberlea rhodopensis, assembly GCA_907163345.1. NCBI lineage: Eukaryota > Viridiplantae > Streptophyta > Magnoliopsida > Lamiales > Gesneriaceae > Haberlea > Haberlea rhodopensis. The sequence continues at coordinate 589,407 of CAJQUN010000228.1, forward strand.
TTTCTCTCCCCAATTTTCGAAAATCACCACCCAAAATCCATAGAGAAAAGTTGGTCAAATCCTACATGCTAATGCACATGTGAAGAGGATTTGAGTAGAGGAGCTAGAAACCTCAAGGAACTTTGGGATTTGAGGCTTGGATTGAGATTTGGTGGAGTTATCTTCAAAGGTATAAACCCCCTTTCATGAATTCTTCACTTGGTTTTAGTTGTAGGGGTCGAAAGTCTTGAGAATTGTGGTGAATTCTTGCTGTCAAAATGTAATCTGCAGATTTCAGTTTTATGTGGTCTGGTATTTCGAATTTTGGGTTTAGTTAAGTTTTGAATTTGAGGTTGTGGTTCAAATATAAGTTGTAGCTTGTTGGAATACCTTCGATTTGACAGTAAATTCGACTACTTTGGAATTCTGATGAAAAAGTTATGAACATTTTACCAATATGTGTAAAATCTGGAAATTTAGTGCATGCGAGTTTATGCATCGAGTTCTTCGAGTTTCTGGGTAAGTTGTTTTCCGAATGTGATGTTGGTATTCAAATAAAAGTTGTAGATGTATGCGTTTTGGTTATGTGGCTAAAATGTGAGACGATTTGGACTTAAAATGAATGAGTTGTGATGTTTTTACCACAAGGTGCACAATCTGGAACATGCATGTAGGTGGGTTGCACATGCAGTGTGTTCTTGGAAAATCAGGGCAAACTGTGCTACGATTTTGACCTGGGTGTCTGAATAAAAGTTGTAACTCATTGAGTTAACTTGCATTAGAACCTGGCCTCACATGATTTAGAGTTTATTTGTGCAAGATATGCACTTTTTCCTAGAACTGGTCACTCTGTCAAAACAGAGTGTATAGGTATTTTTAAATCTGGCATACTTTGTTTTGCATGTGCCTCTAGATGAGCGAACTAGCTTCTGAACTTCTAATATGAACTGTAGTACTTTGCGTTTTCGTGATTTTCCCACTAGCCTCAACTCATTTGGACGTCATATGAATTTATTATGATTTTTACACAAAAATGGGTCAGGCTGGAATTTGGTAAATTGTCCTGTATTTCCAGCAGATTGTTCTTGGCCATTTTACCTAGCCGAATGAACGAATTTGAAGATGAGTTGAACTGATGAAATGGTCATTTTTTGAGTTAGCTTTGAAAATAAATTGGACCCATGTGATTTTATTAAGTATCGGAAAAGTTATAAGCCGATCTCTATGGTTGCGCAGGCTAAAATTTAGAGAATTGATTTTGGGTCTAAGTTTGAGTTTTATTTTGATATGTTTAAGGCTAGTATGTGACATTTTGTTGTATTTGGAACTGTTATGGCCAGGTTTATTAATCCTAAGATTGAGTCGAGGATCACTTGGTAATTAGCTAACGGTTTGAGGTACGTTGAAATGAGTTGTATCATGACGTCCGTCAAAGGCGTGTAATGATACTATTGTATGACCTTTTATGCTATTACTTGATTGATATGATTTTATTGTCACTATATGATTCTATGTGACTATATGACATGATGAATGTCTTGGAGTACATGATATGTGAAATTACATGATTTGTATATACTTTCACATGAGATTGCATAATATATTGAGTTGCATATGTCATTTGATGCATAAATGATTCATGGGCATATCATATTGATCTATCATTCCTTTGATATCCATGATTTAGACTGAGTTGACTTACTCTGAGTGTCGGGTACGACGAGCATGGCGATGACAGGCAGTATAAGTAGTAACTTTAGTCACGTGCAGGTGCGACCGGACCTAGACACGAGGGCTGGATGCAGTAACGTACATAGGATGAGTTTTCCTAGCGCAATGTACGTATACTGTCACCCTCTGCTCGAGCTTTGATGATTTGATGATACCTTCCTTTGGACTCCGATATTTGGTATCTTGAGATTCGATTCTTTGTACCCATTCATACATCGCATTCATACATGGTATGCATTGCATGATACTTTGTCATACTTGACATGATCTATTTATTTCTCGTACTGGGTTCTGACCCCCTTCGCGGGGGGCAGTCATGTCTTTGTTGTATGGGCATGACAGGTGGTACAGGTGGACGTACTGTGGATGCTCGAGACGAAGCATCGATAAATACCAGAGCTCCTCGAGAGCGAGCTCAGGTATATGATTTATGTTTTGAGTCCCAGTAGTTGTTTAGTATTTTTACTTATGTTTTAAATTACCGAAATATGCCCTGAGTATCTGTATTTTTAAGTATTACTTTACTGAGAAATTATATGTAATGCTTATGCGATGAATATCATGTTAGATGTAAAACTGGAAATACATATTTTCACTATTCGGAAATGGTTTAGAAACAAACTAAGAAAAATTTTGAGGGTCACTTTTTGAAAGTTTTTAACTAAATCTTCCGCTGTTTACTTTTAATATAACAATCGTGTGTTAATTAAACCTCTAATTAAGACCGGGCCCTCACAGTTGGTATCAGAGCATAATCTGGGATATGCTCGAACTAGAGTTAGGACACTGAGTATAGACACAAATGAATTGTTTGTGCATGTGTCTGACTATCTGATTTATATGCTCTTGCCTGCTATGTTTACATGTTCGATAATGAGATTTAATGCATGTACTGGATTAGTAAGCAGGAATAATGAGATGTCATATCTCTGAAGATTTTGATATGCTGAGTTGCATATAATCTAGAGAATGTAAATGCTGAGTTGCATAGAGACTTTGAGAATTTTTATCTGTTAGCACTAATAGTTGCTGATAGGATGATGATGTAGAAAGAATGATGATAACATCTATGACTTGAGATATAATAATGTTGGACAAGTCGTGTTTGGACAGGTAGCAGTGATATAGACTTTAAGAGCTACTATCATACATGTAGACACTACAAACTGTTAATTGCACTATAATTTAGTGATAATGTGTCCATTATTGGAAATTGTATTTATCACTTTGGGATTTAATCCTTATGATTAGTGGGATGACACTAGAATTATTTTAAAACGTTTTTTTTTTGTCGACTGACATTAGGAATTTGAGTCTGAAAGACCAGGATTATACGCATGAGTTTACGTCAAAACCTGTGTACGCCAAGATGATAATGTAGAACTTGAGAATATTGGAACTAGGAATATTTCAATTGAAGAATCGAGTACAGTTGTTGTGAAACAACGAGAATTTGTTTGAATGAGGACTAGGATTGGGGATTTTCGTAATTTAGGTCCAATCTGTGTCCGAACTATGAATAAAAATTTCACTATGAACTCTTTTAGATGAGAATATCTAGAGTAATAGTAGTGACAGATGACGATTTTTCCTATTTCTGTTACGGGAAAATATGTTTACGAGAATGCCATGTTGATGACATAGAAAACGCATTATCGTGGACTTGAGAAATGGAAGTATGTGCTTAATCTCGATAGCTATTCACTAGTGAAGAGATTATAAATCGACTGAAGAATAAGACACTGATATGGTGCAAAGTAGTTAAAACTAGATTAAAGATTATTGAAGTGACTATCATTGGGATGATCCCAGTAGTCTTAGAAAAGTTTCAGAAGTATCACTCCAATTTATCCAGCTCGAGTAGTTCTGGAGGTACTATGAGATTGTAGAATACTAATATTTTCGAGGTCATGGTGGTTGTAAATATCTACTGATCCATTTGAAAGAATAATAGGAACTGATATTGATGGTGGTCAATCAGAGCATGTGCGTTACGTGCTCAGGAACAGATGCAACCATAACAACAAATACTCTGAGCTAGGGGTAGATATCAGACTGGTTATTCTTCTCAACCACTAAGTTACAGAAGCAGTTAGTTACCTGCAGACCAAAGACTATACCTTGACAGAGGATAAGATTAGAGATGCTTTAAGAGTAGTGATCGCAGATACATGTTGTATATTTGATCACACTGCACGAGTTTGATTTGAGATAAAAACATTGGTTTCATAATTGCATCAAATGTGCATTGATAATGATGATTGGGAAAATACACCAGCAGTGAGAATTATACTATCCACACTTGTAATAGTGAACTGCAGATTACAGTTTGTTGATAGTGTTGTGGATTTGAAATAAATGATGTTGTCGAAATATGGTTTTGATTGTATCAAGGGCATGGATACTCTGATAAATTTTGAAGATATCGTAAGTTGATTTCAGGGTATAATGAATTTTTAACCGTCTTGTGGATATAAATGAAATGTTTATCGCCACGAATAGCAAGCTAAGATACTGATAGTATCAGCTATGAAAATATTGTGGTTGCTATACTTAGAAAACTAGGGATATTTGATAATAAGAAGTTGATGCTTATCAAAAAGAGTTGAGGTTGACTGATATCATAGTGGTAAGAAAGCTAGCCCAGATTTTCCAAAGGACACAATAGAATTTTCACTAAAGAAGGAAATCGATTTTAACTATTCGTTGATGACAAGGAATAGATTTGATACCGAAAGCACTGTACGGAATGTCATCAACAGAGTTGACAGATACAAAAGAATAGTTGCAGAATCTCCTCGATACGGGTACTTATGTCACTTGAGGAAACATTAGTATTGTTCGTGAAGAAGAAAAATGATATGATGAATACGTGTATCGACAAAGGTAGTTGAATGGGGCTATTGTCGAGAATAAATACCCACTGCCTAAGATCGAGAAGTAAATGATCAATTGTAAGAAACTTGAAGTATAAGAAGTACAATTTTTACTCTGGTTAACATCAGTCTCAGAAGAGAAAATGTTCTCTAGGCAATTGGTCAAACCAGATATAGACATTTTGAATTTTTGAAAATGCCGTGTGGTCTGACAACTATACCGGTAGAGTTATGAATTTGATGAAGAAAATATTCCGTAACTTTTGGGCGGAAGTGTAATCATATTCATCAGTGGTATACTAGTGTATACGAGATCCGGAAGGAACCACACAAAACACATGTGATTGATTTTTCAGACGCTTCGTGAAGCTCAAAGTGTGTACCAAGTTATCGAAATGTAAATCTTGGTTGAATCAAGTGTTGTTTTGGGATAGGTGATACCATCTCACCAGATACCTGTTGATTCCAGTAAAGTAAAGGTAGTACTAAATTGGCCAAGACCAATCATTGTACTCAAGATTAAAAATTTTATGAATTTTGGCAGATACTACAGGCTTTTATGGAAGGATATTCTAGGATAGCCTGACTTATGAACCAATTGACCAAGAAGAAACTTGATATTTGTGATATCCCCGAAATTATTAATTGCAACTGGGCATTAATTGTGTTTATATGATTAATTATGATGGTAATTAATTGATTATGTGCTGGATTTACTTATGTGTGGAAATGCATGGTCACAGGGAAAGGATGACCCGGGGGTGCATTTCAGGGTGCATGTTGTGCATGTTGGAGAAAATTGTTATTAGCATGATTTATTTGCCATGGTTAGCAATTAATTGGAAATCATGAGTTTAATTGATATTTGGTGCATTTTGGATTAATGCTTTTAAAAATATCATGTTGGGGTGTTTTATACACCATGTGATTGTAGAATGCATTTTAATTAATTAACCCACTTTATTACCCCAAACCCCCACCATACATTTCACTATCACTTTTCAACTTTCCCAAATAACACCTCCCAAACCCTCCCTTTGTCCATTTTCGTTTTTGTGCTTAAGGGTGGAGAGAAACCCTTCCAAAAATCTTGTTTTGTGGAGTTTATTGGGAGATTTGAGATCCCCAAGAGGTATGGATACCTCATTGTTAATTTTGTGGTATTTTATTTGAGTTTGAAATGGTTTGAAGGGTTTTGAAATGGGTTTGTATGAGTTGGTGTTATTTTTGGTTGTATGATGTTGTTTATGGAAGATTTGTAGTGATTTGGTATGGTTGATGTTTGAATATATGAGTTTGTTTGGGTTGGGGAAGGAGATGGGTGAATAGTGCCCAAAAATCGGATATGCAGAGCTCGGCGATCGATCGGCGCCACCAGCGATCGATCGCGAGTTGCAGGGCTGAGGGCAGTAGCCTTCAGCGATCGATCGCGAGTTTGGCGTGATCGATCGGTGAGGTCGCGATCGATCGGCGCAAACTCAGCGATCGATCGCGGATTGAATTTTTTTTGTTGGGCGAGGCAGTGTGGTCTCGCGATCGATCGGGGCTATATGGCGATCGATCGCGAGACACCAAAATTGATGTTTTTGGATTTTTTGTGGGAATTTTGGTATTGGACTATTATTGGGTTCTAATATTGTGATGACCAAGGATTATAGGTGTTAATCCCGGAGTGTTAATAACCCCTAAAGTTGTTTTACGTGGCGATTTGGAGTTTAATCGAGGTGTTGGGCCTTCTGGGCTCGTTTATTTGGGTAGTTGGGATCGTTGGATCCTGAGGTTGAGATTGTATTCTCATTTGGGTGAAAAACCTAAGAGTTGGGTTTTTGATGTGTCTCGGAATCTCGGGTGCTTGTGTGAGCACCGGTAGGGGGTTTTGGAGTTAGAGAGAGAATTTTTGAAAACAGATGATTTTTAATGAATCATGATGTATTTGTGGGGCTATTAGTTTTTCGGGGTATTTTTGCTATAAATACCAATTGAACCCAAAATTTTACATTAAATTTCATTTCAGCACCTTATTTTTCTCTCTCCCCGCTCGCGCCCCATTCCCGTCTGCACAGCCGCCGCGCGCAAAAGCGGTGCGCCCGCCGCCGTCCGGCCGCCGTTCGGCGCGTGCGACCCGCCGCCGGCTTCGTCTCGTCGAGGCGCAGCTATCCCCTCCGTCAATTCGATGTTTCGTCGCGTTTTGAAGTCGGATTTTGCGAGAATGCGTCGATCCCCAATTTCTAGGGTTCTTCGATTTTCGTCCGATTTCTTCCCGATCTTCGTATGGGTAACCTTCCTTACCCCTTTTTCGTCCCTCCCATGTTATTCCCTGCTATATTTGGTGGTATTGTGTTCGAATTTAAGGATTGGTGTTCGAAATTGTGATTTTGGTTCGAATTTCATGCTGATTGAGGGTTTGAGTTCGAATCTGGGGGTTTTTGGCTTGGGGATGATGATTCTTGTTGTTAATCGGTTAATTCATGTTTAGATGAATTATAGTGATTATTTGAGCTCGAATTGTTATGATAGGGTTCGAATTATTGAAGGTGTTCTTGAGCGAATTTTGATAATGGTTAATTGTCGTGTGTTGACAATATTTTTGAGGGTTATGGGTGTGCTTGAGCATGGGTTGCATGTTCGTAAATAATGGTGAATTATTTATCATGTTAGCACATCGTTCCTCGGAGCATGGAACTCGAGCAAGGTTTGGCTCGGACTTCGGAGATTTAAGGTACGTGCGACGTACGAGCATTACTATATATTAGAGCATTTGTGAATGCATAATGTATTTTGATTTCATTGAATAATCGTGCATGAGGATTATACCTATATGTGTTGAGAAGCTATGAAACGACCAAATCTTGATATCGCCGCTTGTGGCGTGCGTGATACTAGAGTAGTATGGCCTTATAAGATATATGGGGTACTGGGTTTATATGACTATTGTAGGGCATTTGAGATGCCTGAGAATGATCATGGGATCATGTATTCATTATAAGACATTTGAGATGTCTAGGTATAATGGAGAATGTGTAAAATAAATGCTAGGCATTTGAGCTATCTATGATTAATAGCGAGGTTATGAAATCAGTATTAGATATTGAGATATCTATATTTGCATGAATGATGAACTTGGAATCATTAATTACTGATATTCGAGAACTAGGCATGCAATGAGTTAAATCAATGTGTTGATTTACTGATTATGAGATTTGATGAGTTTGATGATTGTGAGAACAGGGACAGTACACGGAATCCCGGATGAGGATGTTGCCATCCAGGGAGTATCATTTAAATTCATTAGCATTTACTTTTGTTGTAAATTATGAATTTCATTACTGTGATTATGGGATTTTGTGTATTGGTATGCTCACCCCGTTGGGGGCTGTCTCTGTTGGGACAGGTGAACAGGTACGTCGATGGCTGTGGAGCTGAGCTCGAGCTGTTGATTGGAGGTACTCCCAGGATCGTGATACCAGGGCTTGATGGAGCACGGTATCGTATAGAGTACTTATATACACCTGAGGATTATATACATATTCATGATGCTCGCATGTGAGCACGATTATACTTGTATATGGATTGTATATAAAGGCATGAGCCTTTCTCTCTTTCATTTGAGGTTGCATGCAATTAGAGGTTGAATTGCTAAATGATATGAGAGTCATTGGTGTATTATGTGGGTGTTGAAACCCACTTTTGTCGTCATATGTGTGGTGTCTTCCCTGGCTGGGAATTTACTTGTATTACTGCTTTCTGATGAGTATTGTGCTTCCCTGGCCGGGAATTATGTTATGTGTTGTGCTTTTATTTCAGGATAGCTCTATTTATGGGGAGACTCTGCCCAAATTTTTATAAAAGTCCACAATGTGAAAAGTGGCACAAAGGGGATGTAAATGGGCAAACATATGAGTCTTTTGTTGTTAGGCTGATGATCTTATGACATTGAGTATTAAAGGAAATTTTGTAATTGCCATTCAATGGTAAAGTATCATCTGAGCTTCCCAATTGACTTTTTATTGAAAGCATGTGCCACACATAGTGGTTAATACACTAATCAGGGGTTAAGGGCTAAGGGGGTCCTTACAAATATTGATTTGTGTGAATGTGTAGAACCATCCCAGGTGGCAACACAGCCAAGGAACTGAAGCCCTACCATATCCTACTTTTTGGAAAAGTACGTAGAGGACGTACGGGCACCCAACGGTACATGTATCTAATATACTCATTGTTTATGCATTGTGGATGCGAGTATATATGTGATTATGCATTGTGGATGCAAATACATGTTGAATTATGCATGATGATTGTAGATGCATATGATTATTGGTGCACATCCCATGAGTCGTGGTCATCCCTTGATGATTTTAATGCTTGCCGCTATTTGTTTTTGTTTCCGCTAAATGTGAAGCGAGGGGTGGGAGCGCCGCATGTCACATTTGAGCGTGGGTATCATATAGGGCGAGGAAAGGATATTTGCCGCTCAATGTGAGGTGAGGGGTGGGAGTACCGCATGTCCATTGAAGCGAGGTTATTCTATGCCGCCTATATGTAAATAAGCGAGGGGCATTAAAATACATTGTGATGGACAGACTAGGGAATGGTGACCGATATTTGATATTGATGAGATGGTATTGTGTCATGACATGTCTAGACCATTAAAAATAATCTATTGATTACACTCATGAGTTATGGTACAGGGACAACCAAACTGGAAGCGTTTTGAAATGCATGGGAAAACAGGAAGTGTTTTAATTATGTTTTATGCATTTACGCTTATTTTCATATTGTGTTGAATATGAATGATATTATTGCTCATGTTTGGGGGTTGTCCTTGTAGGTACTTTTGGCATGATATGAAGGGGGCTAAGACGGGTTGAGACCGTGAGCTTGAAGAGCACTTTTGGTAGATGAAGGACATGATTATTTTGTATAGTGTCTACTCTAGGAGTAGTGTAAAACTATAATTGATAACATTCTTTTGATGGGGAATGTAATTAATCCATTGATAGTCCTCATTTTGGCATGTAACGTTTAGGCTCATAGCCTCAACACGATTAATTTACTCTGATCATTTATATTAGCTCTAATTATGCCTTTGATCCGCACTTAAGGATTAGGGTCCTTACAATATTCGTTTGGTCAGATGAATGAGAAAGGAGTTTTCATAACTGAAACTGAAATGGACTACAACCCCAATGTTGATTTTGTTTAACTGGTTCAGGGAGATATGTATTTGTGCAAGGTTAAATATTTGGGATATGTGCTGATGCATCATGAGGAGATGATTGCATATGCTTGAGATGAAGCTGGAAGAATGATATCCTGTTCATGAAATTGAGCATGTAGCCATTAGTTTTGCCTTGAAGATGTGGCAACGTTACCTGTATGGCGAACAACTCATGATGTACTCTGATTTTATGTGTTTAAAATATCTATCATTCAATCAGAGTTAAACTTGAGATAGAAGCGATGACTAGATTTACTAAAGAATTTGACTTTGATAGTCAATATAAATCAAGGAAAATAAAAATAGTAGCAGATGCACTGAACCGAAAAGTGCAAGGTGCACTGATATCATCAATGTATGCTTTGGAGTTGAGTCACCTCTGATTTTGACGATCAGAAAAACTCGAAGGACAGACTCATACAGATATTGATTTGAGAAATTGGTTCTGTCTCATCAACCAAGTAGATTTAGTATGCCATTTAGTGGTGATTGCAAATGAAAAATCAGTAAATAGCATCGAATTTTACTGATTCAAAAGACGTATTACAGCAGAAAGCACACTATAGAGAACATAGTGTTATTCTGAGAATGATGAGATGTATCATTCTTGAGATCATAATTATGATGGAATGTTATACAGAAAGAAATTTTGGAATTCGTGGCAACTTGTTTGACATGCCAGCATGTCAAGATAAAAATACGAGACCTAATGGGATATTACAGGATTTGTAAGTACCACAATGAATTTGGGAAATTTCTAGTTTTGAGTTTTATAGCTAAAATATTTACA